>JAOWCC010001501.1:21759035-22139893 GCA_030867875.1 Actinernus sp. WN-2022
TACTAATGAATCAACTTTGTTCCTTTTATTTTCGTTAGGCTTGCGGTTTAATACTTGAAGAATTTACAGGTGAATCGTAAATATATTAGCCATCTACGATTAATCACTCGGCCGAATAGTTTAACGTCCATGTACGCTGTCCGACTGCTGCAGCAACGGCGAATTCGTAACCATAATTGGGTTCTACCTCTCTCGATAGAACCATTAGAGCCCGCAAAATCTTATGATGAACAGTTTCAGGAAATTGGGATGGGAGTGTTAACAGAGATGTTAATTAGACATTTTTTGTTCATCTCGCTAAGGGGCTGTTTACACGAAGAAAGGTTGGCCCCAGTCCTAAGACTAGACGAATTGTTTTCGTTATCCAAAACTCAAGGGTAGCCATAGTAAGAGGACATATTAATATGTGTACGAGTCTGAAATACGCTTTCTGTATATGATCAATATCGACGTTTACATTCATACAGTTCTCATTGCCAAAACTCTCTCATGCACTCTAGCTAATTACTCTAATTTCAGTCTAAGGGTTTCAAATCACAGTTTTTTATTAGTGCGAAGAAGGACCTCACTACAATAACAACAACAGGTGTTTTAACTTAAAAGTTTTGACAAGTCCATTTTCATAACCTGCACAGCGCAGCTCGGTCTATATTGGGAATGAGCCTTTTGCGGGAATGCAAACACGTGGATGTGATGTGGAAGGCAAAAAAAATCTGACTTCATTTATTTAAAGGCACTTGTACGAGATCGGCAGTATTATTAGCAAAACCTGTTTGTAAATGCTATTTTCCGCCCGCAATCGATTGTCGATCTTTAAAATAACATCATTTTTAAAGATAGCTTGCCCCCACCATCTATGGCAACGCCTTTCCTATGGGGATCACGAGCTCAGTTCATTTGTTAACGAGGGATTATTTCAGCACATGATTGTTTTCTGCAAAGGCCTATTAAGTATTGTTCTGACAACCTTTCATTTCATATATTTAGTAGCGTTACGGAATGTACACAAGTGGGTAGGAATTAATGCAGAATGTTGTTATGTTATATAAACAAGTTACATAATCCCGTTGGGATAGCGTTGAGGGTGTATAAAGAGGAGTGATTAATATGTAAGAATCATTCGAAGGCGTTTCTCTACCCTGATACCTAAATTTTCTTCAGGATATATGTTGAGAACAGAAGAAATTACTAACTACACATCTATACAGACGTGATTGGCCAACATTATATACTGCTGTAATAGGAGATATTGTAGTTGAGTCTACGAATAGCAGTTTCAGCGGTATTGACCCGAACGCCTCACTTCAATGTAATGAAGCGCTATTCAAACTGTGTCTCTAAATTAGTCGTGCTTGTTTAGGAGGGTGTTGGTGATGGTTTCAATGGCGCTTCATTACATTGAAGTGAGGCGTTCGGGTCAATACCGCTGAAACTGCTATTCGTAGACTCAACTACAATATCTCCTATTATACGTGTCCGACAAGTATCAATAAACGAGATGCCCGCTCCTGATCTGTTGTTTGTGTTTAATGCAGTTTAGCTATTTTAAAATGTTTTATGCTCGTTTCAAGGTGATAAGAGTATAAACTCTTTTAATGTTCTTGATGATTGGTTCTGGCGTAATACAAAAGAAAACCCGCGAACTTTCAAATACACAGTTTCATTTGATTGCATTTCCCGCTAACTTTTTAAACTTCTAGTGCAATTGTTTTTGCGGCCCGCTTCCTTTCTTAGCTTTGATTCTTCAGAATCTCCTGTTGTAAGCACCTCCCATTTATAACCTGTGATTCAAACACTTAATTTAATGCTTCGTTTAAAAGCTTTGATCCTCGGGTTTGGCCAGGCTAACTACAAAATAAACTTAATACTCGAGCCTGAGAATCAGCCCGCAACACGGCGAAAGGTTCTGCTCGTTTCAACCTTTGATGAGTTGTTTGTTTTATTTAACGCGTAACAGTCTTCCGTTTGTTTGTGAACAGGATTCTATGAGCAGACTATAACTACAAAATCAACTGTCGAGAATCGGACCGCTTCACCGAAAATGTCCTACTCGTTTCACGTTTTGATGAGTTCTCTGTTTTATTAAACTCCACCGTTTGTGTGAAACAGGATTCTATATATGAACAGACAAACTGCAAATGATAAAGTTCCTGGAGAATCGGCCAGCAAGTTGATCAGATTTTTTTTATTAAACACCATTCATGTTGTAAACCTCCATAATTTTTGTCAGCAACATAGATCTTATATGACTTTTACCCCGTCAGCACCAGTGTGGCGACCGAACTACATACATGTATATAGATGATATTCGAAGAAGCGGTTAATTTATTGGGAATATATCGTTTTCAAAATATTCCTATTGTTATTTCTATCAAAATAGCTACGACTCTACAGATATCGTACCCGGCCTGGGCAAATTTTTTTTTTGGGCCCCAGTTCAGATCTATGAGCAATTTTACCATGAGGCCTTGCGCGCCCAATCCAAGATGGCGGACAAAGATGGCGGACTTGGGGAAGGGAAATTGTTTTCGGGGTGGTGCTAGTAAAATTTTGACAACTGTGATGACGTAATTCAAGAAACCACGTGATGTTGCCATAATAAAGGGAGGAGTGGGTCAGTAAGAAATAATACGCAGTGGGTGGCCGGCGGCAACTTGTAGTTCATGTTTCATTTTCGCGGAAGATTACGAATTCGGCATCGGCTTTTGCGGGATCGTGGGATTTTCAGTATTCTTTAATACTATTAAACCTGGATTTTTCTAACCGCTGGAGCCGAATAAGGGTTTGAAAAATCTCGACAACTCTTGTTTCCTGAACAGTGCAATTCAGTACTTGTTCAGACATTTTTGCGTAGTTTCCGGACATCAATCGAAAAGTTGAGAATTTAAGTTTCCTAATTAAAAATTATAAGACCTTGTAAACTTTAACTACTTATGATTCTTTTCCCGATACAAAAACATTAGGCTTTGTTTTTATAGTTTTGTTGGTTGTGCGAAGCGATTATATATATATCTCGGTATTTACAGAGAGATGACAAGGGGATCTTCTCAAATATGAAAGGTAATAAATACCCCTATAATAAAGTGCTAATGTAAAATAAACAAATTTCCTTATGCAAGGCACAACGATCAACGCATTACTCTTTCGTGTTCGCCTTTCACGACTTTATGATTTACGCGAACTTGGCGAGACGTTTTCGCGCGCTAATAAATATTTTCTGGACCGCAAGTAGCTCAATTTATAAAGGGGACACACTTCAGGGGCAGATTCCGACTTCGGAAGAATGGTAGAATCCCCAAAAGGAACAAAGAATATTTTATAAAAAAATTGTCGTGATATCATAATAAAATATATTATTTTTAATTTGTAAATTATATTATAATAAAAAGTCCTTTGTTTAGTACTCGCAGAACCCCCCCCCCCCCCCCCCCCCTCCAATTAGTTTCGCCCATCCGTATTTACTTTGCCAATACATTGTGCAGAGTTATAAAACAACATTCATATATATGTATGTATTTGTTACATTTGTACCAGGTCAGAGAAAGGTACTAATTTATAATGTAAATTTCTTCAGGGAAATTATGGGTTATCCAACAATCTTAATTTTTTTTGGTGGTCATTTTCAATCAAAATATTGGAGGTGGGGTACTTGTGAATTTGTGTATGGTTTTGGTATTCTTTATGAGGGTGGGGGAGGGAAAGTAGGGTTATACAGGTTATATGTATGTATAGAACTTTATTTTGATAGGGTAACTCCTTCAGCTAAATTACAAACTAACTGTTATCAACGGAGGCCCTATACACAACTACTACATCAATGATCAATATTCAATAAACAAAATATACAAAAATCAAATTATACAGTTTACAATTATACGAATTAAAAACAAAAAAGGAAATATGAATAATCAAAATAATAATAAAAAAAGAAACTAATTAATTTACAGACTTTGATTGTATACGATACAGCCATGATAATAAAACGACTTCATGCTGCATTCTAATTTAACACTAGGGACATGTAGGTGATATGTTTATAAAGACTACCCTTTCCTAGGTTATACTGATTTGTTTCATTTAATCCACCCCTTTCCTTAGAGTTGAAGTCCACTTTACAGTAACAATATTTGCAATAAATACAACAAAATATACTTCTTTATTATTCAATATATGCAGGCTTGAACCCATTATTTGTGCCAGCTGGCCAACAAGAGAATGTACATGATTTCATGCCTTCCTTTATAAATATTAGCTATCCCATGGAGCTTTTGAACTTTTCAGTTGTGATATTGGAAGTAAATTAAAGACTGCATTGATTATGACTATACCACAGGGGGTCAGGTTATTTATTCAGATTACGTCATATTTTTATGACTCCCCCCAGAATAAACTGCTTATTGAAATAATTTTAGCAACCCCCCTCCATCCTTTCAAAAAATTAATACACCGCCATCCCTAGCCCTCCCCCCAGGCCATTTCCATATGCAAACTAGCATTATTTAACAAGCATAATTTTACAGAACTTAATCATTTCGGGCCGTGAAACTCGGTTTAACACTACAATATGTAGAAAAGCTAAGAATAAACCATAAAATTAACTGTTATTAACTACCACTACTTTGGTGTCTGTAAAAAGTATTTGTTGCTGCATGGTATTCCAAAACTACACAAGAATATATTGTCCTTTAATTGATATAAAACATTATCATTAATTCCTTACATCAGGCATTCCTAGCTGCATGCAACCTTAAGAAAAAGTGTTCTGGGGGGGGACCGGGAAGGTTTTTAGATTTTAGATTATTGCAAGTGCATTCTCCTGCATTTCTTAAGCTACCTCTATTTAGTGCATTAATTAGCCATTTTGTGCACCTACCATTTTAAGTGCATATACATAGGTCTTTGTTTGACAAACATTAAACAAAATAACATTAATCCGCCCAACCTTTCATAAATAATTTTTAAGATTCCCCCTTCTAAAGCCTGTTAAAACAAATTGGGATCCCCTTAAAAATCACCTGCCCCCCTCCCCCTGTCAGGTATACATATTATGAATACAGCAGCCTAAAGGAATAAAAAGAAGCGAGAAGTCCAAGGACTAAAGCAAAGCTGAAACAACGTGTATAGTTTTAAACGTACTATATTTCGGCTAGCCAAACTAGCCTTCTTCAGGTACTAGATGTTGTAACTAGAGAGTTCTAAAATAGGGGGTTACAATATATAGGATTTCACAATATATAGGATTTCACAATATGTAAATAGGAAGTGACGCAATGGAACGGATACTGGTAAAAAATGATGAAATAATAAAGTGATGTAGATATGGTAAATAAAGGAAGGTAACAAATTACGATAAACTAATGGTTGCAAAAAACTAATACAATGTGAATAGATGAATAGAAAATAAGGTGAAAGTGAGCTAGGTTTCATCACGTCTATTGATGCCATGAGGTTCAAGTGTTTTGGCCTTGTCTATAAGGTAGGATTATCTGGCTTTACGAATCGAGTCTCGTGAGGAATGCATGAGTTCTAAGGGAATGAGTTGCATGTTAGTTTTAGAATGGTTAGGGTTAGAAAGAAAATGTTCTGCAACAGTGGAGGGTTTAGACTTAATGTTAGGTTTGTCAACTGATCGTCTATGTTCGTTGAATCTGTCTTTGAGGCGTCGTTTGTTTCACCTATGTATTGGAGGTGACAGAGATTACATTGTACCATGTATATTAAATTTTTAGAGTTACAAGTGATATGCGAATGGATTAAACGGGTTTCACCTGTGGAATGGAAAGTGTATTGTTTAAGACCGTTGACGATGTAAGGGCAAGTGGCACAATTTTGTCCGCAACGGAATGAGCCAAGTGGGAGTGTGCGCGTGGAATGATTAGTAGTGTTATTGGGTAATTGTGATTTAACTAGAAGGTCACGAAGGTTAGGACAACGTCGGTGGGAAATGAGAGGAAAGCTAACAAAAACGTTTTTGCAACGATCGGATGAAAGTAGTATATTAAGATGTTTGTGAATTATACGAGAAATGTTAGGAAGTGCTGGGTTATAAGTGGTAATGAATGGTATACGTTGTGAGTTTTGCGAACGTTTAGTATGTAACGCGTCGTTACGAGCAATGTCAGCAGCGCGCTTTATTTGTCTGTTAAGAAATGTGCGGTTATAACCTCGTTGAAGGAGATAAGTTTTCAATTCGTTAGTGCGGAGTTTAAAAGCGTTGTCGTTAGAGCAAATGCGGCGGAGACGGAGAGCTAAACTAAAAGGGATAGCTTGTTTAGTGTGCAAGGGATGGCAAGAGGAGTTAAGAAGATATTGGTGTTTATCAGTGGGTTTAGTGTAAAGGTCAGTTTCAATGTAACCGTCACGCAAGGAAACGGTTACGTCAAGAAATGGTACATGAGTAAATGAATGTGATGAGGTGAACTTGATAGTGGGATGAAGATTATTAAGAAAATCAATGAAAGTGTATAAATGATCTTGACCCTCGGTCCAGATCATGAAAATGTCATCAATGTATCTTAACCAAGTGTGTGGTGTGTAAGGAGCCTGAGAAAGGGCGTTATTTTCAATTTACCTAGGAATAAATTAGCAAAAGAAGGAGCCATTCTAGTACCCATGGCTGTGCCATGAATCTGGAGGTAATGTGTGTTGTTAAAAGAGAAATTATTCATAGAGAGGATCATGCGTATTAAGTCACAAAGTGTATTAGTAGGAATATCTTTGTTAATACGAGTTTGTAGGAAATGATGACATGCATCAATACCATCTTTATGGGGAATGTTAGTATACAAGGATGATACATCTAGAGTTACAAGAATGGCATTATCAGGAAGCTTACCAAGGTTAAGGAGTTTATTAAGAAAATCAGTGGTGTCTTTAATGTACGAAGGGAGAGAAGAAACAAGAGGTTTGAGATAAAAATCGACGAATTCAGAAATGCGTTCAGTGGGATGGCTGTTAGATGAAATTATGGGGCGTCCAGGATTACCAGTTTTATGTATTTTGGGTAAAATGTAGAAACGTCCAGGTTTAGCATTAGTATGTATGAGGTACTGTTTAATTTTAGCGTCGATTAAGTTCTCATTAGACATGCGATGGACATAGAACCCTGCAATTCTTGGGTTCTAAATTTTGTCACAATTGTTTTATCAGAAAACCAAACACTATTTTTCAAGTGTTTAGAAGCAGTATGAATTAAGGCTATACCAATTATTTGTAATTGTTGCCATTTACATAAAATTATATATATACTAGCACACTAATTGTTATATAAAAGCTAGCTCAGAATTATGCTTGTACATGCATTTTTATTCGCTTTTGAAACACTCACATTTACAACAATTTTTGGCTGTGTTTAAAGGTTTTTTCTACAATAAACAGCTAGTGCACAATCTTCTGATTAATTAGTCAATTAAGCTTTAATAAATAATAGTGTTATCAGAGTATATAATCTATAAATAATAATGCACATGCATGCATGTCAAGACCTCAGGTATACCTAAATTAAAAATAATATTTTCTTATGAAATTACGACAAAATGTTTATAAAATATACTGTGTTCCTTTTTTCCTTCCGTAGGGAAATTCGTTTTTTTAACATTCACTTTGTTTTAGCACTTAATTAGGGTATTTATTACCTTTCATATTTGAGAAGATCCTATTGATCCCTCTAAAGAGAATAATCGCTTTGCACAATCGGGAAAAGAATCATAAGTAATTAAAGATTACAAGGTCTTAATGCGACGCAGGCTACCTTTCATCAACTTGCAGCTTTTCGAATATACGTCCGGAAACTACGCAAAAATGTCTCAAAGGTATAAACGCTTACGAGCAAGTACTGAATTGCACTTACTTTCATGATCACCGTTCAGGAAACAAGAGTTGTCGAGATTTTTCAAACCCGTATTCGGCTCCAGCGGTTAGAAAAATCCAGGTTTAATAGTATTAAAGAATACTGAAAATCCCACGATCCCGCGCAAAAGCCGATGCCGAATTCGTAATCTTCCGCGAAAATGAAACATGAACTACAAGTTGCCGCCAGCCACCCACTGCGTATTATTTCTTACTGACCCACTCCTCCCTTTATTATGCCCTGGATTTTTCTAACCGCTGGAGCCGAATAAGGGTTTGAAAATTGTTTCCTGAACGGTGATCATGAAAGTAAGTGCAATTCAGTACTTGCTCGTAAGCGTTTATACCTTTGAGACATTTTTGCGTAGTTTCCGGACAAGTTGCAAGTTGATGAAAGGTGAGAATTTTAAGTTTCCTTATTAAAAATTATAAGACCTTGTAATCTTTAATTACTTATGATTCTTTTCCCGATTGTGCAAAGCGATTATTCTCTTCAGAGGGATCAATAGGATCTTCTCAAATATGAAAGGTAATAAATACCCTAATTAAGTGCTAAAACAAAGTGAATGTTAAAAAAACAAATTTCCCTACGTAAGGAAAAAAGGAACACAGTATATTTTATAAACATTTTGTCGTAATTTCATAAGAAAATATTATTTTTAATTTGTATATTAAATATAATTAATATAATTTTAAAAAGTATAGTACCCCCCCCCCCCCCCCCCCCTCCTTAGTTCTTAGATATTTTTTTTACTTTTCCAATACTTTATGCAGAGTTATATAAAAAAAACTAATTCATATATATGTACTATGTATACATTGTTACATATGTACCTGGTAGAGAAAGGGTAAGGGTATTTTGATTGTAATTTTGGGTGACTTTAACAATTGCACTTAATCATAATTCTACCCTACCCCTTCCTAGGTATGCTGATTTGTTTCTGTTTAACCCCTTTCCTTAGTTGAAGTCTCATATTTCTTTACTGAGTAACAATATAATTACAATAAATATAATAAAATGTACTTACTTTAATTATTTAAACCAACACAGGCTTGAACCCATTATTTTGTGCCAGCCAACAAGAGGATGTAGTCATGACCTCATGACTTCCTTCATAAATAAGCTACCCCTTGGAGCTTTTGAACTTTTCTAGTTGTGATATTGGAATTTGAAGTACATGTAAAAGGTAAATTAGGTGGATTAAAGAAATAAAAAATCCTAGCTGTAATACTGTAAAATTGTAATTGTCAGAAAACATATTAACTATTAAAACACAGTATTTTTCAAGTGTTAGTAGTAGGCCAGTCATGCATGTATGTTGCCCATTTATATATAATATTATAATATACTGAGCACAGGGGTGGATCCAGGGTTTGGACTGAGTAGTTTACTCTGACAGACCAATCAACTCATACCCCACCCACCCCACCCCTCCTAGTAATAAACTACCTAAAATTTAGAGGTTTGAAAAAAGTTGAGTAGTTTACGGAAATCACATAAACTACCCTGGATCCACCCCTGGAGCACACACATGCATTTTAAATTTAAAAGTTGTGTTAAATAATAATGATCAATTCATTGGTAATTAATCAAATTGTTGTTTTATTTCCTATTATATACTGCCTGTGGTATTTTACATACATTTAGCAGTTTAATTTGTTTCCCTTAGTTAATTATATATATATAATTATATATAGTATGTATTTGCTCCCTTAATTAATATCATCAACTAAATCAGGTATACCCGAGGTATTGACATGCATGCATGTGCATTATTATTTATAGATTATATACTCTGATAACACTATTATTTATTAAAGCTTAATTGACTAATTAATCAGAAGGTTGTGCACTAGCTGTTTATTGTAGAAAAAACCTTTAATCACAGCCAAAAATTATTGTAAATGTGAGTGTTTCAAAAGCGAATAAAAATGCATGTACAAGCATAATTCTGAGCTAGCTTTTATATAACAATTAGTGTGCTAGTATATATATATAATTTTATGTAAATGGCAACAATTACAAATAATTGGTATAGCCTTAATTCATACTGCTTCTAAACACTTGAAAATACTGTGTTAGGTTTTCTGATAAAACAATTGTGACAAAATTGGAACCCAAGAATTACAGGGTTCTTTTTATTCCTTTAGGCTGTATTCATAATATGTATACCTGACAGGGGGAGGGGGGCAGGTGATTTTTAAGGGGATCCCAATTTGTTTTAACAGGCTTTAGAAGGGGGAATCTTAAAATTTATTTATGAAAGGTTGGGTGGATTAATGTTAATTTTTTTAATGTTTGTCAAACGAAGACCTACATATATATACACTTAAAATGGTAGGATTAATGCACTAAATAAAGCTAGCTTAAGAAATGCAGGAGAATGCACTAATGCAATAAATATCTAAAATCTAAAAACCTTCCCGGTCCCCCTCAGAACACTTTTTCTTAAGGTTGCATGCAGCTAGGAATGCCTGATGTAAGGAATTAATGATAATGTTTTATATCAATTAAAGGACAATATATTCTTGTGTAGTTTTGGAATACCATGCAGCAACAAATACTTTTTACAGACACCAAATTAGTGGTAGTTAAATAACAGTTAATTTTATGGTTTATTCTTAGCTTTTCTACATATTGTAGTATTAAACAGAGTTTCACGGCCCGAAATGACAGTTCTGTAAAATTATGCTTATTAAATAATGTTAGTTTGCATATGGAAATGGCCCGGGGGGAGGGCTAGGGACGGCGGTGTATTAATTTTTTGAAAGGATGGAGGGGGGTTGCTAAAATTATTTCAATAAGCAGTTTATTCTGGGGGGAGTCATAAAAATATGACGTAATCTGAATAAATAACCTGCCCCCCTGTGGTATAGTCATAATCAATGCAGTCTTTAATTTACTTCCAATATCACAACTGAAAAGTTCAAAAGCGCGCAAAAACGTCTCGCTAAGTTCGCGTAAATCATAAAGTCGTGAAAGGCGAACACGAAAGAGTAATGCGTTGATCGTTGTGCCTTGCATAAGGAAATTTGTTTATTTTACATTAGCACTTAGGGGTATTTATTACCTTTCATATTTGAGAAGATCCCCTTGTCATCTCTCTGTAAATACCGAGATATATATAATCGCTTCGCACTACCAACAAAATTATAAAAACAAAGCCTAATGTTTTTGTATCGGGAAAAGAATCATAAGTAGTTAAAGTTTACAAGGTCTTATAATTTTTAATTAGGAAACTTAAAATTCTCAACTTTTCGATTGATGTCCGGAAACTACGCAAAAATGTCTGAACAAGTACTGAATTGCACTGTTCAGGAAACAAGAGTTGTCGAGATTTTTCAAACCTTTATTCGGCTCCAGCGGTTAGAAAAATAAAAGAATACTGAAAATCCCACGATCCCGCGCAAAAGCCGGTGCCGAATTCGTAATCTTCCACGAACTACAAGTTGCCGCCAGCCACCCACTGCGTATTATTTCTTACTGACCCACTCCTCCCTTTATTATGGCAACATCACGTGGTTTCTTGAATTACGTCAACCCAGTTGTCAAAATTTTACTAGCACCACCCCGAAAACAATTTTCTTTCCCCAAGTCCGCCATCTTTGTCCGCCATCTTGGATTGGGCGCGCAAGGCCTCATGGTAAAGTTGCTCTTTGATCTGAACTGGGGCCCAAAAAAAAAATTTGCCCGGCCTGGTTCCAGAGGTTTTCTAGAGAGAGAACGGCCGCCGCGGAGAAAGAGCCGCCAAGCGGCGATCAGCTCGCTGCGAAGCAGCAAGAAGAGAAAACAGTTCTCTTCTCGCTTCTCTCGCAGCTAGCTGATCGCCGCTTCGCGGTTCTTTCTCCGCGGCGGCCGTTCTCTCTCTAGAAAACCTCTGGACCAGGGTACAGATATCGTGTCTACACCCTTCTGCGGAATCACAAGTTGAACGTAGTAAATAAATTTTCTCTTTTACGGATGGTGGGCAAAATACGGGGAATCGATGCTCTGCAGAACTTGGCTACGAATTCGCCGTTGCTGCAGCAGTCGGACAGCGTACATGGACGTTAAACTATTCGACCGAGTGATTGATCGTAAATATATTTACGATTCAACCGTAAATTCTTCAGGTATTAAACCAGAATTAGCAATAATAGAAGGAATAATGTTGATTCATTAGTAGAGCTGGTAAGCTTTCCAAGCACTAACTATTTGACATTCGCACGTAAAATTCATACTCTCAGTAAATTGCCGTCAGACAAAACCAAACGACATGCTATTGTGTTTCTTTGTCTCCACCAAAGCAACAACAGTCAAGAGAGTTTGATGGTAATACAAAGGATATATATATGATATATATAAGTTTTTTTGCAAAGTTTTAGTGTTTCAGTGTATATATATATATATATATAAGTTTTTTTGCAAAAATTCTGACCCCCCTATGAAAATTATATACATATATCGGTTGCATCATGGGTAATCCAAAAATATGCTTTTCAGACATTTTTCTAACAAAATATATGTCGGGTAGGATTGAAAAATGTACGAGTTAAACATTTTTAGATCATATGGGCCCATCCGTTGAAGACAACAAGTTTTATTTTCAGTTTTAGTTGTACTAATTTATTCCATGCGTTTTCCTGTATTCTGTCCTTTAATTTCTCCACGTCGCACTAGCTAGGTTTACTCTATTGCCCTGAACATAGTTAATGCCCTGAATGAGGCTGAAGTATTTACTAAATTGATTTCAAACCTTGGAGCCTAGGTTTAAGCGTATTATCAATGTGAAACACGTTCTATATTATGGTAGTTCGATGTGTGCGATTCTGCCAAACATTCAACCAAATTAATTAAACACAGCGTAGCAAGCTAAAAAAATTTTTATGAAGTCCGCACTGCGGTTGTAAAAATCGCATTTAGTTATTGGAAAGGGAAGAAAGATCAGAATTTAAGTTGTTCACTAAATTACATTCAAACCTTAGAGCCTAAGTTTAAGTTTATTATCAATTTGAAACACGTTCTATTTTATCTTATGGCAGTTCCACCAGTCGTTTGCAATACTGCCAAACAAACTGAACCCCAATTCAACACTTCAAAGCCAAACGCAGCTAAAATATTGTTGCCGTTATGAAGTCTGCAAAAGAGCTAAAATTTCACTGGGAACACACTTCATTTTTTTTTGCTTTTTTTATTTGGATTCATAATTATTTCGCATATGAAGTATTGATCAAACATATTTTATTTTATTCAGAATTGAATGCGGGCGGTTTACGTTTTGATGTTCGCGATGCATATTTAATTATATTCTGACATATCTTGCAGTTAACGACTTTAGAACTCTACGCGAGATAAATTTCAAGTTATATAAAATGGTTAAGATTTAATCAAACTGTGTATCAGTTGATTTATTTTATTACTAAAAATTATCAGTTGAATGATTGTCGGGAATACCAATAAATTTACAACCTAGTGAGGCCAAAGTAAATAATAGGTTTAATTACTTTAATATGAATATAAAGTCTCAATGTGAGTTAAACTGACGACCAATTGTAAAATTTATGTAACACGCAGGAGAAATTATTTTTACACAAGACCAAAACCATTTAATTCTGGTCCATAATTTAAACAGATTAAAACAACTTCGGTTCTGATCTTTCTTTCCTTTCCAATAACTAAATGCGATTTTTATAACCGCATTGCGGACTTCATAAAAAAATGTTTTAGCTTGCTACGCTGTGTTTAATTAATTTGTTTGAATGTTTGGCAGAATCGCACACATCGAACTACCATAATATAGAACGTGTTTCACATTGATAATACGCTTAAACCTAGGCTCCAAGGTTTGAAATAAATTTAGTGAATACTTCAGCCTCATTCAGGGCAATAGAGCCGAAACCTAGCTAGTGCGACGTGGAGAAATTAAAGTTCAGAATACAGTGAGTTCATTGAAGTCATAGCAGCGTTTCGGTCCACCGGACCCAATGGAAAACACATGGAATAAATTAGTACAACTAAAACTGAAAATAAAACTTGTTGTCTTCAACGGATGGGCCCATATGATCTAAAAATGTTTAACTCGTACATTTTTCAATCCTACCCGATATATTTTTTGTTAGAAAAATGTCTGAAAAGCACATTTTTGGATTACCCATGATGCAACCGATATAAGTATATAATTTTCATGGGGGGGTCAGAATTTTTGCACGCAGCTGTATATATTTTAGATATGATTTCTGTGTGAAACGTTAAATGAATATTTGCAACTCAACGGCTTCAAGACGAGCTAGACGACAATCTCGTACTCAGACCCCATTTGTTTCTTACTGCGCATGCTCGACGAAAAAAAATGGGCTCTGGAATAATCCATTCCGGAAGTCCGCGAATCACGGACTTCCGTTGACTCTGCGCATGCTTATCTTTACGTCACGTTTTGGTTTGGATGTGGACGTTCACCCGGTATCTTGATAGTGATCCTTTGCTTGCTAGTGTCAGGGCAAGCCTTAGGGAGTCTCTTTAATCTTCTTCCGTTTTTAGGTTGCATTTTTATAGGCTTTATTTTCATGGCATTTGGCTCGTATTTCTTTATCGTGCGATGGATATCAGATATCACAGATTCCTGAGTGCACAAGAGGATTCATGGGGATCGAAAACTCGCTGAAATCGCCTTACCTGAGCCAGATGACCACACAAACAGCAACTGAATACACGGTAGAAGGAAGTCAAGGCATTTTTACTTACGATTCTATTGACAATCAAAGAATCAGGAATGCAGAGGAGATCAAATTACTAGGGGTCATTTTAGACAAAGAACTTAATTTCACAACACACATTTCCACGATTTGCAACAAGACCAGTAGACAGATTGGTGTATTGATGAGACTAAGAAAACTAATACCAATTGAGGCAAAATTGCAAATTTACAAATCTGCAGTCTTGCCCCATTTGACTTACTGTGGCCTTGTTTGGCACTTCTGCAGAGCGAGTGATCAGAAAAAACTGGAACGAGTAAACGAGAGAGGACTAAGAGCAGTATTCTGTGACACTCACAGCACGTGTTTTATCAAGTCTAAAAATTCTCGGGCTTCGCCCTCGAATTTTTAAACTTGATAAAACACTGCTGTTCGTGTTTTAAACAGTACGTAAAACCAGAGGTTTGTGGAACGACTTACCATTGGAACTTAGGAAGTCGTCATCGATTTTACTTTTTAAAAAGACCCTCAAGACATACTTATTCAAAGCTGCATATAATCTATAGTCTGTATGTATGTATATATATATATATTATTTTATCATATAAAATATGTATATATATATATTTTTAGCATTTTTAGAATTTTATTCCGCGTATTATGTAATTTTTATATAGTTGTAATTGTATAGCCATAATGTCTTTTTTTAACTTAATCTTGTAAAGCGCTTAGGACAATTAATGGATTCAGCGCTATATAAATAGTTATTATTATTATTATTATTATTATTATTAGATAAAAATAGTTTTCTTGAAATGAGGTAATTTCCCTTGCCCCAGTGATGGTCAGGCTACATTGTACTACATTGTATAAATTCGATCAAACGTTAAACGAAATTTGTGAACAAGATTTTGAATAACTACTTAAAGTATACATGCTCCAAATAGGAGTCTCTCCTGCTGGTCTTCGGTGGTTGAATGTTATCAAGACATTTGAAATATGGGTTCAGAAATCAAAGTAAGGGACCGGTCATTATTTATGAAGGAGGGGGATAGGGGTGGGTCATGTGCATTTTCTTTAGTTGATAAGGGGTGGGGCATGTTATTCTGAGTAGTATGGACTTTGAGAGTGGGGTCGCTTGTCATTTTCAGGCCTGAGGAAGGGGGGGCTTTAGTGAATTTTCAGTGTCTTTAATAATAATCCCCCCCCCCCCCTCCTTCATAAATAATGACCGGTCCTAAGTGTGTTCTGGCATATATACTAGTAAACTCGTGGTGGCCATATACAATTTTATTGTATATGGCCACCACGAGCAAATTGCAGCCTTACTTTTAATTTTGACAAATAGATCCTGACTATCAGGTTTTTCATCATCAACAGGCTTTTCAGTGTCATTATACTAATATTATTACATTAAGTTCACTACCCATAACTTCTAAATATATAAAAAGTGACAGCATTTATAAGAAAAGGATACTTTGCAGTAAATCTGGTAGATCTGCTATTTAGTATAGACAGACATTTTATGGTATGGTGGATGGACTTGACTGGCCTGCACTGATACAAACCCTCTTTCTATGAATATGGATAGCTTTTGATTATCATGCTAACTAGATACAAGGCTCTAACTAAGCTGACTCCACTCCAGCCTCAATATCACAAAAGGCTTGGTTGCCTTTCAAAATGGTGGTCCCAGAACTATAAATAGGATTATTGTATGAACACAACTGAATATACCCTGTGTGAACTTAAACTATCTTGGGAATTCTTCTTCCTTGAATAAGTATAACGAGGGAAACTTTATGGGGGGTGAGTGAATATATTGAGTGGGCTCTTTATAATAAATAGTTTGGTCAGTTAAAAGGGGAGCTCTTGAAAGTGACTGGAGTTATAAGAGGGGCTTGGGATTGTTCAGGGGTGGGGGTGCTTAAAAAGCTGAAGAATTGTACACTCCCAATGTCAATAACTTCATCACCCTCTCTTCCTCCTCCCTTCCCCCCCCCCCCCCCCCCCTCCCCATGTCATAAAAATAAACTTTCGTTAGCCTCAAAAGGGATATAAAAACTTCTTGCTCATATGGGAAATTCATGATTTGATTTTCTAGCCAGTGATAGATTTGTACCAGCCTTTCAAGTTACCCATGCTTTATTTCCTGCAAAGATATCTGCACTGCTAATGCATTTGTCCTAGGTTCACAGGAATGACATAGCCACAGGGGATGTGGGGCTAAAATAATATGTTGCCTAGTTACTTCTCAGTCAGTTCAAGACTACAACTTGGTCACACTGGCTCAATGTCAATTTTTACCCCCCCCCCCCCTCCCCCCCCCCCCTCCCCCCCTCACAAAAAGTACGTAAAACACGTTTTATTCTCTTGTATTTTTCTCGCCACTTTCCACGGCTCTAGTCGCCAAGATTCCGGCGGGTGTAAAGCAGGAACACCCAACGGTAAAACTTCATAAAAACAAACATTCTGATGTTTTTATAACAAATCAGATGTATTTAAACATATTTAAGGGAATTGTTTTTCAGCTGGCAGACGAACAGCTGTTCTGCAGCGCCAGCCAGCCTAAAGTTCATGAAGAATTTCTAAATTTCCCAGCTGAAATATTTAAGTGCAGAATTTGCCAGCAGCAAAAATATATTCTTATTTTAAGAATAAAAACCTGAGCTAACCTGCAGAATTCGGTATTTTTAAAAACCTGTGAAACAACAGGTACGTGCAGAATTTGCCAGCTGAAAAATATCGCTCTGTTATATTATTATTATGTAATTATATCGGACTGCAGAATTTACCAGCTGACAAATATCGCTCCGTTATATTATTATTTAGTATCAGACTGCAGAATTTGCCAGCCAAGAAATTCCAAAGTGCAGAATTTTCCAGCCGAGTGGCCCAGAAGAACAGTTATTTTGCAGAACAGTTTGTTGGGTGTTCCTGGTAAAGTACAGGTCATAGCAAGGGCACCCAACGAGTACTTTTTGAAATTCGTTTGAAACCAGTTGTATGCAGCTCCTCTAGCCATTTTAAGGCGCCTATACTATGTCTTTTGGCGTATTCTAGAAAGCTATTTCTAGGTGGAAAATCTCGTCAACCGAAAATACTATGGCAAAATATTCCCGGCCTACGAATTTGTTAGTAGTCTAGAACATAAACAAGAATTTTCTAGCCCAAGTAACTTCATGTTGCAAAGTTTTGTGGAGGTACGAATTTTTTAGGGGTTCTTTTTTCCTTTAGGCAATTCTTTTAGGTGACCTCCATTTGCTAAAGGTTTATTCTTTCGGATTTTAGATGTCAGAATTTCTTAGAGAATGAAAATGTGTTCTCGAAAACTTTAGGTGGCCGCTTCAATAAATGATTTGTGATAATATGTTTTTTTTTCCATTCCAACCAATGTTTTTTTCCGGATCGTTCTGACTCTATTGATCAGACGAAAACGTACGAATATTTTAGGGGAAACCTTTTAGTCTCCCTTTTCTTCTATAATTTCTAGGCCGTGAAAACAAATTTTCTAGCCAGTATTTCAGAAAACAAGTTGCTAGGGACAATTTTTTCAAATCCGAAAGTTATAGGCCAACTTACTCTCCCGAACAGCTTTTTAACCGAAAACTTCGTTGGGTGCCCTTGGTCATAGGTCAGGTTGTTAATTCTAAGACAAATCCTAACCCCAACATCGGACGAGTTAACAGGTAAACGACGGGTTCTCACTCACCTAGTCAGTGCTAGGGTTAACAGGTAAACAAGAAGTGACCTGTACTTTACACCCGCCGCCAAGATTCCGTTCTCGAAGCCGAGTTTGCAGAATTAAACCATGATTTGCAAAGTGAGTTATGGCGGGTCGAAAAAGGCTGTCCTGGCAGCAGACAAGACACAATTAATAAAGAAAAGTAGGTACGTTTTGTTTTAAAGTTGCATGAACTCGAATTGTTTGAAAATACCGTGCTAGTGGATATTCAAGGGCGAGGGAGTTCACCTTTACTTTCTCCCGGGGGACAGGGGAGTTCACCTCTCACATTATTCCCGGGGATCTAGGCCTTCGCTGGCTTTCACTGGAATCAAACGGTCTCGGTCAGCAGATGGTGTAATTTGCGGCTCGGCGGCTTGACGGATGGGCGGAATAACATTTTTTTATCAGAGGCTTTGTAACAAGTGCAAATCTCTTATATATACACTTGAAAAATATCAAATTTCCAAGTATGACTTATCTTGGATAATTATTGGAAAACCGCAGAATTTCCAAGATGAAAAAAGTCAAGTTTGGTTTTAAGTTGGATAGGCCATGCAATTTTACCAAGTTTGGAAAACAGAGAAAATCCAAGAAAAATCCAAGATAAAAAACAAGTGAAATCATACTAGGAAATTTGGTAATTTTTCCAATACTAGCTAGTAAGGGGAATTGTGCCGTTGAGTCAGCGCTGCAGAAGTTTCTTTACCCTGAAACTATTCTCGGCTTTCTTTATTTTTCCAGGGCTCTTCCCTGTTTAACTTCCGTTTAATGCTGACTTGCATTCATCGGTGTCATGCAATAACATTTTATTTGAGTTTTTAGCATTTTAGCATTTTCCCGCCTCCTACACCCGCGTTCGTACGCAGGCTAGTATTAAATATGATAGACAGTTTCACACGGTCGCAATAGATTGATTTCAGTTTAATACAACGGTTTGATCAATTCGATGGTTTTATTTTAATATTTGTTTTAAGTGTAAACTAAAATGGAAGTAAATATCTAAGATCTAAGAGTCCCCTTTGTATGCGATTCAAATAATTATAAATTTCTGGGAAACCTGTCTTGAAGTCCCGACTCCGATCCAGTCTCTAAATCCTGACTAGACTCCTGCCGCCGTTGTCGTAGTTGAGTTTACTACGGTAAACCGGCAGGTCACACTGTGAGGACAGTTTGTGAGGATGCCGTGGACTATAGTTAAATCCGCTTAACTATAGTAAACTTCGTCCAGTGTGCCCTCAGCCAAATTGATTAATGGTCTTTATCATAATTATCTTAATGTTGTCATTCCGCCGTTCCATCAAAGCCGTGGCGCAAATTACACCATCCGCTCGGTCAGATCCACGATGGCGGCTACTCCTTTGTATTCTCTCGAGTAGCCGCCATGTTGGATCCTGGTCAGCGGTCATAAAAGTAGGGGGAGGGAAGGAGAGTAAAAAATGACAAAATCACAAAAAGTACGTAAAACACGTTTTATTCTTGTTTTCACTTCACAAACAATATGTAAACACGTTTTATTATAGTTTTCACTTCATTATTGTGGTTTGCCTATGACTTTAGGAATGAAGTGAACTACATTGTGTGCCTTTTTACGTAGATTACGCTCCAGTAAACTGATTTCTTCGGCATACTGTACTTTGCGAAACGACGTGAAAAGAAACGAAACAGTACTTTGCGAAACACGTATTTGAGCAATCTGGGAACAGCTAAAAACGATATTCATCAGTCTTAGTTTATACTTACTTTCAAGCAAATAGCGCCGGGTAGACTTCTATACTTGCTCCTTTTTACAAACCAAAAGTGTGTAAGAAAGTGAGGGAAGGATGATTCGGAAAAAAGAGCTCAGAAGTATGAATATAAATCACAACTGAAACATTGTAGGGTGAAGTCGTGTATTTATTTCTCTAACATACATGTTTTGGAAGGATTTATAATATGAGCTATTCAAGCGATATTTGTATTAAGCGTAAAGATACACAAATCACGAGATTGGGCTGCCTGTGGTGACACATGCATGTGTACATCTTGGTTTACAAATTAACACTACATTCAGGCAAAGAGTTAATCTATAACGACACTTTGATATGCCAAGGAACCTGAATATCAACCGACAGTACAAGGTGAGGGAAATTTAAAGTACTGAGTTCATTGCTGTGTTCCCCAATCAATATTAATCTACACTGAATTTCTTATAAATGGGCCGGGACCAGACACAAGGCAGGACCCGGCGACCAACATTGATCATAAATTATTCTGCAACTAACAATGGCACTCAATATTCTGCAGCCAACCTTGTTCTCACTTGAAAAATAATTTAAATGCTCTGAAGGAACTGCATGGGGTATAGTTAATTGTTTATATATACACATGCATATATAGTTTATATTCTACACTGGAGTATACTTAGTATTGTGAATGCTAGGAACTGGAATGCAGTTTATACACATCTGAATAGCCGTAGCTAGCTATAGGGTTGATTTGTGTTCTACACTAACTCCAACTATTGCCTTACACTGTATACCACACAGCAAAATGTGCTACGAATGCTCAGATGAATAACCATATGAAACACACATGTCAGTACATATAGCCATATAAGCATCGCACCCAATGATTTAATGTTACACAAAGCCGATAATTCAGTCCTTTCTCTTAAAAAAATATGTCGAACGCACTTTGATAATCTATGATTAATTCTAGTAATAATAATAGCTTTTATTAATAACACTGTAGAACAACAGACGTGCTCTATTTACAATTAAGTGATAAACAAGTATAATAATAACAATCAATAATCATTAAAGTTAAGTCAAGAACTAGATGAAATTAAACAGGCATCTATTAAACAAAGACGTTTTTGAAGCGCTCCGTTTTGACTGACCTCTATCCCGGAGCCGGCGTGATCTAATAGGGGGTAATATAATATTGCTTTTTACAATACCCAGATTTGAAAGCACTGGCAAACAGATTGTTAATATGGCTTAAATATTTATCGTAATAGACGCAGCCCCATACTTCTACTGCATAAGTAAATATAGATATAATTAGGCTCTGAATGTTCAGTAGGATAGCGGTAGAATTTACAAGTACGCAAAATATACAGACGGCTACTAGCCTTTAAAAGTAGATCATCAACATGCGATCCCAGTTTGAAGGGTTTCTTCAAAAGTCACTCCAAGAAGTTTAACCGTTTCCCTCCTGTGCCGCCCGTAACCGCCCAATATGAAGCATGTATACCTGGAGAAAATTATTGCATCAAACCTAGACATGCTGGAAATACGATGTTGTGATATTATTTCAAGGAATGAATGACTTCAAAGTCAGAGCTATAACAGGGATCGCTTGACTCTCCCACTTTGGAGAAAAACGCATTTGTTTTGGATATCGTTGTTCGTTTCTTCGATTTTCGCGAATTTTGAGGAGCTGAAAATCGGCTCAAAAAAACCTTCCCATTCGCACTTGAAATCAAAAGCAAATACAAAATCACCACTCAGTCGTTACAGTACCTTGTTTAATCTTTCCAACCAGCAGGTTTGTTTGCACAAAACGCACCAAACGACTGTGAACCACGCCAATGTTTACACTGCATTTCACTCGACCACATTTACCTGCTCCCACCTCCAATTGCATGCTGGGTAATCAACAAAAAATTCACAAGGGATCGCCCATTCTGGGACTCCGGTAGGGTCTTTTACCTCTACAACCAAGAGCGGTGATTTGGACTCAAGCCGTTGCTTTAAAGTGACAAAAACACATCCTAATAGGTTGAGCAGGGGTAAAAGACTGCCAACTGCAGGATTCCAAGGATTTCAGTGAAGATTTTTTTCCTGTGTCTGAAAGCACAAACACAACGGGAAAACCCTGTGAAATCCCTTCACAAAGCCTACTAGAAGCAAACCAAGTACTTTTCAGCCATCCTCAGACTTAATGATGTCTTCAAGCTCTCTGACAGTGGCATATTTCTCCAAAATTAGAGCTCATTTCATTAGAAACCCCACCGAAGCAGCCATATCTACCGTTACGTCAACGAGTGAACAGAATTCTCCCAAATGGCATTGTGGGAAAAGTTTGAGCCCTCGGCTTAAAAAGTCAGTAGTATTTAACTGACCCGGGCTAGCCAAACTTGAACTGAGGGGGGAGGGTTGAGTTAGCACTCAGGATTTCACCAACTGAGCCAAACATGTCCAGTAGGGAAAGGGTTAAGACTGTTGACACGCTCAATGCCGTGTACAGGCGCAGGACTGAATTTCCTTACATGACAATTCCCACGTTTTCTTAAAATTCAGTTGCATCTGGTTCCTCATCTTCCTCTCTGCCCATCTCATTATAGTGTCTGCCTCCATCTACGCTAGGCTGCTACTGATTTGTCATACTATATGCGCGTAATATCATCAGCATATTTTATAAGGTGACTAGTAGGGTATATACCCTGGTTACCAGAGCTTCTAATCTCTCTCTCTCGTCGCTTTGCTCCTCGCTTTCCGAGAGAGAGATTAGAAGCTCTGGTAACCAGGGTATAGGGTATAGGGCTTTAATATCATTAATCATTATAGAGAAAGGGACTGGGCCTAACACGGTCCGTTGTGGGACTCCTCTATTGGCCGGTAACAAAACGAGCAGGGGACTGGGACCTAGTTTATCAGAATTACTCTAATTCTAAAATGAAGTTCATCACATGATAGAGCATGTTGAAATTAGCATTTGTGCGAAATTTGATGTAATTCAAGTGAATCTTGTCTGAATTATAAGCAATTGAAATTTCTTTGTCCCTCCAAAATTTTACAATGAATGTATGGTTTGGAGGGACAACGTTAAAAAATAAGAGTTTGTATGGGAAAATTGACATATTTGATGCCTTCTAGCATCGTTAATATTGAGCCAAAGTTCACCAAACTTTCCAGACTGGCTAAGTTTGATCTGTGCTTTTGGAAAATAATGCTCACTTTGACTAGTTATTAATTGAATTAGTTTTACTGACTCGGTTCCAGTCCCCCACTCGTTTTGTTACCGGCTAATTTATATTAAGGTAGCTAATAAGCCAGTTACAAATGTATTGATTAATCTTTAACTACAGAGTCAAACGCTTTACAAAAGTCAAAAGAGAAAATACGGACAAAATCAGCTTCGCCATCAAGCCACTTTAGCCAGAAGTGCTGGCATATGGTAGTATTGACCTTTACGGTATGAGAATTGATCAAGATCAATGAACTCACTGCAAGCGCTTGAAAGCTCGAACTTATCAACTAACCTTTCAAAAAGTCAAAATTATTATGCAAGTAAGCGATATATATATAGACCTAAGTTGATTACATGTACTGAAAGGCGCGTCTTTAGGTAAATCAGGAGCGTGGTAAAGGCGAGATATTCGCTAATTTCCTGATATTAGGTAGTGTGATATTTCAAAGAACTGTCAAAAACATGAGTTAAAATTGGAGCTAAATCGTTTGCATAGTCCTTCCATAGCCAGAAAGGAAGGTCATCAGGGCCTACAACAGTTCTTTTCAACCGAAGTAGAAACCGGGTGACAGCGCGAGTAGTTAGTTCAGGAACCCTGGCTTCTTCTGGATCAGGAGCTGAGTATCTCGGATCAGTGTTGATCTCACAGAAGAAAGAATTAATAACTTCAGGATCTATAATAGAGCTGACAGATGAACGAGATTTTCTGCCTGTGATGGAATTTAAACCCCGAAATTAACACTGCGGTCCCACCAAGCTGATACTGCAGTGAGTCAGGGTTCGTCCTTTGTAGATTATATATCAGATTTATATATTTAGATGCACACATGTATGTAACAAAAATATTGCTCTGAAGGTATGGTTAGCATCTTGTAGTTTGGGTATTAGTGATTAGCTCTAAAACACCCAAAATTAGTGACTACCTCTAAACAGCCTGAATTAGTGAGCACCCGTTGTTGACGGTTAGGGTGTTTTTTAAAGTGCCTATGAACCTTATTTTTTTATTTTAGATATCAATTCTACATCAAGTGAATAGTAGAATGGTAAAATATATTTTGCTTTGAATGCTGTGCCGCTGAGTTTAGGAGGTTTTAATATCCAAAATGCTAATTACATGACGTCAGGGGAGGCATCAATTATTATACAATTTTTTTTACGATTAAACAAATTTTTCAAATTATCAGTGTTATACCCATGGTTGAAATAAAATGTTAGAAATTTGTTTTCCTATATCAGTAGAAACGCCTATTCACAACCACTAAGAAGTGATTGCAGATACCTCCCCTGACGTCATGTAATTAGCATTTTGGATATTAAAACCTCCTTAACTCAGCGGCACAGCATTCAAAGCAAAATATATTTTACCATTCTACTATTCACTTGATTTAGAATTGATATCGGAAATAAAAAAATATTGTTCATAGCTAGGCACTTTAAGGTCAGGGTTTGATAAGGGTTTGGGACAGTTTGTGCAGCTACATGAAATACTTGCCTCGCTGACCATCCGCGAGTTGCCCTTAGGGGCCGTTTCTAAATCGAACCTAGCCTGGGAAACCAGCCGACTGTTATCGCTTCCCACTCGCAAAAGAGACGTCTGGGCAACGAGGCAGAAAATTCCATACTGATGACGTAGCAGATAGCAGTTTCTCGATGCATAAAATCTCAGAAGCCGAATGCGAACAACAGAGTTCTTTTCAAGATATATTACTACCGAGGCTGCTCGTTTCCTTGGCAGTGGATCACCGTAATGAATAACCATGAAATTCAAGCGGCTATTTAGCGTGTTTCGGTGCTGTTGGTGGCTCCTTTGCATAGTTCTTTCGGCGGCTAGTACAGCGAAATGTCGTACGTATACTGTCTTCAGACAGCATGGCGACAGGAGGTCAACTGTCCCAACTGTGGGCAGTGAATCTCGGCTATGAATAATTAACATTATATGTAAGTGCGCTATGAATCACGAACGTGATGGCCGTTATTTCACCCAAGCAAACCGGGGCAGCCTCGGTAGTATACATTGAAAATAACTGCATTCTGCAACTAACCACTTCGACTACTGACCTGGCAAAAGAGCTGGCTTGAAAAGTGGCCTGCTGTGCTGTGTGTAGGTTTTAAATGATTATAAACAACTTATGTTTTGACAGTCGTAGGACAAATTCGCTTGACCGGGCCCGAGCCGCTGAAAGAACGAAGCAAACGAGCTACCGACACACGCTAAATATGCTTGAATTTTATGGTTGTTCGCGACGGTGATACTTCATACTTTATTCATCTTTCCTTAAAAAGGCTTTTCAAAGACAAAATACAAATACAATACAACTACAGTGTACATGATACTTTGAATTACATCTATTAATTTAACCTATTTTGAGTTTGATATCATTTGCTCTTCAGCTTTCGCTTGAAACTTCCAAGCAAACGATCGAGCAGCCTCGGTAGTTATATACCTTGAAAAGGACTCTGTTGCACGCATTCGGCTACTGAGAATTGTAACTAAGTTGTGCATCGAGAAAATGGCTATCTGCTACGTCATCAGTATGGAATTTTCAGTGAGCAACTTTACCATGAGGCCTTGCGCGCCCAATCCAAGATGGCGGACAAAGATGGCGGACTTGGGGAAAGGAAATTGTTCTCGGGGTGGTGCTAGTAAAATTTTGACAACTGTGAAGACTGTGATGACGTAATTCAAGAAACCACGTAATATTGCGATAATAAAGGGAGGAGTGGGTCAGTGCAGTAAGAAATAATACGCAGTGGGTGGCTGGCGGGAACATAATAGTTCACGGAATATATTACGAATTCGGCACCGGCTTAATTGCACGGATCGTGGGATTTTTAGTATTCTTACTAACCTGGATTTTTCTAAATGGAGCCGAATAAAGGTTTGAAATATCTCGGAAACTTGTTTCCTGAACAGTGCAAGTCAGTACTTGATCGTTACCTTTGAGAATTTATTTGCGTAGTTTCCGGACATCAATCGAAAAGCTGCATGTTGAAAGGTGAGAATTTTAAGTTTCCTAATTAAAAATTAAAAGACCTTGATTCTTTTCCCGATACAAAAACATTAGGATATGTTTTTGTTGGTTGTGCGAAGCGATTTATATATATATCCCGGTATGTATTCTCTTCAGAGAGATGACAATTAAGGGGATCTTCTAAAAAATGAAAGGTAACGAATACCCCTAATTAATAAGTGCTAATGTAAAATAAAGTGAATATTTAATAAAAAAACGGAAGTTAATTTGCTTTCAGTTTCGTGTTCGCCTTTCACACATTTGACGCGACGTTTTTGCGCGCTAAAATTATTTTCGGGGTCAACAGACTGGGCGAATGTTTATAACCCGCATGTTCCCTACCCTTCCTCCCCCACCCTCATAAAAAATTCCAAAAGCATATTCAAAATATAAATAAATATATATTCATAAGTGCTGTAGGGGCGGGGTCTGGGAGTGCTATACAGATGCGGACTTTTTATTATAATATATTTTACAAATTAAAAACACTATCTTATTATGAAATTACGACACAATTTTTATAAAATGTACTTTGTTTCTTTTGGGGGCAGTCTACCATTGTTCCAAAGTCGGAATCTGCCATTGAAGTGCGTGTTCCCTTTATAAATTAAAATTGGTTACTCGGTGGTGTGTTGAAGACTACCCCTTCCTAGGTATACTGATCAATTTATTTCAGTTCCACCCCTTTCCTTAGTTGAAGTCTAGTATTTATTTACAGTTAACAACGTCTGCAAAAAATACGACTGAGAAAATGTACTTCTTTATTATCCAACACAGGCTTAATTGAACTGATTATTTGTGCCTGATCAACAAGTATGCATGACTTCATGATCTCTATATAAATAAGCTACCCTGTGGAGCTTTTGAACTTTTCAGTTGTGATATTTGAAGTAAATGTAAATTAGTTTGACTGAGGCAGTGTTCATTATGTATACCACAGGGGTGCAGGTGATTTATTCATATTATGGCACATTTTTATGACTCCCCCCAGAATAAAGACCCTCTCCTAGGCTCAGCCGTTGGGGTGTTGTTTCTCTCCATCCTTTCAAAAAATTAATACAACCTCCCCTCCCATATGCAAACCAGCATTAATATTATTACAAGCATCATTTTACAGAACTGTGATGTTATTACTACCAGTACTTTGGTGTATGTAAAAAAGTATTTGTTGCTGGTATTCCAAAACTACACAATAATATATTGTTCTTTGATATAAAACATTCATTAATTCCTTACATCAGGCAACCTAGCTGCATGCACCCCTAGAAAAAAATGTTTTTAGCGAGGGTGGGAAAGGTTTTACATTTCAGATTATCGGAAGTGCATTCTCCTGCATTTCCTAGCTCTATTTAGTGCATTTAGCCATTCTATACACCTACCATTTAAGTTGTAGGTCTTTATTTGACAAACATTTAAAAACAATTGCAATTTCCGTTAACTTGTAACAGCGAGCGGTTTATTTTGAATATTGCACGCTTTTCAATCAAACCAAATCAAAATTGGCAGGCTGTCACACGTCGACTCCTATTGGTCAATTAAGAATGGGTTACAAGTTAACGGAAATCATGTGCGTGGTGGGCGGAATTCAGAAACCAGGGGCTTTCGTGCAGGCGGTCTTTCAGATCTGCTTGTTCTCCCCCACCCCCAACCCCCCTACATTTGTCATTCGATCCCAGGTCTCAATCACGCTCGGCCAATATGGCGGCCGCTTCGATGACCGTTTGCTGCGCGAAAAAACACCCTCCACCGCCTGCAAGCAGGCTACTCGCCATCTTGATAACTAGAGAGATCTTGCTCTTTGGAAACTGAGAGTTCACACAGAGTTATAAAGAGTTCCCCTACACGTCAATAAATACATGATTACACAAAGATTGCGTACACAGAAATTAAAGAGTTAGCTCAAACAATGCAGATTCCACCTTGTGTAATGAGCCGACCATTTGACTTTTGAGGGGGGGGGGGGGGGGGGTGGGAGTTTTTGAAAAAATATATCCTGCAAGCCAACGGTGTTGAAAAAAAATATCCTGCAAGCGGAAAAGCTTTGTTCTGGCTCCGCTTTTTTCGCCCAAAAAAATTCGTGCAACAACACTGCTAAAGAAAAAAAAATCGAGCACAGACAAGAACACCCCCCCCCCCCCCTCCCCCCTCAAAAGTCAAATGGTCGGCCCCTAATGTCGCGTGACGATCAGATGCCTGCAAAGCAGTGTGGTAAAAAAAGACAATAGAAGTGATGCATTGTGGTAAAAAAAAGTAATCGAGATTTGAACCCGCTTACAGATTAGGGAGCGATTGCAGAATACCCCGCCACTTGGTTCATTAATAATTCATTTTCTCAAATTCTCATACAAACCTTCTAAAACCCTAACCCTGAAATTCAAAAAAAACCTAACCATTTTCAACCCCAAATCATTCATAGAACGAGTCTAAATATACCCTGCGAGCAGAAGTTTCTCATCTCTCTGCCTTTCCTGTCGCCGAGAGAAACCTCTGCCACGAAACGATTGCTTTTCCCGTTGAACATGCGCACTTGCAACCTCCAAAATCTTGGAGGTAAACCACGTGATAAACCAGTTACCAAACCGGTTTTACCTGTTTGATATCACTCGGGCATGACTTTTTGGTGATCTTCGCTGGTTTTGCAAGAGCCCACAGTATCCTTCGCAGCCGTTATTTATGTCGTCACGCGTTTGTTGTTTGCCGACGATTGATACGAACGGGCTTCAAACTCCGGCTTTGTCTTCTTCTTACTTTACTGAACTGCACAGAAGACCTTGAAATTACCGTTCAATAAATCTACCTTAATTTATCCTAAAGAAAGCTTTGATTTATACCTTCGAAGAAGGACATTAATTTTATTTTCTCCACTGCCGTTTATAACAATAGGAAATGGACAATTTGAAATCTACATACAATGAATCTACAATGTTTACCGTCTCGTTTTTTTTTCGGCCAATGGCAATCCAGATACCGTGGCGCATGCTCAACGCGAAAAGCAATCGTTTCGTGGCAGAGGTTTCTCTCGGCGACAGGCAGAGAGATGAGAAACCTCTGCTCGCAGGGTAGTCTAAATACACATGAGCTAAATGGATAATTTTGCACAATTTGCAAGGGGTTTTCAAGTGATCTTTCGAAATGGCGGGGTATTCTGCAGTCTAGCCGCACCGGCGATGGAATATCCATTGTTATCTTAGATTGGCTAATTTCCCGACATAAATTCCCGTGTTCGTCGCTTTACGAACAATGAACCGATTTTGTTTGCTATTTTCATCGGAAAGCGAAACCGGATCTGAATGGGAAACAGAAACAAATCTCCGACGGGTTAATAAGTTTCGAGAAGTCTTATCAAGTTTTCTCACATGCAGCATCTCTCCTTTTTCATTTTCCTTCATTACTGTAAAGATATGAAGCACACTTGTTATATAAAAGCATGCATGTACATTTTTATTTGCTGATAAAACACTTAACATTTACATATGGCTGCACGTGTTTAAAGGTTTTTATTACCAATGAATTGATCATTTTTTATTTTTTTATTTTTTATTTAATAGCTTAACTCAGGCTGAGAAACAGACTCTAGGTCCAAACGAGCTCAGCCTGAGACAAATACGAATACACTGACAATACATTACAGATAGAACTATGAATAATGTATTAAGCATGAAATGTAAAATATATGATGCAAAAAAAAATAATAGTGTACATTTGTACATTTGGTCGGCCGGCCAAGTACAAGTAAATAAGCGCAGAAAAAAGTTAGCGGCAACAAATAGTAGATGTGTTAGTAGATCGGCATTTAGAACAGATAGTTTTATAGGTTCTAATGCGATCAGGGTCAAAAGTGGAAAGCAAAAGCGCAAGATAGTGAGCTCGTAGCAATGTTTTGAAAGACGAAATTGAACTACAGGACTTAATATTTAAAGGCAGCGAGTTCCATAGAATAACTATGCGATTAAAGAAAGAATCCCTATAAGTAGATGTTTTGCATGGGTTAAGCTTGTAGTCTGAACCAGTAGTGCTTCTTGTAGATCTTGATGAAAGCGAGCATGGAGTTACATAACTAGATAGATCGGTATTGTTAAGCTTAAGGCGACACTTAAACAAATATATGAGGTCTAGATATTCTAGCCAGTATGAAAGTGGCAGTAGATTAAGTTTAAGTAGCCTATCTTTATAGGGTAAGTCTACTTTTAACATGAATTTGGTTGCGCGGCGCTGAATACGTTCGAGAAGTTGGATATCTCTAGAGCTTGACTGCGGGGCCCAAACCTGACTACCGTAGCACAGAATGGAACGCACTAGCGTAAGATAAAGGGTACGACGCAGCGTTACCCCTAAAGAGTTAGGGGTATTACGTCTCAGGAAACCCAAAACCTTATTTGACTTAGCTACCACCGACACTACTTGGTTGTGCCAGCGCAGATCATTTGAAATGATAATACCTAAATCTTTTTGAGAGCTACTCTCTTTTAAGGCGTCGTGGTCGATGTTATAGAGACGCACCAGTGGATCGCGTCTTCTAGAGATTTTAAGAACCTCGCATTTACTGGAATTGAAAGCTAAGTCCCATTTGACACTCCAGCTGACCAAACCGTTTAGGTCATACTGGAGAGCCAAATGGTCTTGCTGAGATTTCTGAGAGCGGTAACATTTGGTATCGTCAGCGAACATGACTGACCTAGTACTAGCCGAGGTTACACTGGGAAGATCGTTTACATATAAAAGGAAAAGTATCGGACCCAGGATGCTGCCCTGTGGGACCCCAGAAACCACAGGCGTCCAGCTGGAACTGGACCCTTCGATGACAACACGTTGCCTGCGATTGCTGAGGTAATCGGCGAACCAATCCCACAGTGCACCAGCTACCCCGTATAACCTCAACTTAGTTTGTAGCTTTATGTGATTGATCGAATCATAGTTAATAGAGTGGAATGGTTATGAAACCCGGCAAACTTCAAAGGGGCTAACAAAGGCGCTGCGATTTATGTTGGAAGGTGGCAAGACAAAAGATTGTGCAGGGTCATAGTTCATTAGCGTCCCCTGAACGACTGAACTCACACGTTTCTATTGGCTGATTGATTAACACATTGGAATTTCTATTGTGTTTTGTGCAGGGTAGTGGTTGAAAAAAGCTAACAAAGACATATAACAAAGAAGGTCGCTGGGTTTCATAACCATTCCACTCTATTAGTAACTATGATCGAATCAAAAGCCTTAGCGAAATCTAGATATAGAATATCCGTCTCAATATTTTTGTCTAATAAGGCACCTATTTCGTGAAAGACGGTAAGTAGTTGAGAAATACAAGACCAAACTGGGAATCAGAGATAACCTGCAAGAAGTACGGTAGCGTGTTTTTTAGAATGCATTTTTCAAAGACCTTACTTATGATGGGAAGTAAAGATATAGGTCTATAATTACTAACAAGTTTTTTTTAGTCTTTCTTGAAGATCGGTGTTATATTTGCTTCCTTCCAGTCAGCTGGAAACTTTCCACAGAACAAGGACAGATTGAATAGCCTTGTAAGTGATGGAGCGATCTGAATTGCACATTCCCTGAGCAGACGTGAAGGGATACCGTCTGGGCCAACGGCCTTGGATACGTCTAAGGTGACCAGATTTCTCAACACATCAGATAAGGATAGCACAACATTGGATAAAGTAGCTGTAGTGAAGGGCTCGACGGCTGGGATAGCGGTGGCCAGATTGGGCTGTCTGAATGTGGAGGCGAAATAGATGTTAAACGCTTCAGCCTTCCCGAGTGGAGTATCGTATTTAGTATCTCCAAGTTCGACAGTATCGGGAATTGATCCTTTGTTAGACTTTGCCTTGAAGAAAGACCAAATCTTGTTGTTATTATTGGAAACGGTTGAAGTCTTAGTTAGCTTTTCGATGTAAGAGTTGAATTTGGCTCTAATCAAGTACTTTGTATCCTTTCGTAAAAGTTTCACACGCTCCCATAATTCTCTTTTATTTTCCCTTATAGCTCTTCTTCTCAAAGTGTTGGTTCTTTCTCGATGTAAGAAACCCGAATTTTTCCAACATTTCCTAAATCAATATTCCTCTTTGTCAAAGACTCTGAGGACAGCACACAGGTAGTCCAATGTTTATTGCTCAAGGGCAGGTAGTCCAACATCAGTTTTAATTTCTCTAGGATATCACAGGTAGTCCAACATCAATGTTTATACCTCTAGGACAGCTAGGACACTAGGACACTAGGACACTAGGACACTAGGACAGCATAGGTAGTCCAACATCAATGTTTATACCTCAAGGACAGCTAGGACAGCTAGGACACTAGGACACTAGGACAGCACAGGTAGTCCAACATCAATGTTTATTTATCTAGGATATCACAGGTAGTCCAACATCAATGTTTATACCTCTAGGACAGCTAGGACACTAGGACACTAGGACACTAGGACACTAGGACAGCATAGGTAGTCCAACATCAATGTTTATACCTCGAGGATATCACAGGTAGTCCAACATCAATGTTTATACCTCTAGGACAGCTAGGACACTAGGACACTAGGACACTAGGACACTAGGACAGCACAGGTAGTCCAACATCAGCGTTTATTTCTCTAGGATATCACAGGTAGTCCAACATCAATGTTTATACCTCTAGGACAGCTAGGACACTAGGACACTAGGACAGCACAGGTAGTCCAACATCAATGTTTATTTATCTAGGATATCACAGGTAGTCCAACATCAATGTTTATACCTCTAGGACAGCTAGGACACTAGGACACTAGGACAGCATAGGTAGTCCAACATCAATGTTTATACCTCAAGGACAGCTAGGACAGCTAGGACACTAGGACACTAGGACAGCACAGGTAGTCCAACATCAATGTTTATTTATCTAGGATATCACAGGTAGTCCAACATCAATGTTTATACCTCTAGGACAGCTAGGACACTAGGACACTAGAACACTAGGACAGCATAGGTAGTCCAACATCAATGTTTATACCTCAAGGACAGCTAGGACACTAGGACACTAGGACACTAGGACAGCACAGGTAGTCCAACATCAGCGTTTATTTCTCTAGGATATCACAGGTAGTCCAACATCAATGTTTATACCTCTAGGACAGCTAGGACACTAGGACACTAGGACACTAGGACAGCATAGGTAGTCCAACATCAATGTTTATACCTCAAGGACAGCTAGGACAGCTAGGACACTAGGACACTAGGACAGCACAGGTAGTCCAACATCAATGTTTATTTATCTAGGATATCACAGGTAGTCCAACATCAATGTTTATACCTCTAGGACAGCTAGGACACTAGGACACTAGGACACTAGGACAGCATAGGTAGTCCAACATCAATGTTTATACCTCGAGGATATCACAGGTAGTCCAACATCAATGTTTATACCTCTAGGACAGCTAGGACACTAGGACACTAGGACAGCACAGGTAGTCCAAGATCAGCGTTTATTTCTCTAGGATATCACAGGTAGTCCAACATCAATGTTTATACCTCTAGGACAGCTAGGACAGCTAGGACACTAGGACACTAGGACAGCATAGGTAGTCCAACATCAATGTTTATACCTCGAGGACAGCTAGGACACTAGGACACTAGGACAGCACAGGTAGTCCAACATCAATGTTTATTTATCTAGGATATCACAGGTAGTCCAACATCAATGTTTATACCTGGACACTAGGACACTAGGACACTAGGACAGCATAGGTAGTCCAACATCAATGTTTATACCTCAAGGACAGCTAGGACAGCTAGGACACTAGGACAGCACAGGTAGTCCAACATCAATGTTTATTTATCTAGGATATCACAGGTAGTCCAACATCAATGTTTATACCTCTAGGACAGCTAGGACACTAGGACACTAGGACAGCATAGGTAGTCCAACATCAATGTTTATACCTCGAGGATATCACAGGTAGTCCAACATCAATGTTTATACCTCTAGGACAGCTAGGACACTAGGACACTAGGACAGCACAGGTAGTCCAAGATCAGCGTTTATTTCTCTAGGATATCACAGGTAGTCCAACATCAATGTTTATACCTCTAGGACAGCTAGGACACTAGGACACTAGGACACTAGGACAGCATAGGTAGTCCAACATCAATGTTTATACCTCGAGGACAGCTAGGACAGCTAGGACACTAGGACAGCACAGGTAGTCCAACATCAATGTTTATTTATCTAGGATATCACAGGTAGTCCAACATCAATGTTTATACCTGGACACTAGGACACTAGGACACTAGGACAGCATAGGTAGTCCAACATCAATGTTTATACCTCAAGGACAGCTAGGACAGCTAGGACACTAGGACAGCACAGGTAGTCCAACATCAGCGTTTATTTATCTAGGATATCACAGGTAGTCCAACATCAATGTTTAGTAGTCCAACATCAATGTTTATACCTCTATACCTAGGACAGCTAGGACACTAGGACACTAGGACACTAGGACAGCACAGGTAGTCCAACATCAATGAGCAATACTTTATGTAGTTGAATGAGTGGTACCTTTACTCTGTTTATGTATTTCTCGGATCGCGCCTAAAGCGGTATAAATGACCACAGGTAACCCGAAATACAACAGTAGAGTTTGGGATGCCTGTGGCTTTACAAAATGGCTGTGGAATTGCGAAACGACATGGCATATTATGGCATATCATGATACCGGTATTATACGAGTTACAATGATGGCAAATCGTGAATATTATACAAGCTACAGCACAAAGACGGTATGATACAAGCTCCTTACAGCAGTTACTTGCCCAGAAAGGTATTTTTTGCGGTAGTCCATTTGGGTATATTATTATTAGCTGGACAAAAACTGACAGTACGTACGTACGTCCATGCCACTTTAATATTCCCGACAAGTGTAGTGAGCAAATGAGCAATTTTAATCCACTTGACGATCGACGCACCTAAAATCCAGATGGTGTCATAGATTTGTAGCATGCATCTGTTGTTTTGAAAGGTGTTAAACTGGTAAGTTATAATGCACACATTTAGATATTCATGAAATATTAGTACTTTATAATATAGTAAATAGAGTTTTGCCCTATTCAAATTGTGCTTTTTACTGATTATGTGACGGTCACTAATAAATTATATTCATGATTACGCGATTTCACACAAATTAGTGGTAAGTCGACTCTCGCAAATAAATGTCCGAATGAATGCATCTAGGACATATGTGGCCATTACGTACATTAATTATACATTCAAACATATTTAATTGCACGATAAGCATAATTAAGATATCTATTTGACTACAATTGACAATTAGTATAAAGAGTTAGGAACAACAACTCGACTTTATTATACCAAAAGCTGAATTTAATTACGTGTACGTACATGCAATATTAATAAACTAGCTAGCTAGCTAGCATTATGATGGAAAAAGTTAATCAGAATATCAGAGCTAATCTAGCTGCATGATCAAGTAACTTATAATTAATTAATTACATAAGATTTATATATAGAGCACTGTAACCGTGCTGTACTGTAACTTTGTTATTTGATTGGATCAGCAGGACAAAAACAATGGGAGTCCATTTCAACGTCACAGCATGCCGTACAGTAATCGTGCTGTAGTCTGAGTGCCGTAGTTTGCCCTGCACTCAGTCATACGAAATCTGCTCTATATTCCTATAAATAACACAAAATTGTGGAAGTTAAACTATTAACAATTGCAAGAAATAATGTAAGGAATTTGTCAATCAGTTGTTGGCGATTTGGTAATGTAATCAAGTAATTATAAGTCCAGTACAATAAAAGAAAAGAGAGAAAGAACAAGTTTGTGCAATAATTTTTTTTCCTGGATAAAATCTGTGTAAGAATTTGTTCCTCCACATTTGGTTGCAGGATTTTTTTCCAGTGAACTTAATTGTGTCAATCATCATCCTTGAAATGATGATTGTTAATTGTGAGTGTGAGTGACATTATTTCCGGACCCACCACATATTCGGTTATAGCCTCAGTCATATGCTCAATTAATCCATGCTGTAATTAATTATACGCCAGCTGTTCACCGCTGTTAAGTTAACTCTGTCTAGAATTTATTCATGAACCCAAACATTATCTATTAATACTGGGCTTTTACTATATTCAAAGTCCCAGAAAAATTATTATAGATGTTTATTATGTTGTTATCATTTCTGTAGTTTGTATCTGAATTAAGAAAACAACACTGTTTTTAAATTAATGCAACTGGCCTGGCATGCAATAAATGAAATATCATTTCTGGTTGTTAGAATCAGTGAGACTGCATGAGTATTATGGCCAAAGGGCTACACATATGGGGTGGAACTGAATAATTAGCACATTGAATGCATTCTTTAGAGTAACTTTACATGACTTGAAACACTGCATCCCCTACGTATATACTTGAGGGAGAACGGTGATTTTATGGAAATAATCACCATAGATATATAGACACATTTTGTTTTAAATGCTGCTCATTAAACCTATTCCTCTGTAACTCTGGTTGGCTCTTTCCTTAAAATATGGCATAAACCATTGCATGAACATCCATAAATGTCAGGATTCTAGCCTTCTCTGACAGCCCAAATAAGCCTACTTCCCAAATTTGTCTTGGAATGGCTGAATATGAAGCTTTGCAGGATTATTATTATTTTGCTTTAATTTGTTGTGCACGATTTGTTTTCCCATGTTAAACCTGTGCACACAATGGAGATTACTGTTAATTGATGAAAAGAGCAATCCTTTAAACATTATAACCTGGTCACTCAAATATAAGTCAATATATATCATGCACAGGTCAATTAATGTAACCAACTCGCTCAAGTACTAGTCTAGTATTTTGAATAGCACAGACATGGAATTTGTACTGTCTAGTAACCTGATGAAACTTAACATGCCTCATATATATTGCAAACTATAATTTACATCCACACATACGTGAGCAATAAATATATAAATAACAAAAGTGTGAAAAAATATACAAAAAAATTAAAAAATCAAGTTAACCATTAGCTAGGCCATATGCTTTCCATATGTAAGATGTATTATGCACATATATCACCAGCTTCCCCAGGCCAGAGGTCATTAGATCCCAGAATGGCCAGGGGAATATATTGTAAGAAAAGGTGGAGCAAACTTGATCATTTTCCCCAGGGTGGGGAAATTGTATGTCGAGTGAAAGTCCTCTGGGTTACATTTTCCTTAACAGAAAATCCTCCTCATATGAGATCATATACAATCAAGTTATGAATTCCCCCTCCCCTAACTTGGAACTTCAAACAAAGTATAGAATTTTCCCTTGCCCATACCTTAGCAAAAAAAATGCATTCTATCCCCTAATTGTACTCCCCAACATATCCCCCTGGTCGGCCCGGGGGTGTACCCCTCGCCCGGGGGGGGGGGGGGGACTCCCTTATGTGAGGGGTACATGGATGCTCGTCGTACCTTTTAGGGGTCAAAATCAGGAGTTTGGTACCACTTAGGGTATCCGCCATCAAACACAGACATTTCTATGTAAAGCGGTACCTTTTAGGGGTCGGGTGTCAATTGAACAAAAAAGCTGTTATCGATTTACATTTTTATTATCTTTTAGGGGTCAAAATAAGCTTGAGCCACGCCCATTTTAGTACCTCTTAGGGGTCAAATCGAAAATGTCCGACGAGCATCCCTACCCCTTTTATATGGGAGTCACCCCCCCCCCGCCGGGACCCCTCGGTAGCCCTGTGGAAAGCCAGTGATATGTGCATTAGTTACATTGTATACATATGTCCTCATATATATATATATATATATATATATATATATACACTGAAACAAAAAAACTCTGCCAAAGACTTATATATATCATATATATATATCCTTTATATTTCCGTCAAACGTTTTTGACAGTTGTTGCTTTGGTAGACACAAAGAAACATAATAGGCTTTGTTTTTCTTTGTCTTTGACGGTAATGAACTAATATGTTTAACCGTGAAATTCTGGCATTTTGGCCAGCAAGGTTTTGATCACACGTCAGTAGCAAGAGCAATAGCAAATTAAAATACAAAAACCGGTAATTGTGTTGGGTCGATTGACAGCGTCCAGCGACCGGTTTGTATTTTAATTTGCTATTGCTCTTGCTACTGACGTGTGATCAAAACCTTGCTGGCCAAAATGCCAGAATTTCACGGTTAAACATATTAGTTCATTACCGTCAAAGACAAAGAAAAACAAAGCCTATTATGTTTCTTTGTGTCTACCAAAGCAACAACTGTCAAAAACGTTTGACGGAAATATAAAGGATATATATATATGATATATATAAGTCTTTGGCAGAGTTTTTTTGTTTCAGTGTATATATATATATATATATACAAATTACCTCATAAAAACTGGAGATTGAGGAAGTCAGGTGGCTCATATATAGCATTGTAAGCATATCTTATTCTTATATAGTTATATAGTTGCAAACATTTGTTGCAACTCCTCTGTGTTAGGGTGCAGCTCTAAAAGTTTTTGGAAGTTGGCAGCTGTAAGGTTTGGGTCTTTGGTCTCAAAAGCCTGCTGATACAAATCAGCTGTAATATAGGTGGAGAACACATCATTCCTGTCATGTTCAAGATCTTCTCTCTTTCTCTTAAGGAAGACCTTCATTTGTGAGACCTCCACCACAACTCCTACTTTGGCTTTCTCCATCTCTTTCATTTCACTGAACACTTTAGTTGAGTCAGGCCTCTGGCTGCACGGTACTGAGCGGGTTAGATTGCGGATGGTGACAAATGGGCCTGGATGATTCAGGATCCTTGACTTAAGGGCATCTCCATCCAGTACCTGTGGTCCAACTTGTCCTCGTGCTGCCTAAACAAATTAATAATTATACAGCAACTTTTGTTGTAATTTTTATTTCATACATGTAGAGCATGGATGTATTGATCATATTATTACTAAATGAAAATAGTGATTTTTTTGTTAACTCAATGCCTTTCTGATAATCAATGAATGGTGTAACAATGGATTGGAATATCCTTAAGTCCTTATATAGCCCTGACCTGGCCTCTATTTCAACTGCTTAATTAATAGACTGAAAGGTCTCAACTGAGAGAGCTGGAGTTTTGAGTTGAAAGAGAGGCTATATCAGGACTAATGCAAGTTTTGAGAATTAACCATTGAATTTTTGTAGGAATTGAAAAAGACCAGAGGCAAAGGGGAATTTGGTTTTATTCATGATTCAGAACTACTTTTCAGGGGGTTCTCTCTCTAGCTAGAAACGGAATGCTTAAAACGGAAAATTGTTACACGGGAATATAATTGATTAAACTCACCTCTTGAAATATAGTTCTTTGGCATGTGTAGTATTCTGTTAATGCCATAGCATAATGAAATGTTGTCATAGAAATTTCATTTGGTATTTCCAAGGGATTCTGACACCAGTTAGGGTTGACCAAAGCACTTTCTATCACACAGTACAAAACATGCATGATGCCAGCCAGCCTGAGAAATGTTCAGAAATACGGAAAACTGAAGGTTTGCAAGCTTAGAAATCTAAATGCTGCTTCGTCAAATTCTGAGGTCTTGATTATTTCAGATCATGCCTGATCCCCTTTTTAATAGATATATAGTTTTTTTTAAATTTGGAGTCGTATAAATCTGAACATAGACAATAATCCAAATAAATGTTCATGTCACTGGGCTACAAGTGTGTGCAGAGAGCTTTCAGTATTACAAAAGTGATTGTGGCAGAATGGATCAGAGTTCTAAATTGAGGCCATATTGGTACATATGAAGGCACTCATATGATTGTATTTTGCAACTGTATATATATAATTGTTGGGACAATTTTTAGCCAACTTTCCTCAGAGCATTTTTCTATATTTATCAGCCTCAGTGGAATTCATTTTGTATTGAAGCATGGAATGCATTTCGTAGATGGTTATATATTTATTGCTTTTTACGATGAAATTAGCTTCATCCTCAATCTGCACTCTAGGCAGGCAAAAATGGGGGGGGGGGGGGGGGGGCTCCCGTATGTGAGGGGGCGGGGATGTTCATCATACCTTTTAGGGGTCAAAATCACAGGTTTTGGTACCAAACGCAGACATTTTAATGTAAAGCGGTACCTTTTCGGGGTCGGGTGTCAGTTGAACACAAAACATTTGTTTCATGTTTCTTGCTTGTTACAGTGATTAGCCCCTCACCCATGCACCCCCACCACTCCCTTCCAAACATACAAATGATTAACATGCACTCCCTTCATGTAATAAGACAAATTCTTGTAAGAAATATGTACCTTATAACTGTTCTACCGTCTTTTGAAGACACATCTTTCTTCTCACTGCTTCTAAACTGGCAATTTAGCTTCCTGATCAAGTCATCAGCAAATTCCTCATACTCCTTGTATGCATCATGGCTGAATGTGTAAGTGCATACACTGCCATGGTGTATGTCCCAAATTTCTTGATAAATTGCGCAGAAATTAGTTACATGGTACTCTCTCAGTTTTTCAGCCCAGGCGTCAACCTCTCTTGTCATCAAAAGCTGAGGGGGTGGGACGGCAAAGAGAAGGCGGTCAAGGAATCCATCCTTGCGGGCAGCTAAACTCATAAACTGTTCAACGAACTCCTCGTCCTGGGAAAACCCAGCAATACACACACGCGTTGAATCGATTTCGACTTTGCTGTTTCCGTATTCACAAGTGTATCAGTGTTCCCATGTCCGCACGCCTATCGTATAACTTGTTAAGGAGGGCACGTTCTTCTAACCCATTATTTTTCTTAGACGATAAGTTGTCCAAAAAGGAGCAAAGTTCGTCACTCCCTAACAACGCGAGTCCCTGGTTATCGGCGAGGTGGTGTGTCAGGCCAGACTTTGTGTGGTCACCCACAACGATACTGTTGGCAACAGGGTCATCGATTTGACCAAATGGATATGTCACCGTCAGTTCAAATGCTTGGGACTTCCCAGCTCCTGGCGGCGACAGGACCACGCTATAGAGATTTAATGGCTCTGAGTATGTTGGTCTTACCTGAACCACCGAAGAGGTACTCATTAATGCTGCTACTGCTGGCAACGAACTGAGCAGTACAAATTCTGGTGTAGTGTTTCTGGATTTCGCCATGACTTCCATCCACTTGTTTACATTGATCGGTGCAACTTTCGCTAAATCTAGGCGCTCTGCTCTAGCACGCTTTACCACGGACAAAGCCTCAATCTCCACTGTCCTTCTTCTCTTAGCTGTTGACATTGTTACTTGGAATAAATGCGAAAACTCGGGAAAGAACAGAGAGATCAATATTGAAGCGCGATACTTACAGTAATACTAGAGCCTTAGATCGCCTTAGATAGAGTGTTGTCCAACTTCGTGACCAGGATCTTCTATCGTTTTGCAACATGGCTCAAGCGTATGTTGACGAAAATGCTTCCCTGTTCAATAGGTGTCCTTTGCAGGGTTTACCCATAAACGATGACTCGGATAAGGACGAAGAAAAAACCGATGAATTCGAAGAATGGAAAGGAGTTCTAACAGAGCGCATCAATGAGTTTGTGAAAGATGCAATTAAAAAACATGGTGGATACGCTACAATAAAAGTCACACCACAAGTAATCATAACAGGCAAGGAACAACCAGTCCAAGATAGGTTTTTATTACCTACTCTTTTGCTGTGGAACCCGAGTTTAAATTTCCCAGACCACATGCAGCATTTGCAGTGTCCCAAGTGTAAATGCGGCTTTCTCCATCAAATGCCATTCGAAAATAGTTTCTCAACCAGAAAGATTTACGACACAGAAGAAGAGCTCCTTCTTGTATCACCTTTTTACATGTGTGGCAGGAAGGGGCATGTATTTGCTGGAAGCCACCCATTGATTTTGGAGAGTCTGCCAAGTTATGATTTAATACCATTCATTCTCTTTCACAAGACTGGAGTCACAAGGACATTATTTCATTTCATTAGCAGCAGTGTTACCTCAGGCTCAAAATTTAATGAAATTGAACGTACAACAGTGGAAAAATACTGGCAATCACACGCGTTGAGGGAAAATGCTTTTTGGAATGCAGTTCGTGTATATATGAGATCCAACAACAAACTCGAAGATGAAATTGTTAATTTCTCTTTTCCTGAATTTAAAGAAATGAAGACAGGTCATCCCAGTAACGATCTTATAACATCATGCTTCCTTGTATACTTTGTCGAACATGAGGTATACTTTACTGACTGTATGGCACAGGAAACTGCAGAAGAATGGATTACCCTAGATCATACTTTTAAAGTTGCATCAAATATCGGTCTACATAATCCAGATGGCCGATGGGCCAATCAGTTTTCTTCCCTCATGTGTGTTTTAAATGAATCTGGAAAGGTCCTTTCATGGAAATTGACGAAAGGGGAAAGTTTTGATAAAATAGAGGAAATGCTTCTGGCTCTGAAAGCAAGACATGTTTCACATGGGGTTAACCTAAAAGGAGCTTGTATTGATAACTGTTGCCACTGGCGGCAAAAGCTACAAGGAGTATATGGAGATGACTTTATTGTTCTCTTAGATCTGTTCCATGCCATAAGCCGTGTGACGCGAAAAATACCAAAGAAACATAATTTGAGACCAGATTGTGTAAAAGATTTCAGATTAGTATTTCGTTCTGCTACTGATCAAGGTGACACACGTACTGAAGAGACACCTTCTAAACAGAGAATAAAGACTAATTTAAATTTGTTTGTTCACAAGTGGAAGGATGCAAAAAATGGAAAAGGACAGCAAGTTTTAAACAAAAAGGCAATCAAGGAATGCAATAAGTTACAAAAGCACATAGACAAAGGCTGTGTTAGTGGCATTCCACCACATATTTCCACAAGTAAAAATGAGCGCCTCCACAGGACTTTGAAGGCCCAGGTAACAAACTGCAAGTTAGGTGTGGCAACTGCTGTTGCAATTTTGACTGCAGTATTTTATGTTCACAACAAAAAGGATATGCAGGTTTGCAATGGAGCAGTGCCACCTGTTCTGTTGGAGAAGAACAGTTTTATTATTTCTGGATATGAAAGCCCAAACAAGGCACCACATACCATTGAAAGATTTGGCATAGGATGCCTGACACCATCTGAAGATTCAATCTATAATTCATCATGGAACAAGGAAATATGTGATACAAATGCAATAGCAACATGCATTCAAAGTATGAACCCAAATAAACTGAACTCTTCCCTTACCAAAAAATAGTATACTTTTTGTAGCTGCAATTGTGTACAAAAGTATACTACATAAGTATACTTTTAGTATAGGTTTTGGTTATGTGAGCGCCTTTTTGTAGTATACTTTTAGTATATTTAAAGTCTACTTCTAGTAGGCACTATTTCGCCAAAACAAACAAAAATAAATGTATACAAAAAGTATACTACACAGAGTATACTTTTAGTATACATTTCAGCTATGCGAACTGCCTTTTTCGTAGTATACTTTTAGTATATTTAAAGTATACTTCTAGTAGGCACTATTTCGTCAAAACAAAGTATACAAAAAGGATACCACAGTGTATGTATACTTTTAGTATACTTTTAGGCTGGATGAAGAGGTGGTGAAAACCAGTACAAAAAGTATACAAAAAGGTTCTCGCTTTTATATTAGTTTTACACAAACACCAACCTATATGTTTGTTGATCATGATTATATATGATTAGTATATAAACAGTATAAAGAAGAAAAAATATATATAGGATATATGTATTTAATTATGTTTTATTCTTACATCTTATTCAGACAAAACTATACTTTTTAAATATATCTTAGCATTTTAATTAATTAATGTTAATTCACATTTAAAATAGTTCTCTGCATGCTCAATTTTGTGATATGTGGGTAAATAAACTAGTACTACACTACTACTAATACATTGTACACTTTCTACCATCACTATATAACTGCCTAATGCTCTTCAATAGCTCTTCAGTTGAATAAATGATCATTATAAAGTCAATAAATGTACCATACATTGTGTGACTCAGCTGCATGCTTGTCCTTTCACTGAGACCAGGAGATCTCTTACATGTATAATCTAGCTTTATGTAATTTCCTTGCTATCCCACTTCTTGTCACGTACTTCACTGTAATTCCTGCTCTGGTTCCCTCTGATTTATGCATCCATGCAGGCACTTTAAAAATTGAACAAACCTTTAAATGTAAATGTACAGGAAGGAAGCTGCATTAATGGCTTACAATCATTCATAATTTCAATTACTATTTTTGTGCTTTACACAAGATCTATCTTATTCTCATAATTATAAACATTTTGGCTCGCCTAACTGAGCCAATTCAGGACACAGAGCATGCACAAGCCAATATTATGTGCCCAGACTCGCTCAAAACAGCATGTACATGGGGTATGACAACTTTTCTTCCATGTAAATGCTCGGTATTAAATTAAAGTTGGCTCAGGGGGAGGGTGACCTGGTCCCCGAGCCAACGTTTCTGCAACAGGGCCAAGTAAAAAAAACATGTTTATCATTTGGATTTCAAAAAAAGAACAGTGTGTGCGGCCCTCTTTATTTGGAAAGTTGGGGACAGCTGTGGTTCAATCCATACTTCAAGTTCAATAGCTAACATATACAGACACGTTTTTTCAATCATTATATTTATATTATATTTATTTATAACTGGCCATGGGCCCGGTTGTTCGAAGCCCGATTAAATTAATCCAGGATTAAGGGCAAACTTTAGTTCGATTTGCTAACTTGTGAACGACATCTTTGAGGTTAAAAACCTATTCCTATAGAGGAGAAACCACAACGACTTTTCTACTTGTCTTGCTAGATTTAATAGATTCCAACAATAAGAAAATCCGGTCCGAAAATCCATTCAGTTGAGTTATTTACCTAGCTCAGTTTTGAATATTTCAAACTCGAAGTCGTCCACATTCATGATTCAATCGTAAGACGTGTCGTAAGTCATAAAAAAGTCATTTGAAATTTCGGGAAATTTCATTCACATAATTTTATTTCATTGAGAGAAAACTCTGAAAATAAACCTTTTGACGATACTTTAATAAATAATTTTACCAAGAAAAGAATCAGCAGCATTATTTTCGTATTCCTTACCTTTTCCTGGTTTAGAGAATGCTTCGTTTTCCTCGTTGTAGATCTAAAACTCCGGCACACACTGCACAACTCTCCGCCAAAGTCGACGGGAAGGATCAAAAACGCGCGCGAAAACATTAGCATAGAAACGAGGCAACAAATGAGGCATGCTGGGAAATCCTCACAGAGCCAGGCAAGATGGCGGACTGAGTTGAGAGGTCAATGGAAATGTGTTATCCCAACTATTTTACCGTCAATTCTGTCATCGGAAGGCTCGATTAGATCTCTTATTGAAGAATACTACAAAGAAATTGGTCAAAGGTGCCTCATTTAAGCGCTTAAATGACTGAAATCGAGCGATCATGTGTAAGGTTAATATCACAATCATGTATCACTGAATCAGTTTATATGATACACTGTTAAAACTTACGTGTTATATTTCCGCTTCAATTTTTTATTCTTATGCTATGGTTTAAGTGTATTTTAATTAACTCATTATTTACTTAACAAATTGGGTTGCACATCAGATTTGTCAAAATTTGAAAAATATTAGATGAGGATATACGAAAATGTATTTTTAAAAATGAACTTAAAAATAGGTTGGGGGTATACCCCAACATATATTATTTGGGTATTGTATATTTTTCGTATCTAAATGGTCTTACCCACACCGAAATACATATGTGCAAGACGTGATTTTTGTAAGGCAAAAACGTGATAAAAAAGTGTGATATGGCCCAGGACTCCATGACCCATATCTTCTTTGGGACAGACTGAATTGACAAATTGGGGGGGGGGGGGGGGGGCAGGTTTGGAATTGATAGAGGCATTATTTATCACAATTCTTATTGTGTGACATCAAAGTGTGATAAATATTTGGTTGTGGTATCACACAGTCATTTAGTCATATTTCATAACGTGATTTCTGGTAGATCATACATTTCAACTAGTACGTGTGATTACAGTATAATAATTATTGTGATAAAGTGTGGTTCTTGGAATCACATTTCGACCACATATTCACACTTTCTTTGCATGGGATACTTCTATCACAAACATGCAGGACCTTTATGAATATAGCTAAGTTAATGTATCCTGCTTCTATGGGAAATGTATGGGTATCTTGTTCCCATACGTTTTCCATATCATGATAGACATGCAATTGCCATCCCATACCATTCCCATACGTAGAAATGTTGCAAAATCAGAGCCCATATCATTTTCATATCATCTTCCAACCATCCCATATCATTCCCAGATATGGGCCAGATATGGCCCATACCAACCCATATCTTACCCATATCAAAATGTTTGGTAAGGGTAGTTATATATATAAAATATATATTAAATTAAATGCTGCAATTTTGAGCAGTTATTGTAATATTCTGGAGTATACTAAAAGTATACTTCACTGTGTACCTGCATATTCATGCATCCAGCTCAATTTGGCAAAATAATCGATATATACTTTTAGTATACTACATATTGTGGAGTATACTAAAAGTATACTTCACCATACACCTGCATATATTCATCATGCTGAAATAGTGTTTGGCAAAATAATTGATGTATACTTTTAGTATACCACATTTTCGAGAGTACATGTATACTAAAAGTATACTTCACTGTATGCCTGCATATTTATCCAGCTGAAAGTGTTTTGCAATGTATACTTTTAGTATACTACACATCTTGTAGTATACTTAAAGTATACTACACCAAAGACTGGCCCAAGCTATCATTTGGTTGTAGTATACAGAAAGTATACTGCAGACACCCAGATTACTAGGAGTGTACAGTTGCAGTATACTTCTGGTATACTAAAAGTATACTTAAATAGAGTCTCATTTCGTAAGGGTTTGTATAAAAAGATTACTCAACTGTTTTTGTTGATGAAGTTTTATGAAGAACAAATGAATGTGATTGCTGATGATTGCCTTGTTTTTGAAAACAAGTATATCCCATTTCTACCAACAGTACTGTCTGTGATATTTAATGATGACTTAAATAATGGATACAATTCACTGTCATCCTCCAAGGCAACAGGTTTGCTGTCCAAAAACATATTTAAGCCCCTTACAGAGGATGAGCATCACTGCAGTTTTGTTGAAGCACTTGCACTGGAAATAAATAACTATGGTAAGCAATCCATATACAAGGGATATATCTCAGAACTTGGTTTCACCTACGAATGGGTTCTGATGAAATAAAAGATATCTTATTTGAGAGAAACCACACCAGTTATGTCAGTTCTCCAGTTAAGGTCCAGGAACAGATGCAGGTATTGGCAAATGGTGTAGGAGCTGTATTTTCAGTAATAACAAACTGTGATGAGTTTCCTGTGATACCAGTTTTCCCAGAAATAAGATTGCCTGGTTCCCCATTGTTCTTTTTCCATTATGTCAAAGGGGGAGTTTTTGTTCCTTTGATTGTAAAAGAAAAAATCAGCAGTACTCCTGTGCAAAATACCAGAGACATATCATGTACCTGTGGCAGAAGTCACAAAACACCTTATCCAAAGTGTGTTACATTGGATGGAAAAAAATATCCCTGTCGATGCAAGTGTTATTTGAGTGGGCTTGCTTGTACTGCAATGTGTGAATGTAGTGGATGTGAGAATACAAATGGAAAAAGGCCTCATCCTTCAGTTACAAAGACCTATAAGAGACGGAGGTACCACCACAGGAGCCAGGATATTCTTGATTCAATTCAAAAGGGCATGGATTTCATGGTTCAAAATAATGAGCATCTCACTCTTGGCACATGGACCAAATCAGAACATTATCTATTTGAAGCAGTCATATTGTATATTAAGTCAACTCCTGGAATGGAAGTTACACCTCAAGTTATATATGATCACTTCAACACCATTTGTAATGAGCTTCTTAGGTGTCTGCCACTACCCCTTTCAATAGGTTGCAAGTCAGAACTTCAAGTGAAGTCCAAAATGCAAGTGCATGATAAAACACTAGCACGATTTCAAGAGAGGTTTATATATAAGCAACTAATAGCAAAACTTTTCAGTAGCAAGTAAATTATGCATGTAATTTAATTTTTCCTGATTAGGGAGAGTTCATGTTTGGTTCATTGGGGCTAGTTCGACAATGGATTGGTTGTTTGCATGTGGTTGGGGTGTGGGCAAAGGTCAAGTGATCTGCAAGCAAATGCCTGTGGTTATTCAGTAAGCTTCCAGCTCTTTGTTAAAACTCCTGTTTACCCAAGAAAACATGTAAATTATAGGTAGTAATTAATTTTCACATGTCTTAACAGTTTAGGTTAGGTATTTTGGTATTTTGAAGGTCATGTGGAACAAAGAAATCAAAATGGGCCAGTCACATTGCATTTTTTAGTAATGATTTCTTGATTATCTAATCTGGTTGTTCTAATTAGCTCTTTTTAGAATGGTTGACATTTTGCCATTGGATATAATAAAGGAGCTTTAGAAACAACCAGAAGTGTAATCAGAATAAACAAGAAATCATGCATTGGGACTGCATGTCTATTTTGAGACTAAATTTCCAGTTTTCAGTAATCATGTGGTTGGTCATATGATAATTTATAATATAGACATTTCACAACAAAATATATTCAAACAATTGAGAATGCTCAGAGATTAGTAGTATTAATAACCACTATTTTTGTAGATCAAATTTAGGGCTGTATTGCATTTTTAAGGTTATTCAATTCAATGAAATAGCTTTATTTTTTATAGCCTCAATTTCATGTTCAAACCATGCCTTAACACTTCAGCATGCTAATGATAACTTAGTTAATAAAAATGTGACCTCAAAAAAAAAAAAACAGCCAGACTGAGTTATGTAGTCCACTCAAAACAAGCCAGTCAGACATTGGCTTTAATTAACCCAACAAATACAAATTAAAGTCACTTTAGAATGATCAGTACAATATCAATAGAGCTACATACAGTATAGCCTGCGAATACTCTCTCGGGGGGCTTATTTCCACCCGATGTGAGGCGGCTGTATTCGCAGGCTACATACAGTATGATAAATGGGTCCAATCAGAATTTAGGTCTGGAAGTGGTTCTGTATTACTAAAAAAAGATGAATTTAATCAGTCAATTCTCTTGTGGTGATCAAATAGTCATGGTTGCATATGGTTTTAATTAAGTAGTGGATTTTTGGATTCATGTAGAAGTTACATGTATATCTATGTATATATGATCAGGTAACACATCTTTCATATCCCAACATTTCTAAGTGTTAATATTACATTGTAAGTATCTAATTGATACTACCCAGATTAGTAATACTGGAGTTCACTGAGTATTAATAAAATGAAAAACGTAATAATGTCTATGCATAGTATTACAAAATAATTTTTATTCTTCAGCATACAGTGAAAACTAAAATACATGTAGCTAGAAAGTATAAAAAGGTATCAACGGAGGTATAAACACCCGGGGGGGGGGGGGGGGGGGGACTCCCATATAAAAGGGGTAGGGATGCTCGTCGGACATTTTCGATTTGAGCCCTAAGAGGTACTAAAATGGGCATGGCTCAAGCTTATTTTGATCCCTAAAAGATAATAAAAATGTAAATTGATAACAGCTTTTTTGTTCAATTGACACCCGACCCCTAAAAGGTACCGCTTTACATAGAAATGTCTGTGTTTGATGGCGGATACCCTAAGTGGTACCAAACTCCTGATTTTGACCCCTAAAAGGTACGACGAGCCTCCATGTACCCCTCACATAAGGGAGTCCCCCCCCCCGGGTATAAACATTGATGTTGGACTACCTGTGCTGTCCTATAGAGAAATAAATGCTGATGTTGGACTACCTGTGCTGTCCTAGTGTCCTAGTGTCCTAGCTGTCCTAGAGGTATAAACATTGATGTTGGACTACCTGTGATATCCTAGAGAAATAAACGCTGATGTTGGACTACCTGTGCTGTCCTAGTGTCCTAGTGTCCTAGTGTCCTAGCTGTCCTAGAGGTATAAACATTGATGTTGGACTACCTGTGATATCCTCGAGGTATAAACATTGATGTTGGACTACCTATGCTGTCCTAGTGTCCTAGCTGTCCTAGAGGTATAAACATTGATGTTGGACTACCTGTGATATCCTAGATAAATAAACATTGATGTTGGACTACCTGTGCTGTCCTAGTGTCCTAGTGTCCTAGCTGTCCTAGCTGTCCTTGAGGTATAAACATTGATGTTGGACTACCTATGCTGTCCTAGTGTCCTAGTGTCCTAGCTGTCCTAGAGGTATAAACATTGATGTTGGACTACCTGTGATATCCTAGAGAAATAAACGCTGATGTTGGACTACCTGTGCTGTCCTAGTGTCCTAGTGTCCTAGCTGTCCTAGAGGTATAAACATTGATGTTGGACTACCTGTGATATCCTCGAGGTATAAACATTGATGTTGGACTACCTATGCTGTCCTAGTGTCCTAGTGTCCTAGTGTCCTAGCTGTCCTAGAGGTATAAACATTGATGTTGGACTACCTGTGATATCCTAGATAAATAAACATTGATGTTGGACTACCTGTGCTGTCCTAGTGTCCTAGCTGTCCTAGCTGTCCTCGAGGTATAAACATTGATGTTGGACTACCTATGCTGTCCTAGTGTCCTAGTGTCCTAGCTGTCCTAGAGGTATAAACATTGATGTTGGACTACCTGTGATATCCTAGAGAAATAAACGCTGATGTTGGACTACCTGTGCTGTCCTAGTGTCCTAGTGTCCTAGCTGTCCTAGAGGTATAAACATTGATGTTGGACTACCTGTGATATCCTAGATAGGTAAACGCTGATGTTGGACTACCTGTGCTGTCCTAGTGTCCTAGTGTCCTAGCTGTCCTAGAGGTATAAACATTGATGTTGGACTACCTGTGATATCCTAGAGAAATAAACGCTGATGTTGGACTACCTGTGCTGTCCTAGTGTCCTAGTGTCCTAGCTGTCCTAGAGGTATAAACATTGATGTTGGACTACCTGTGATATCCTCGAGGTATAAACATTGATGTTGGACTACCTATGCTGTCCTAGTGTCCTAGTGTCCTAGTGTCCTAGTGTCCTAGTGTCCTAGCTGTCCTAGCTGTCCTAGAGGTATAAACATTGATGTTGGACTACCTGTGATATCCTAGATAAATAAACATTGATGTTGGACTACCTGTGCTGTCCTAGTGTCCTAGTGTCCTAGCTGTCCTTGAGGTATAAACATTGATGTTGGACTACCTATGATGTCCTAGTGTCCTAGTGTCCTAGTGTCCTAGCTGTCCTAGAGGTATAAACATTGATGTTGGACTACCTGTGATATCCTAGAGAAATAAACGCTGATGTTGGACTACCTGTGCTGTCCTAGTGTCCTAGTGTCCTAGTGTCCTAGCTGTCCTTGAGGTATAAACATTGATGTTGGACTACCTGTGATATCCTCGAGGTATAAATATTGATGTTGGACTACCTATGCTGTCCTAGTGTCCTAGTGTCCTAGAGGTATAAACATTGATGTTGGACTACCTGTGATATCCTAGATAAATAAACATTGATGTTGGACTACCTGTGCTGTCCTAGTGTCCTAGTGTCCTAGCTGTCCTAGCTGTCCTCGAGGTATAAACATTGATGTTGGACTACCTGTGATATCCTAGATAAATAAACATTGATGTTGGACTACCTGTGTTGGACTACCTGTGCTGTCCTAGTGTCCTAGTGTCCTAGCTGTCCTAGAGGTATAAACATTGATGTTGGACTACCTGTGATATCCTCGAGGTATAAACATTGATGTTGGACTACCTATGCCGTCCTAGTGTCCTAGTGTCCTAGTGTCCTAGTGTCCTAGCTGTCCTAGAGGTATAAACATTGATGTTGGACTACCTGTGATGTCCTAGTGTCCTAGTGTCCTAGCTGTCCTAGAGGTATAAACATTGATGTTGGACTACCTGTGATATCCTAGAGAAATAAACGCTGATGTTGGACTACCTGTGCTGTCCTAGTGTCCTAGTGTCCTAGTGTCCTAGCTGTCCTAGAGGTATAAACATTGATGTTGGACTACCTGTGATATCCTAGAGAAATAAACGCTGATGTTGGACTACCTGTGCTGTCCTAGTGTCCTAGTGTCCTAGTGTCCTAGCTGTCCTAGAGGTATAAACATTGATGTTGGACTACCTGTGATATCCTAGAGAAATAAACGCTGATGTTGGACTACCTGTGCTGTCCTAGTGTCCTAGTGTCCTAGCTGTCCTAGAGGTATAAACATTGATGTTGGACTACCTGTGATATCCTAGATAAATAAACATTGATGTTGGACTACCTGTGCTGTCCTAGTGTCCTAGTGTCCTAGCTGTCCTAGCTGTCCTTGAGGTATAAACATTGATGTTGGACTACCTATGCTGTCCTAGTGTCCTAGTGTCCTAGTGTCCTAGTGTCCTAGCTGTCCTAGAGGTATAAACATTGATGTTGGACTACCTGTGATATCCTAGAGAAATTAACACTGATGTTGGACTACCTGCCCTTGAGCAATAAACATTGGACTACCTGTGTGCTGTCCTCAGAGTCTTTGACAAAGAGGAATATTGATTTAGGAAATGTTGGAAAAATTCGGGTTTCTTACATCGAGAAAGAACCAAGTGTTTCTCTTATTTATAGAGTGAACTCTCTGGAGTGAACTACTTCGCCGTCGATCCATGGCGGTGAGTCTGCACGCTTTAGTTTTGTTTTTGGAATGCAATTGTTCACGGCTTCAAGAAACCACGCCTTCCAACGGAGCCAGCAGATGTCGATGTCTTTAACAGAGAAAATATCATCAATGGGTTTTTGGGTCAGGGTGGTCCTCAGAGAGTCGAAGTCGCCATTCTTGAAATTGTAAACAACCCTGGGTGTTGAGGGTTTTCTGTATGGATGGATTTGCAAGTCAAATAATATTGCTTTGTGATCAGATGAAATTGATACTTCTTTCGAGACTTCTAGGCCTGATATTTTTTCTACCATGTTTGTGATTACAAGATCAAGAATGTTCTGAGACCTAGTTGGCTCGTCGACCAGTTGGAATAAGTTCAAGTCACTTAGGAAATCACAAAAGTCTGATTGATCACTTGAGTTTGAGAACCCCGATCCCTCTAGCCAGTTGATATTAGGCATGTTAAAGTCACCGAATAGCAATATGTCTTTGTTGCCAGAGGACTGAAAACTAAGGACCAGATCCTCAAATGACTTGAACCAGGAAGGCGGGGAGGAGGGAGGTCTGTAGATTACTGCAATTAATAATTTGCGACGGTCTTTGAGCTGCACTTCGGCAGCTACGTATTCTAGCTCCAAGTTGGTATTTGAAGAGCTGTCGAATCGGCAAGCTGTTATGCAGTCCTTGATGGCCAAAAGGGTACCACCTCCAATCCTTTGGAACCGGTCATTTCTGAAAATCTGGTAGCCATAAGGCAGAATCTCTCCATCAGACACGTCGGGAGTCAGCCATGTTTCGGTTATACCGATAATGTCCAGACAGTGACTGTATACGATCTCTTGAAAGTCTTGTAGTTTATTATTATTATTATTTAACAACTTTTAAATTTAAAATGCATGATAAGTGTGTTCTAGTATTTATCTGATATTATAATTATATATAAATGGGCAACATACATGTGAAAAATAACACTTGAAAAATACTGTTTTATAATAAGTTGTTTTCTGACAATTACATAAATTCCCAGTATTTATTAACAGCTCAGGTTTTTTATTCCTTAAAAACTAATTTACCTTTTACTTCAACATCACAACTAGAAAAGTTCAAAAGCTCCATGGGGTAGCTTATTTATGAAGGAAGTCATGAGGTCATGTCACTATATATATATCCTCTTGTTGGCTGGCACAAATAATGAGTTCAAACATGTGTTGGTTAATAATTAAAGAAGTATGTTTTATTGTATTTATTGTTACTGTAAAGAAATACAAGACTTCGACTAAGTCAAAGGGTTGACTGAAACAAATCAGTATACATGTGGGGTAGGGTTTATGATTTAATAAGTGCAATTGTTAAAGTTACCCAAAATTAAATTTAGTACCATACTGCTTTCTCTACCTGGTACAAATGTCACAAATACATACATATATATGAATGTTTTTTTTTTATAACTCTGCATAAAGTATTGGAAAAGAAAAAAAGGCTTCATAAGCATGGATGGGTAGAACTGGGGGAGTTCCTCAGTGAGTGCTATACTTTTTAAAATTATATTTAAATATATTATACAAATAATATAATATTTTCTTATGAATTTATACAACAAAATGTTTATAAAATATACTTTGTTCCTTTGTTCCTTGCGTAAGGAAATTAGTTTTATAACATTCAATTTGTTTTACCGTAATAGCACTTAGGGTATTTATTAAGCTTGCTCTCAGCAAGAGAATAATTGCTTTGCACAATCGGGAAAAGAATCATAAGTAATTAAAGATTGCAAAGTCTAATAATTTTTAAAGGGGCTAATTGTCATGGTACTGCGCATGTATCGAGTAATCGCTCGTTTAGTGGTTGTTAATTGGATACAAACAGTTAAACTTCCCTCCCACAATGCTTGATTGAAAGGATTTTCAATATTTTCCCTGGACTGTCTATATTCACAGTTTGTTAGTCATTTTTGCATATTTGCTTTCATTTTAAGCATCCCACATGGCCGAGATGTTGTTAGTTCGTATCAAAATCGGTTGAAATAGCTCTTTCCGGCCCGGAAAAACAAATGTAAAGTCTTACCGTGACACAGCCCCTTTAAAAAGGAAACTTCAAATTCTCACCTTTCAACTTGCAGCTATTCGGTTGATGTCCGGAAAAACGCACAAAATGTGTCAAACTAGGTATCGCAACCCGAACAAATTTGCACTGTTCAGTTAACAAGTGTTTCCGAGATTTTTCAAACCCTTATCCAGCGCCATTTAGAAATAGTTTAGTAAGAATACTAAAAATCCCACCGATCCGTGCAAAAGCCGGTGCCGAATTCGTAATATTCCGTGAACTATCATGTTCCCGCCAGCCACCCACTGCATATTATTTCTTACTGCACTGACCCACTCCTCCCTTTATTATGGCAATATTAAGTGGTTTCTTGAATTACGTCATCACAGTTGTCAAAATTTTACTAGCACCACCCCCGAGAACAATTTCCTTTCCCCAAGTCCGCCATCTTGGATTGGGCGCGCAAGGCCTCATGGTAAAGTTGCTCACTGATCTGAACTGGGGCACACAAAAAAATGTGCCCAGGGTGGGGCATTTGCATAGCTTAGCTGCCCCACGGTGGGGCATTTGCAACGTTCCGATTCCAAAATGACAAAATCCCCACAAATACCCGGGAGGGATGGGGGGGCATGAGCAGGCTTGGAATTGATACACACATTACATGCGACTTACATGAAAGCTAATGCAATTCAGTTTGTATTCACCAAAAACATCCAATAAAAATTGTGCTTGACAGTTTGAAGTAATCTTTATTTAGTTTTGGAGTCATTTTTTAATTTTCCACACTCGGGTCCCATGCGGTCTCCTACTTGTTTCCAGTGTGGCCAATTAGAATCCAGCTCCCATTAGGTCATGAATAATCTCCCATAAATGCTAGTCAGAGTTATGGCCAGGAATTCTAATTTTTAATGAGCCCAAGATAACCACCAGAAATATTGAATACTATCTCCCATGAGCCCTGTAGAGAGCCATGGCCATGAATACTAATCTCCCACGAGCCCTTGAGAGCCATGGCCATGAATACTAATCTCCCATGAGCCCTAAAGAGCCAATTGTCCATGAACATTTGCAGGAAAAGTGCACTGACTTTTCACTGACCTTCAGCACATGCTCATATTATTTTACAAATATTCAATCACTATTTTGGGACAGCAACATTGAACAAAACAGCCCAAAAAATAGGTATGTGAAGCCTGAAAATAAAAATTCCCTGAAGTTTCATTGAAATTTGGGATTTCCCTGACGGAATACTAAATTCCCTGACTTTTCATTGAAATTTCCCAGACCAAATACTAAATTCCCAGACTTTATTGAAATTTGGGATTTCCCTGACCAAATACTAAATTCCCTGACTTTTCCCTGACCTTTAAAAAAGATTGTTTTCCCCCAACTTTTCCCTGACCATGGGAACCCTGTTGGTAACTATAATCACCCAGAAATAATTATTTCCCACGATTCCTTTCTGGCCATGGTCACTGAATTGTTTTATAACTTTGAACCAACCATACCAGAAACATAACGGAGTTGAAACGTAATATAGCACCCAAACTTCGCTTTAGTGCCATGCACTAGATTATTCGGCAAATAAAAAGTACCATTATATCAGTATATGGAATAAAATGGTAGCCAGCTTCTGTATCTAGACTAGACTGTCATGTTAGCAAGACTAGGCTGTATTTTCCAAATATGGTACTTAATTTTATTTGGTGAATAATCCGGAGCAGTGATGGGGCTGCTGTTACACGTTTCAATTCCCTTGTTTCTGACCATACGTAATATCTCCTTGAGTGTGACAGACTTCTCACATTAAACCATTGAACAGAAGATTTATTCTCCTTCAAGACAGGAATAACCAGCTGTCTCATTACATTAAATAAATATCAAAAAAGTAGAGTCAGTTTGTAGCTTTATCTCATGGCGTGTTGTCTTATTCTTGGCAGTATTTGCAAGCACAATGTTAACTTGTTCGGACTGTTCATATCATCACCAATGATACGAGGACTGCATGACCATTCTTAACACCAGCAGATGGGTTCATGGTAATACTGAAATCAGCCACATTTGAATTTGTTAAAACAGGTTTACAACATAAGTGCAATGGAAATACACTGTGCAACCACAGATCACTATAGCAACACTTGTTCTCATATCTTACACCGCGAGTCTGCATCTATGCATGTTGCTTGCACATGTAAACCAGTGGTGTTCACAGTTGAGAATATGAACCTTGGATGGCGCTTTTAACAGTATTTTGAGGGCAAACAAAAATGACAACAAATCAACCACACATCCATCAATATCTAAAAATAACGGACTGCAAAATTGTTGCATTTGACAATAAGTATTGTCAAATTTATGCATAGGCTTGATGGAAATACAGTCATTAAAAAAACATAATCGTTGTTCAACGCCACTCTGAAACTACCGAAACAATGAACCCAGTTACTGGAAATGACCCAGGCCCATAGGAAAACAATGTATTGGTATGGCAGTGAGTGGATCACCAACTGAGATCTGCCCCTCCTGGTTTGGCTAAATTTTGGTCCGAGGCCCTGCAAGCCTGACTGGCCTTACATATATAAATTCGGGAGTATATAAATTATACCACTTCCCATGGCCTGCACCATGTGGTGAAAATATTGGACAGTCATTTTTGTATCTATTTTCGATTCCTCGATTCAAACAGTGAAAATAGCACTTCGCTCAAGAGCTTGCAGTATATAGGCTGCCGTCAATCAAATGAACTGTTAGGGCTGTCACTCAGATTGGGTGATCGACGTTAGTCTAGTGCAAACATTTCAGTGGTAATTTAAAGTTATCTAAAAATGTCACTTAATCTTAAAAAGCCATTCACAACTTTCTAACTTCAAGACAATAAATTATACAGCTTTATCATTCCAGTCATGTGATAACCGACATATATGTTCTCAAATGCAGCAGAAAAATTATTCCCTAGAGTGCAACAACTCAATCCATGCAGTTTTGCAACGAGTACAAAACATTGGCAAATCTATAAAACAATAGGCGACAGAAATAATTAGGTCTAGTACATCTTAGTGCATTTACATCCTTGCTGATATTGCTTTAGAAAATCATGGCTGCAACAGGACAAACTAAATTTTTAATTGAATACAAGGACCTGTGTAGCCTGAATTTCAGCAGTCTCCTCCAGTTCGTTCCTCTCAAACCAGAGGAGACAGCTGAAATTCAGGCTACATGTAGGACCTGTGTTCCTCCTCTTAAATTCTACTGCCAGCTTTTCAACTGTGATGCTTCATATTATATTTTTGTCTTCAAATAATTCAGCTAATACACTCGTAAAAAAATATGTTCATTAGCAAAAATTAATATATTGGGGTAAACTCCACTATTTGCTTCTAAGAATTAACATTTTGACGAATTTTATATTGAGAATATGTCACAGTTGCAAGGACTCAAGTCAGTAAAGGCAGATTCTTATTACTATTTTCGTTGAAGTGCAACCCTGAAAGTTTGATCATTTAGAAAATCGCATTTAGCTGACCATCAATCAAAATTAAATTAAATCTAGGTGGTAAAAGCTTTGTATGAGACTAGACAGACAAGATTCCACATTAAATTTTGATAGACGGACTTGGTTAAATGCAATTTTCCAAATGAGACTGGAAACTTTCAGGGTCGCATGTAATAAAGTGCACAAGCCCAAATATGTTATCATTAAACTAAATAGTTGAGTGATTAGATATTTCTCGATTCGAGTGTTGCATCTACAAGTTATAGATTATATTTCGAATGTGCTAATGATGTGATGTCAAACAGGGAATTTATTGTCATTTCATTCTCCTTGCGAATGAAATTTACTTCTGATTTAGACAAAATATTAGGTAGAATCGCATAGCCAAAGCTGAATCGCACGGTGCATTTGCAAAATCAGATGCTGATTGGCTGAGGCGGAGTGGTGATTCAGAGTGGAATCACCACTGCAGACTATGCACGCTATTTATAACTAAGCAAAATATCAACAAAAGTACTAAATCTTCAAGTAATTCATCGGACTATGCGATTCAAGGAAAATCACATGCCTGACTAGGTAATACCACGTTAAATTGCACTCGAAAAACCGATATCGCCCTCGTCAAAGAGACTCGGGCGATATCTGTTTTCTCGTGCAATTTAACATGGAATTACCTCGTCAGGCATGTGATTTTCCTATAGAATCACCTAATATATAAAGGTAAGCTTGAAATAACATTAAAATATAATTTATTTCTTTGGGGGGGGGGGGGGGGGGGGATGGCCACAGCTGGAATTGACTGGTGCATAACTCAGTAGCAACACTCAAATTAAGATATATTTTACTATTGAACTATTTACTAGACATAATAAATTAATGCTAAATTTGGGCTCTTATTTTCACATGGCTCAGTTTTCTAACCCCTAACTAATTAATATACTGGGGGAATATATATTTTCACCTAGGGGAAAATATATATTCGCCCTGCATATTTAATTAGCTACACATGGGGTTATATGGCATTGGGTCAGAACAAATACAGAGTGGTATTTTCTGGACTAACCCTGCTCCCTGCATTGATATCACTCTTAAACACCATTTTACTTACAAAAGGTATTCGCCGTAGTCCATGTGGGTCTAATAGAAACATCTATGCATGCTCAAGGACGCTAGCAGTGCGAATTCATCTAAAATGACTCATATTCCGAGCTATTCTGTTATCTTTCCCTTTAATTTGTTTATAGTTTTTTTTTTCCTCGAATCAGTGTATTGAACTTGTTAACGAGAAAACCCGAGCCATTGTAAAAAAAGCATTTTATCGGCCTGAAACTCACGCCCTCGTGCGGAACCCATGGGAACTATATAACGTATCCCCTCGTTTCAGGCCAATAACCCTTACATTTGCACTTTTTAAATGTTGCTCAAACCTTTTTAATAATGGCTCCTGAATGTTTTTGAAACATTTTTTTTACATTGAAGAGTATTACTGACAAATTTTCTTTCCTTTTGTTGTACCTAAATGCTTACAGATTGTAAGCTTGGGTTACCTGTGCTCATACTTGAAATCTAAATTGAAGGGCTGTGTGCAAAAAGGGTGTAAGTGACTCCTGATCACATTCTAAATTCTCCTTAAATTTCTTTGTTTTCCAAGGGAGAATTTAGAATGTGATCAAGAGTCACTTATGCCCTTTTTACACACAACCCTTCAATTGCAGTCATGAAGAGAAAAATGGGCCTTTTGCAGGAATGCAATCACGTGGTTGTACTGAATGGCAAAACAATCAGACTTCATAGAAAAATTATTTCAAGGCACATGAAAAAGATTAGTGCTATTAGCAAAACCTGTTTGTAAATGCTATTTCCCACCTACAATCGATCTTTCTAAAACAGCATTTAGAAGCTGGTTTGCCATCCAGTAAGCCTTTCCTTTTCAACCAGTATGTGACTGGTTCCTTATATGTAAGACCTATTTTTATGTCAGAAAGCTCAACCATATGACTATTAAATAACCCCAAAATAACTTACTGTCATAATGAAGGCAGGCAATTTATAAGAAAGCCCAAATTGAACATAGTCAATATTTTATTAAAACAAACTTTGATATACCTAAACTCCCATGTCAAGTAGCAGCTAACAAAAAAAAAAACTGGGTTGTTGCTAGTCCTGACCTAGCCTCTCTCTCGACCGCTCTGTAGACTGGAAGGTCATGGGAAAGAGTCCAGTAGATATTGCATGTGCATGCTCAAAACTGTCCAATCAGAAATACGGTCAAATTCAAGGGAATAATTTATGGTAGCCTTGGATTCTTTTGTTCTCCGAGGTACATTTAAACCACTAATTTTCCCTGATGGCAGGAAAATTTAGAAATATGCACTGCATGCGTAATGAAAGAAAATTAGAAGAGAATGCAGGCTGGAAGTGAGAGGATCAAGAGCATCAACTCCTACTCCCCAGGCCCAGGTGAAAAAACTGAATCCAAACTGATGCCTTCATTATAACGATCAACGTAATCCATGTGGGATGACCTTATTTCATTCTGCACATTATTCTCTTCATTTCTCAAGCCTGCGCCTTCCATGTAGGATACTTGAAACCATAAATGTGAATGCTCTTTGAATATTTAGTCAACCGCATAATTACCGGTACATTGTATTTTAGTGTTATTCTTCTCAAAAACAACACGCTTGTCCCCAGGGGAAGCCAGGGTCATTCAATTAATGGCGCAGTCAAGCATTAAACAAAACGTTTTCTAAAGCAACTCCACTGCGACGTCTTTAGTTTTGGCAGAGAAAACTAAACTTCTCAGAGATTTTTCCCAGCCGATCATGGTATAACAAACTTATACCATGGCATTTCGGGATATTAGTGATTTAAATTCCCCTCTGCCGCGGGACTTAAATCTTTCCTTGGCTCTCGGGACAATTTTAATACCCCTCATGCCATGGTACAACTGATAAAAATAATACAGTAAACACCACACTCCATTTGTACTCTGGGTAATGAGCTATGTAGCCAGGCCACACCACATTTTTCTAATGTGGCCTGGTTACATTTCTGATATGCGCATGCAATATCTACTAGACTCTTTCCCACAACCTTCCAGTCTATGGAGCAGTCGAAAGAGCGCCCAGGTCAGGACTAGGGGGGGGGGGGGGGCAATGGAACTGCCCCCTTCCCCCATCAGACTGCCCAGGCCCCTCCCATATCAATTCCCATTTAACCACTGGATGACACTCACATTTTCCCCATTCCTTTGTTTTCTGACTATGCCTGACCTTAACCCACAAATCCCGGCAACAACCCTTGACAGCATAAATTCAATGAGATCTTGTTTGCTACAATATCAAATATTTAACTAAAATGGTAATGTAACATAGGTTTCACAAATAGACCAGTTTTACTCTGTAATTTACAAGTATATTCTATTTTGTTTAATCAGGGGCATTTCCATAAAACTGTAGTGTCTGTATTTTACCAGACAGTGTAAAGTATGCATGTCAAAAGTTTAATTGAATTTGTCCAAGCACTCACAAACAAGGCATATCCCTAGTATCAGATGGATGTTACAGCTTATGACATGAAAGTTACATTTGTAAAAGACTAATATTACACCTCATTAAATTGAACCTTATATACTTCTATGGTACTGCAGACTTAATTTACCATGCATTTTGGAAAGTTTATAGTCACATTCAGGCGAGTGAAGACATTTGTAAATATTAGAACAGCTATGTGTATGCAACAATGGTCAATACTACATGAAAATGATTCATATACTTGACCTATACAGTGTTCTCCCCAGAGCAGTGTTCCTTTGATATACAAATGATTTGCTCAGATTGTCTGTGCATCCAAAATGAAAATATTGTGTCCCAGGATGCAAATATGACAATCTATGGATACACCATTCTCTGCTTGTGGCAGTGACATACTTGTTCAAATTATTCAAAAATAGGTACCCATTTGGTACGTGTGTCTACTGCTTTTGTAATACAAATGTAAAGCAGAGAGTCCCTCTGAGATTTTGGGTGGGGGTGCACCACCTGGGTCTCCAAGTGGTGACCCTATTTCAGACCAAAATATAAGATTTTCCATACAGTTTTTCGGACCTGTACTGATCTCTGTCATTACAAGCTAAATAAATGGAAATGTACACCTTCGTATTTTCCTGAAAAAATCGTAACCTATTCCAGACCAAAAAGGCAAAATAGACTATACATTTCAGAATAAAACAGCTTGAAAAGCATACTCTTTGGTGTGGCATATAGAGCCTATATGGCAGGTGTACACCCTGGGGGCAGGCTATAGGATTTGATAATGACTTTCACTGAAAATTGTTGTCTAGTCATGCACTGAAAAGTTGGGGAAATCTCGGGAATTTTTTCCTCGATGGGTGGCAATAATATTAACCTTGAGAACTGTGTAAACTGAGAATACTAGCCAGCTTATACATACACCGAGTCATGAAGCAGGGATTATCAATTTTATATAGTTGTACTAATAGTTTTATTTGTATAATTACATTAGAAATATTTATAACATAATTGACATTAGTAATCTGAATGAGAGTCATAATTATACAAGTCTAAGATCTTCAAGGTGTGTAACTATATAGATGACAGGGCTGCAGCTAGTGGGGGACAAGAGGGGGGGGGGGGGGGGGGGGCATGCAGTTGCCCATCCCCATCCCCATCCCCATCCCCACCATCTTGAAAATATTGGAGAAAAGGGGGATCCCAAAATATTTTAAGGTACTCTAGAGGGATCTTAAATTAATTGGATACCAAAGGGAACAGAAGTCTTGAAATTTTTTTTTTATTAAGAAGCAGTAAACACAAAAATCAAAGCAGAGCAGAAAAATTGGTAGACCACCACACAACCGTGCTCTGGAGAGAACACTAGCACTGCTATAAATAATTCTCTACAAAACTATCATAAATAAATTACTGGTAACACACAAAAAAAGAACAAACTTAAAAAAAAACATAGTACATGTACCAAGAACTGACTTGCTTTTCAAACACTTTAGAACATCCCTGTCAAATGTAACAAAGATGCGAGATCTAAGCTTAACCAGGATGGTGTATATTGCTGATTAAATTTCTCTAAAGTGCCTATGATTTTTTTAAATCAACCGTTTTTATTTTATTGTGAACATTTTAGTCTTCCCTTACTCATTTTGTCCAGTTAAAGATCAATTGAAGGGCTGTGTGCAAAAAGGGTGTTAGTGATTCTTGATTATTTTCTAAATTCTCCCTTGGAAAACAAAGAAATTGAAGGAGAATTTAGAATTTAGAGTTAGTCCAGTCATTCTATTAAAAAATAGGGGACAACCCACCACTAATTGCAACAGAAGGTATCTCAACGGTTTGGGGTCCAGAAATACTTCATGAATAACATATCAAAAGTCCTACAAAATGCTAATAGGGGAAAACACTCAAAATCGGATTTGTTTATGAAGAGTTCGCCAGTAATTTTTCACGGCATCAAAACGAGGCTCTGCTAAGTACCTCTTGAAGTTTGAAGGTATTTCGAGTTGAGTAAGCAGAAAAAAACTGGCTATTTACATGTAATTGATAAAAAACAGTAATAATAATAATAATAAATGTAATAATACAAATCTGTGTAATTATCTCGTACTTTTATTTATTCAGCGGAAATCGAGAGAATTTTTTATACTGAAGGGTACTTATAGTAATGTATAGTAAACTTTGTTTTTCCTTGTGATTAGTTTGAGAGTTATATATTTTTTTATCTTGGCTGATTTATTAGAATATAAACTTTAGAAGTTAATCAGAACTGTACAGAAACAATATTTAGTAAAGAATTACAAATAAACCTAAAAGCATGAATTCATGGTGGGTTAAACCACAGAATGACTGGACTAAGTCACTTACGCCCTTTTTGCACACAGCCCTTCAATTTGGAGAGCATGAAACTTTTTTTTCATGTCGAAGTCAGGCATAATAAATTATTGCCAAAAACAGGAGAATAATATTATTGTTATGCCATTAAAGATATGCTAATCACATGGGTTACATCAGTTGATGGGCACATCTATATTTTCTGTAAATACAACAAAAGTGATTTTTTTTGTCTAATTTTCATTCTAACTATGTCTTACTAGAGGGGCCTTGCCATCATGTCATATTTTTCTCAAAGAAACATCACTGTTGCCCATATTTGGACTTTTGTGAATATGAATGTGTAAATCAACTGACGTCACACATGTGATTAGCATATATTTAATGGCATAAAAATTGTTGTATGACATTCTTAACATACATGTAATGTTTGCACTCAAAATTATTTTAAAATTTATTATTATAATTGCACAAAATTACTTTAATAGGGAAGACTAAAATATACGGTAATAAAATAAAAATGGGGTCTATTATTTTTTCAATTCATAGGCACTTTACATATACCTCTTTCTAAGAAACTTTTACATTGCCCAATAAAGGTCTATGGTGTATGTTGAAACATAGATTTGTATAGATACAAAAAAAATTAAGAGAATCAGTAACCACACAATGCCAAAATAGCCACATTTTTATCAATAATTCTCCAGACACTTGAGTAAATGATTAAATACCGTACTCAAAGAAACTACCTGGTACCGACACAATGAAGAGAGATTGAATGGGTGCCTGTAAAAAACTTACACTACTGTTGTCAATTGAAGGATTGTGTGCAAAAAGGGTGTAAGTGACTCCTGATCACATTCTAAATAAATTATTCTCCCTTAGAAATCAAAGAAATTGAAGGAGAATTTAGAATGTGATCAGGAGACACTTACACCCTTTTTGCACACAGCACTTCAATTTAAGTACCTCAGTGGTACTTCCATAACTGTCAACACTGTCTAATACCAGAGGGAGATCCCCCCCCCAAAAAAAAAAACAAGTGTGCCAAAGGTACACACAAGCACCAAATGTATAAGCATCTACATCTAGGTTCTATGAAAGGGTATTTCCTGCATCTTGAGAGCACTACTGAACACATGCAAGGAGACACTCGAGAAAAAAAAAGAATCTGACACACAATAACCTTGGTCACTATAATTATTATGTTACTAGCTGACAACAAGTGCTTTTGACTAAACTACTGTCAGTATCTGTAGTGAATAACTCTACCCTGATTAATAATAATTATCAAACTCATTAATAATTCATGAAGCAAAAACAAAGGAAATCACCAACCTATAAGTGATCTGTAAATCTGATAAGGATTTCATCCTGATTTACATAAATTTTGGCTTAGATTTTCTCGGCCAAAATAAGTTGTATCGCCAAAATAACAGAAAACATGACTCTACATCTAGACGTTTGATAAGTAAGATAAAGAACTTGAGCTGAAAGCGAGAGTTTGTAAATCGGATAAAGATCGGCCACTCATTCTTTATCTATTACTAATTTATCTTTATCTTTCTAGATAGTTAAGTGGCCTACATGTAGTGACACACAGAAATCTCAGAAGCCTTTCATATTCATGAGACAAATTAGCAGGAAGGATGACTAGAACAGTATCTCAAATAGTATCCCCGATGAGTTTTCTACGACTTCTTAACATCCATAACACAAACAAAGCATTGACCCAATGAATTTTACTACCTCTTTGTTACCCCTTGTATTTGAATTATTATCCACCACTGTTTACCAGTAACTTAGCACAGATCTAAATCAATCAAATATAATTGAACTATGCCAAGTTGACCTGTACTCAGCCAGTTGTACAGCTATGGCTGTTGGATGAGTATGCCATAATCAGAATCTTACGTAAACTATTTAACGTTTTGTAAATTTACATAGATCTGTTTATATTATCTTAGTCGCTGTTTATTAGATCAAAGAGCAAGTTCACCATACAGTCAAATTTTTAAAATCAAACAATTGTTTGAGTCACCTCATAATTTAAATCTCTTGGTCAATATACAACAAACTAATATACATCAGTCTCAAATAATGACATTAATATGCTGTTTGTTCAAGTTTTATAACAGTAACAACAGGCAAGATTCATTGCACTATTTCCCACCAAAATAAATGTATGTATTATTGACAGAATTAGTAAACAGCAGACAAACCTAATGCTTTGCTTTCCCATGGCATCATCATAATTATAGTCATCTTGGTTGACCGTAAAAAGATTCTGTATAATTTTGTGGTTTTCATCGTCATGACCCTTAATTGCAAAATGGGTCTGCATTGATGAAATGAAATACTGGTATGACATTTTGGTCCTTAATATAAGTACCAAAAATACACTTATAACCCAAATTTTGTAACATTAGACTTTAATTCAACCTGGTGGCCATAAAGCTGCAATACAAAATTTTAATAAAGCTTAAGTTCCTGTCATCAAAATTAATTAGTGGGTTTCACTTCAAATCTTTGGATGCAACTTTTAAGGATTCGTATAGTAAAATAAAAAGAAATTGGCACAAGTATTTTATGCCTTTCAGGAAACACGCTGGGCCACTCTGTGAAAAAATACAAAAAATGCTACTCCAGGAAAAAAAATGTCAACATGAAATTCTCTGCGTAGGCTTATTATTGATGTCTAGAATATAATTATAAAAAGAACAGTTCTGTAGGACTTATAGTTTAGACTTTTGATGATGTCACATGCAAACCAAGAATTAGCTTCTCTTGTTGGTTCAACCAACTTTGTCATTTGAATCTCTAGGGATTGATTGCAAACCAAGGATATTTACCAGTTTAAAAAAATTACACTTCATATTTACATGTAAGAAATCCTTTCACAAAATAATTAGCTTTAAAATAATGAGGTAAAACAAACACAAATTGTTTTTGAAAGATTTTGTGTTGTGGTGAATTAGCCCTTTAAGAAAGATGTATAAGAGAGGAGGAACCCATGCAGAAACAGCACAGACGACTGATTTATTTTACTTCAAAATCGCTCCACCGGAGGTTCCTTTGGCTTCACCCTATTCAGCCATATTTAGTTCACCATCTTTAGGGTCCCAACCAATGCACGCTTATTCAAACCTTCAAATAAGAATATGAAAGAACTCAAATATTAAGTTTGGAACTACTCAACAAAAACTGGCAAATAAACTATCAAGGACAGACAAGTTTCCTGTATGCCCAGGTTTCCAAGCCAACATACCCAACATGATTTTGTACTGTTATTGTTAGGAGTCAATCCACATCGATGTTTGAACCAGAAGGGAGGCAAAAATAATCAGCATACACAATGTACCCGTGAGAAAGGTATATCTCCAGATAGAGGATTTTTGAAGCCTAGTATTTTAGCATGGTTTTTGCAAAGTTTTCCCTAAAAGCCTTTTCCACAAGAGTTTTGCACGTATACAGGATCCGAGTGTCTCAATTCAGACTCTGTATACATACATGTGCATGTATAGATCACAAAGCAACATAGTAGCTAGGTTTCACTACACCAGCAGCCATCTCGGAAGTAGGGCCAAACATGGTGGAAATACTTCAATGTAGTATTCGTATGAGAATCTAATGCCCAATATGTTGCCCAAAATTATATTTCTGAAACACATACCAGAACTAAAGATGGTTGGTAAAGTGGTTTGCTGATTAAATTCGAGGGTGTTAGACATTTTGTTTATCCTGCAACCTGGTTGAACTTTTCCCATACATTTGCTGGTAATTTGATCACTGCATTTACAGGGACACTCATGTCAACCCCCAAATGATAAACTTTCTCATGATGAAAGACAAAAATAACTACTCAGATTAGCAGAGTATGCTTTCCAGATATACTGAAGAAAATATGAGACAATGTTGATGAAGGATGGCAAAGATTCCAGTGCATGAAAAATACTGCTTTTAAGAGAAATTTAGAGCAACTTGAAATTGGTTCACTGTAACCGAAATCAAGTTTCTAGAATAAGCTTTTGTAATCCAATTTAATCTTTGCCATCCTTTATCAAAAAAAGTTTGAAAAACATATCAGGACATTCACATGGTATTTTCTCTTCTATCTCAGGGTATTTTTTGTAGTTTTGTTTTAAAGAAACTTGAATGGTTGAATTTGCTTGACAGTGCACCTTTAATAACAAAAAGTGAGCAACTGAACATCAGACATAATCGTTCATAGGATACTTGAAACTGTAAATGCTTGGGTACAAGTGCTGTAAGTTACAAATATACTGTCATTGAAGAGAACACAATTTTATGCACGAGTTGTGTGTTACTTGGACTTTCTTAAGTTTGTAAGGGATTGTGGTCAAATGTACAGCTGCCAATGATCTTCTTTCGTGTGGTGGGTTAGAAGGTGTCTATATTATGCTGTTTCTGCATTTACTCCTTCAAATACTTGAATCCTAATATGCAGCTTTAGTTCAGGACTTTACATACAATATGTGCATAAACCTAGGCAACATCAGATAACTTTATACTACCTTCTATGACTTTCCACAATTGTCCTTCTTCAGTCATCTCGTCATCTACTCCCTCGGCAACAATGCCAGAATTTTCTAGCCGTTCACTGGCTTCATTTTCCTTTGTGTGCATAATTGATTCTGTTTCCCTCCATTGATTTTGTTCATCCTCATCCAACATATCTTGTGCTGATCCATTTGAGTCTTCTATCTTATCTGTGCTATTATCCTGCCTCTTGTAGAGATCAGAGACTGCACTTAGGGGACAATTCCACTACTATTGCTATCATTAATGAATGTCATATACATTTTGTACATGTACATGTAAGTCTAGCATCCTCTCACCTCCAATTAATAAAACAAATTTAAACAGCCTTCTTTTGGTTTATTAAATGAACAAAGACTTGCAATTAAGGAAAGATGAAAAAACCGAGTAAAATGTATTTCATGTTCCTCTCCCCAATCCAATCAAGCCCCCCTCATCTTTTTCTTGCCAAAGCTTACCAAAAGTATTTTTTCTCCAGGGCCTGGTTGTTTGAAGCAAGGGTAACTTTTATCCCTAGGATAGCACTACATTTTTTGTAAATCTATAAAATTATTGTAATCTGTACAAGGACTTGACACTAACGGTGTTCAACTGGCCATTGGCCAGCAAAAAAACCTTTTGGCCTGAAGAAATTTGGAAAAAACTGGTCGTTTTAATTGGCCCACAGAAAATATTATTTAAAGTTTTGACTTGATTGTATCTGATTTGCACACAGCTTCGTTAAGTACATGTAAACTTCACAAAATTCATTTCTGATGCTTTTCAAATGGAAGACCTTTTAAAAATTCAAAAATCGGCCTTGTGAATGACTGCCTACATATTTACGACCCCCAAACCCTTGCCATTTTGGCCACACATGGTCTTGGAACTGGTTTTAGTAGTGCCCAGTCTCTCAAATGGAGGAAATTATCAACATGCGACTCCCACAGTCTCCATTTTGTTTGCTTTGAAATGGCCCAGAGGCAGGTTTCAGAGTTGCTTTAATTTGTACCAGGCTAGTACAACTTGTATTTTGGCCAGTTAAAATCTGAGTAAACTGGACAATTCAATGGACCAGTTGTTAGTGTCAAGCCCTGAGTACTGTTTATTATAACCTCAGGTTAGTAATTTAATCCCAGGGAAATGCTCAGAGTTCTCATTAAAAGGAACTGAGGCTGAAACATAATGATTGTTTGGTCCCAAATGTCCTTTATGGTGCCCTAAATCTAGTGCACTGTGTTTGTTTTCTGTAAATTGTGGACTAGCTGTTATTTATGGACCGACTTTCCTGTCCACAAGTCATTTGAATTTTGTGCACATTGCCATCTTGGATTTCATGATGTCACAGTGTTGCCCCTATTGTTGCACAACAAAGGAGCTATTGTTTTCTGACAATAGTGGCAACAATGTGACATCATAAGATCCAATATGGCAGCATATAGGAAATTTAAATGATTTTTGTGGACAATTTACGAGAAAAACACAGCAATAGATTTAGGTATCCATAAGGAACATTTGTGAGCAAACAGTTTTTCAGCTGATCAGTTGCATTATTTTCATGACCTGTTTGTTTGTTGTTAGAAGTTAGATGTTGATACAGGTACTGTACTCACCACATCAGTGACTTCCCTTTGTTCCAGTCCATTGACAGCACCAGCACTATCTAAACACAAACTAGAACTTCTTTCATGATTTTCATCCTCTACATTAATTGACGGAATGCCTTCTAAAGCTTCCCTGCTTTGTAAACTTCTCTTATTGAGTTCACCATTATCGTGGTGTACATTTCGACTTAACGTCCTTGTCAACTCTTTTCCATTGACTCGCACTTCTGTCGCACCTTTGCTCTCTGATATTCTAACACGCACTTTAACAACAGACCCTGCAGCTGTATCTCCACTATGGTCATGTGATTTCTCACTGCCACCCACTTTGTCAGTGTAGTGCACAGATTCCTTGTCATTAGCATCACAAGCTCCTGATTCTAATCCCTTAATGATAGAGTCGGCACTATCAATAGGTTTGATAATAGAGGAACTTTCTGGATATTCCTCAACATCCTGGTTACTCTCGGCTACTTGGTCTGATTCACTGTCTAAAGATGACAGAGACGAACTGGTTTCCAACTTGTTTATATGTTGAGGGCTTCCTGATCTGTCCTTCACTTTCTGTAGGATTTCATTCACTTTACGTTTAGTGTTTTCAGCATCAAGTTCTTTGTGCTCCTGCATTTAAAAAAATATTTTTTTTAGTTAGTGTGACTACTGGAACCAGGCCCACTTACACAAAAAGAACTACATGGAAACGCTTTGCAAAACGAAAATAAAGCTTTCCAAAATACAAATTCTAGCATATCCATGCGATTTCCTTCATTCAAAAGACTTCAGAACTAGTCCACAAAATTTGCCTTTTACCAGAATGAAGCTCGAGCAAGTTGAAATGATATTGTCTTCTACTCAACACTGATTGGTTCAAATAACCATAAGTTGGAATGCTTTGTTTTCATTCTGCAATGTGATTGGTTCTTGTTGGTTCTCGTTGTCTAAGTGGCCCCGGTTCCAGTAGTCGCACTGTAAGAAACACAAAATAATACCTTTTGGGTAAGTAGCAGGTTGAAACCCTGTAGACAGTGCTCTCCACAGTACTTTGAAATGATTTTGAAGCACTGTTTATTCAATTTGGCTAATTTATTTACTCGAGACCACATACTTTTAAGTAATGATTTGGGTAAGAACTATAGGAAAAGACAATAGACTGCGGTAATGAGTATGTCCTCTCAGACAATGTTGCTTGAAGGTGTCTTAAGTGCTGTCTGAGATGTCCTCAATCAAAGCTACAAGCAAAAATAAAGAAACTGTGTGCTGTTGGTCATTTGTACTGTGAACACTTAACACCATCCAGCCAATAGGAAAGGGGCAAGACAAAATATATTTGAATCACAAATGTGAGAACTTTTGTCACGGTTGATTTTCATTGAAATCAAACCATAGTTAGTTTGATCAAAACTAAATTAAAACTTCTAAAGTTATCTAATGAAAGTGCATTAATAATTAGATGGTCTTCTATTGAAGTTATGAGTATCAACCAATGAATTAACGAGAAAGAAGTCAGAATAGAAAATTAACACCTTTTTACATTCCTTGCCATTCAATGCTATATTGTTCTTAGCCAGAGCATTACTTAATAGATACAAATCATCACTCCCTTCTTGACTACCGTATTTACCTGTGTAAAATACACACTTTTTTTACTCCAAAATGACCTTCAAAATCGGGATGCGTATTATACACGGAACCTCGTAATTTAGGACTACATGTAATTTGCATAACAACACAAACAAAAGAAACATTATAATTGGCTGTTTCATGCTTAAGCGGCCAATAAAAAACACTGAAATTTCGATCCATGAATAATTTAGTGCGGCTATTTAAACCCCACTTTTCACACATCAGTTTCATCTGTAAACAATAATCATGCGAAATTGATCACGGCAACAACAAATGAAGCGTCACAGTTACAGAACTTGTGACAAGTTAAGAATTATCACCTTCGCAGAAAAGAATGGCAACAGAGCTGCGGAGCGAGAGTTTGGAGTCTCCGATTGCGACGTACATTTGTGGAGAGAGAACTTGGAGAAAGAACTTGGAGAAAATGCCACGAATGAAGCGTGCTGCTCGAGGATGGAAAGATGCGTGGCCCGAAATGGAAGCTGACCTTTTGGCTTGGGTCAAAGAGAAAAGACAGAATGGTTTAGCAATTCTACCATCGCTGATCAGACTGAAGGCACTCGATCTCGCCAAGGATCAAAAATACAAGATACCAGAAGGATCTTTCAAGGCAGGGAACCATTGGTGCCAGCGATTCCTGAAAATAAATAATCTCTCGATTCGACAGAAAACAACACTAGCACAACGACTTCCAGCTGACTACGAGGAGAAGATCGTAAACTTTCACAGCTACACTGTTACCCGCTTCATTTAATTGCAAACATGGATGAAACACTGCTAACATTTTACATGCCGCCTAACCAAACAGTCAACAACATTGCCAGGTGAGAAAACTGTAAAATTCGCACTACCGGAAATGAAAAGAACCGCATCACTGTTACGTTAGCGTGTGCCGCTGATTATTTAAAGCCCATGATTATTTTTAAGAGAAAGACACTACCAAAGATAAAGAACAATCACGGAGTAGTTGTTGCTGTCCAAGATAAGGACTGGATGGACACAGACACAATGAAGTTGTGGAATGAGAAAGTTTGGCGATGTCGGCGCGACTGACTTGGACGAGAACGAAGCATGCTTGTTTATGATGCGTTCGAGGCTCACGTGACAGATCCAGTGAAGACGGCATTTCGGCATGAGAACACTGACTTAACAGTCATTCCTGGAGGTTTAACCTCGTTGCTTCAGCCCCTGGATGTCTGCTTGAACAAGCCGTTTAAAGATTGCATTAAGGAGTTATGGATGACATGGATGGCAGATGGCATTCACGAGTTTACTGCTGGTGGAAGGCAAAAGAAACCATCGGAAGAGATGATCTGTTCGTGGATTGCGAAAGCGTGGCGCGACATCCCAGAGGACATGATTGTGAGATCTTTTCTCAAGTGCAGGATCTCCAACAACCTTGATGGTACAGAGGACGACCTGACTTTTGAGGAGCACAGCAATGAAGAACCAGGTCAGGACAATTTGTTTGTGAGAGAACTGTTTGCATCAGACTCTGAATCAGAATTTGAAGGTTTTTGATTTTTGAAGGCTTTTGATCACTTCGAACATTTGATTGAAGAAAAGTCTCAGCGAACTGTAAATAGATCTGTAATGAATTAATAGTATATTTTAGAGCAAATAATAAATAGTTTACCTTAAGTGTAAATATCGGTAAATGATGTAAATAAATCAATTTAAAGTATAATTTATTTCCTGTCTTTTTCCTCACGCTCGGAAGTCGGTGTTTCATCGAGACTCTGGCGACGTATTGTCTAATGATTATAATTTTGGATGTCTGCATTCGCGAAGATTTGGTATTTAATATAAATTCTCAAAAACGAGCCCGAAATCTGGGGTGCGTATTATACATGGGCATATAATTTGTTTGCACAGCCTTGGAGATGAATCACAAAATGAATATATCTACTAATATTGGATAAGAAGAATTGAAACTTTGCACATTTGTGCTACTATGGAAAATACACATCATTGTGCAAATATGTTGCCATGGAAACACTCTGGCCCAAAGCTTCCACTACAAATAACACAAACTTCCCTAATTTCTCCTTTGTCAAACACAATTTTTTGGTGTGGGTACAAAATAAGATTTGGAACAATGTAGACATTGTATGTGAGTAGTTTAATAAACTTATTTTTTGTAACAAGGAAATAAATTGGAATTTTATGTTCAAGGTGAAAGGTGCGTGGGGCCATGAGAGTTTCCATGGCAACACCATAATTTCCACAATGATGTGTACTTTTCATAGTGTCATACATGTGCAAAGTTTCACTAATTTTTATTCAATATTTACAGGCTGAGATATTCTTCATTTTTGTGATTTTGTCTCCAGGCTGTGCAAACAATGACATCATACAAATGTAGGTCATCTCATTTGCATATTACAAAAACCTGAATATCTCTGAAATCAGATGAGATTTTGACAAATGAAAATGTCATTATTCCTCATTTTGAAAGCATTTTAACATTAGATCAACTTGATTTTCGCTTCATGTGCACTTTAAGTCGAGTGAGAATGTAATTATTTTTAAGTCTAGACTGAAGACTTCTTTTTTAAAGCTGCTTACAATTTGTAATTAGTTAAATTAATGGTGCTGTTTTTTTTATATTCCTGTAAGTCATATTTTCCTATAAGCATTAGTAGTACACATGTATTTAGTTTGTTTTTAATATGTAATATAGTAATTTGTAATTATTCAGTATTGTTTAGTATTATTATTTATTAGATCTATTCCATTCTAAAGCACTTAGATCAGCAATGTATAGAATGATGCTATATAAATTGTCGTAGTTGTCGTTATTATTATTATTATCCCACATTATTAGCCCTGGGCCTCTTCCCATGACACAAATTTTCATAAGGAAACTCAACATACAATGTATGTCTTGTCTGTGTACCTGAGTTGGGCTGGTAGATGGTTCCTCTGTATTGGGTGACCCTGTTTTTGTTTGTCTGGTTCGACACATGATCTCCTCCACACGCTAAAAAGTTAATGAAATAATTAATGATTAATACAAAGTGCAAATTTATGCTTGCATAAATTGTAGTTAATGACCAACCGCAGCCCGTTGTGTATATACAAGTTGAATAGAGGTGGGAAATAGCTTCCCAGTCAAAGTTTGTTCTCGGTTCCCCTCCATCACGCATCAGCTCCTGGTAACCAATCATATTTGTCAGTGCACGAGGCTGTCATTCCTTCAACCTATCACGGCCAAGCTGCCAGTTCTTGTACCTCTTACCTCTGGCATGCTGCCAGTCAGTTTTCCTCTCAGCAAGCTTCCTAGAAGGAAAAGTTTCCCACACCCATCCTCCCTTTGCTCCTGTACCCACCTTTACTCTCTTGCAGTTAAACATTGGTTAGCTAACTTAGAGCAAGTACTAGAGTCAATACTATCTTACACCATTGACGTTCTGTGATATGAACAATTTTCATACATGTAGCAGAACATTTATTAAGAACATTTTATTTACGAACATTATTATTTACATGTACATTGTGTATTACACAGGAGCATAGTTCTGTTTGTAATATGAGTTAACATTAGGAATTAAATAAATTGGGATACGGGATGAAGTGCTCCTTTGGTCACCCTTTCCTCCATAGACTCACCCCCTTGACAGTCGAGACAATGCAGGGGTATTGCTATCCCAGGTGTGTTGGTGGGGGATTCAGGACCCCCAGGGCCCTGGGGGATTAGGACCCTCAGGGGTGTTGTGTTGGTTTCTATTTACTACTTTTCCTGGAGTACTTCATCCTCATCCCCTTACCCCACATATATTGTTGTTGTTTTATTGTCTGGGGCAGCGGGCTGGAACCATTAAGTGACAATTATATTTAAATGTTGTGTATTTTACACACACAAAATATTTGATATGCAGTTTGCTGATGAGAGTACTTTGATATATATTTAGTAGAGTGGGTTTCAAGGTAGAAATTTGTACATGCTCCATTCCTCACAGAATTTAACAAAACAGTTATTACATAGAAAAAGAGACCTCATACAAGCTGGGAACAGCAGGACTATGGAGCTTGATGCATCTGCTGTATACTCACAGGCTTGCGCTGAAAACAATGCACGCTCATTGTTATGTGACAGCAAGTCAACTGCACAATATAATGTAGGCTATTAATGTTCATACTCTGACTAACTGACAGTTGGCCCAGACTGTAGTTTTGTTAACAATCCCACCTGCTCTCCAAAACGTTCTTTATTCCCCACATGAAATTGAATGGCTGTGTGCAACAAGGATATAAGTGTTTTCAGTTTGCCATACATTTGTCTGTAATAACAAGTCCAAGGCCACAGGAAAATTTAGACAAATGTATGTAAAACTGAAAACACGAATGCACGCTTTCCAGCACAGCTACATGTACATCCCTCAAATTTCTATCACTTAATCTTTTACCTGGTATCTTAAGTTTACAGATATAGTGAATATTTCAGAAATGCGATTTTATGGATATTATTTGGTATCAGATTCCTACACAAACACTTTATTTTGTGCCATGCAACTGGTCTATTCGCTGCTGCAAACATGTTTAAATATGGTCAAGTTCTAACTGAATCCAAAACTCATATTTACAGTACTGGCATTGTGGGACTTCAACAATTTATAGTTTGAACAGACAAATTCCCACTTGCATTTCATTATACTTGTCTCGTTCTTAGAACTGTGCTTTCGAGGTCTCCTGTACAAACATTTTTTCAGCGGACATTTTTCACAGCATTCCCTGTGAATGTTTTGGAAAGGAAAAGCTCCATCGAAAAGGCCAAGAAAAGATGATAAACCTCTCATCTTCTTCTATATACACATCTCTGAGAGATCTCTTTGAGCAATTTTTTTCACATCTAGAGTCACTCTTCAGGGCTAAAAATAATGGCCGGTCAGTCGCCGGTCAAGATCAGTATTTGGTTGAAACTGTAGTAACATTGACTGGTCAAAATGACCGGCAAGGCAAAGATTTGACCGGACAAGTTCCAATTCTCACCGGACATTGTCCGATGACCGGCCGTTATTTTTAGCCCTGCTCTTACATCTCCCCCAGCAAAAGTGCTTGGTAGTCACCATTACTGATATGACTGGGAATTTTATTTAGGTTATACTATTACTTCTTTTTTGATTGAAAAAACTATGAATTATGTCCTAACATGATTCAGACTCAAACTCACCGAAATACTATAAACAGCAGCATTTGTTTGTCCTAGTCTTGCGGGGGGGTCTTGTGTCAGATAATCTGAAAATTATTAGAAACTGTGTGCAGCGCGATTTGTTGGCAAGAAGCCAGACCTTTGTGAACCACAATTCATTATTCATTGCAGATTCCAGTGACTCCATGTCATCAGACACCAAGGAAAGACTAGTGTCATCTGCATAAAGTCACGTCCTGCAAATGTTCAACCGAGTTTGGCTAGTCATTGATATATACATGTATATCAAAAAGAGTACCATATTTACCCGTGTATAAGCCGCACCTTTTCACCCAAAATTTTCGTTCAAAATCGGGGGTGCGGCTTATCTACGGGAACATCTAGAAAGGAGACTCAACATTAGCATATATTTACATATCATGAACATGTATGAAGCTTTTTTTATACGACGGTGCGTATATTACAACAGGTTCAAATCGCATCCGATCGTGTAATATAGCAATTTAAGCATAATCATTGGGGAAAAAACATGCAGTTTGAAAGAATTAAAGCAAAAACTCTTCTAAGACCCACCTTAGACCTAGTAGATTAGAATTTCATGAATATTTAAATGTGATTAAGCTTATTTACCTTCCAAAACACGCTGATTTGCAACGCTTGTCAAAGCATGCATCTAAACTACCAGGCATTATTTGCAATTTTACACGTGGAAGATTGGCACTAGTTAATGAAAATCCAAGATGGCGGACCTCAGACCTACTCGTGCAAGTAGTTTCGCCAGAAAACCTTTCTTGCTCTAGCAATTAAAGGAAAGCAGTTCCTTAGAATTGTTGTTAGTTAATGGGAGAATAAAAGCGGAAGAATTCTGGAGTGATTTAAAGACTGCAGGTTAAAATGTGCACAAGAAATGACAAGGCAAGTTGAACCATATTCGATCGAATTAAAGTTGTGATTATGTATTTATGACAATCTGATGAAGTTTTGCTTCAAGTACGAGCGTTTATAAACTCCAACAAAAGATTATTCTTTTTTTGGAATAAGTTTGGCATCAAGTACAAGCGTTTATTAACTCGGACAAAATATTTTCTAATTATTTTTTGTATTTTTCAAAAAAAGTTTTTTTCCTAAATTCAAGCTTCAAAACTTGGGGTGCGGCTTATCTACGGGTGCGGCTTATCTACGGGTGCAGCTTATACACGGGTAAATACGGTAATGGACCCAATATCAATCTATGAGAATGCCAGTTTTAATGAAACTTTCTGATGACAGCTTTCCACTGTCGACTGGTGGCTGTTAATTGGCTTTCACACAGTTGAAGTCTCCCTTAACCCTTTCGCCACTACAGGCACCAAAAGTGGCCAATATGAAGCATGTACATGGGAAAAATTATTGCATCAAATCTAGACATGCTGGAAATACGATGTTGCAATATGATTTCAAGGAATGAATGACTTCAAAGCAAGAGCTATAATAGGGATCGCTTGACTCTCCCACTTTGGAGAAAAACTCATTTGTTTTGGAGATCTTGTCTTGTTTCTTTGATTTTCATGAATTTTGAGATGAGCTGAAAATCAGCTCAAAAACCCTTCCCATTCGCACTTGAAATCAAAAGCAAACACAAAATCAACACCTTCTTTAATCTTTCCAACCACCAGGTTTGTTTGCACAAAACACACCAAGCGACAGTGAACCACGCCATGTTTACACTGCATTTCACTCCACCACAATTTCCTGCTCCCACCTCCAATTGCATGCTGGGTAATCAACAAAAAATTCACAAGTGGACTCCTGTGGGATTTTTTTAGAAGTATTTTACCCATACAACCAAGAGTGGTGATTTGGACTCAAGCCGTTGCTTTAAAGTGACAAAAACACATCCTAATAGGTTGAGCAGGGGGAAAAGAATTTCAAGGATTTCAGTGAAGAATTATTTCATGTGTCTCATAGCAGAAACACAACAGAAAAATCCTGTGAAACCCCTCAAAAGGCCTACTAAAAGCAAACCAAGTACTTTTCAGCCGTTATCAGACTTAATGATGTCTTCTAGCTCTCTTACAGTGGCTTATTTGTCCAAAATTAGAGCACATTAATTTTCGTTGGAAATCCTACAGAAGAAAGCATACTTACCGCCAACGAGTCCGACGTAGAGTTCTGCCGAATGGCATCATGGGGAAAGTTTGAGCCCTTCGTTTAAAAAGTCAGCAGTATTTAACTACCCCGGGCAAGCCAAACTGGAACTGAGGGGGGAGGGGTTAAGTTAGCACTCTGGATTTCACCAATTGAGCCCTAGTCAGTTTATGAAAATCAGTTTAATATATGAAAATCACTAAAAATAATTTTGTTCCAGCTCAGAACATAAAGGTGTGTCCCTCACTGTGATTCCTAAACAACCCAGGTGGAAATCTTATTAAGATCTTATAAGATCTTAAAAGATCTTATAAGATCTTATAAGATTCTTATAAGATTCCCAAAAAGACTAAGATCTTACTAAGATCTTATGAAGATTTCAGATCTTAATCAGATCTTATTAAGATTTCAGATCTTAATAAGATCTGATTAAGATTTCAGATCTTAATAAGATCTTAATATATTTTCTTACTCAAATCTTAATATTTGCTCTTTAAGGGTTAAGTATTAAGATCTTAATAAGATCATTTAAGATTGATTCTTATAAGAATCTTAATAAGATCTTAATATGAAATATCAATAAGATCTTACATCGAACTTAACAAGATCTTAATAAGATCTTAATATGATCTTAGTATATGAAATCTTAACATTATATATCTTAATGGAGCTCCTATAGATGGTTTGCACTCAATCCCCAGAAATTCAAATGACAAAGGGCATGTTGGTGTACAAAACAAAAGAAGCTAACGAAGAATCTATTGTCAACTGTACACCAACATGGCGGCTGTGACGTAACGTGCAAAGGGTCCATATATTAAGATCTTACCTTTTCTTATAAATGTAAGAAACAGAATATTAATTAAGGTTTCCAATATAATACATGTATAATATGAGCTAGCTTAATTTAACACCAAATAATACATCTAAATTAATTTGATGATTTAATTCTTATCCATTTCTGCATATCCCATACCAAACTGAAAGTATACACGTATTTGGTATGTGACAAGTATATAATCACTGCTATATTATAAACTGTTCCTTTAATGATAAATACATGTATGCTGCCAACAGGTATGTCAAAAAATACATATGATACATACCTTTGTTTATATTAACCACCTACATACCTATATATGCCAATTGGTAAGAAAGTCTTAAAGCTACATGTACCTAGTTTTACATTAACTTACCACTGCATACCTAAACTGAAATACTTTTACATAAATTATATTGTAACGACAGTCATATTAGTTATGTACCAATATTTAGAAATAAAAATAAATTTTATAGCATACTGTATTACATACCTACCAGTGCATACCTAAACTAAAATACTTTTTACATTTTTATATCTTCTAATTAATCATACATACCTGCAGTTACATGTACGTGCCAATTTTAATATTTAAAAAAATCTATTTTGTGGCATGTACCTACTGCCTAGCCTGTTCAAAACTCTGTGGTGGTGGATAAAAAAAATTATTTTGAATTCTTACCCCCACTGAAAGAAAGGAAACCAAAGAATTACCATTACCCCCCCCCCCCCCTCCCCCAAAGAACTAACACATTTTCAAAACTTCCCCTCGCACTCGTAGCAGGAGCAACACATGCAATTCCACACTTTGTATACTGCCATGTTGACTGCCCACATTTTAAAATCCAAGTCTAGTCAATAACATGTAAGAAAAAAATACCCCCCATTTTATATTGTTGATGCCAAAAAAATAGCCCCCCCCCCCCCCCCCCAAAAAAAAAAGTTGACCCCAAAACTTTAATCCCTCCCTCCACTCTCTAAAACCACCGGCCGCCCCGGGGACGTAATAACCGATCGGTCCCCTTATGTATCTCAAAAACACAAACTAATAACAGATATACACTGCTTTCTGGAACAAAATCAGAATTAAATTTAAGCCTTTTAAAGCAAAGTTCCCAATGAAATACATTTTTTATTATTTTGTTGGTTTTGGATTGTGTATATGTGCCCGCATGTTTCACCAGCTGGTCAGCGGTAACCACATCAAAACAAGATGGCGGACAAAATGGGGGAAGAACGTAGCGTCCCAGGTTCATTATGTTAACTTCTTATTCTCGTTCTCGTGCCACCAAAACATTTTCCTTTTTGGATGAACAGGCATTTAGAAGAAAAGGAATGGTTTCCTGACTTCTTTTAATCAAGGAAACTGCGCTTTCAACGATTCAACTTACCCTAATGAAATTTAACACCGAGTGTTTTTGAAATGTCAGCTTCATAACCAATCAGATTACCGCAACAATTCTGGCGCTCAAAATACCATACGCGAGTTATTTTCCAACCGTCTTGCTCAGCTCCAACTAGTTGAATTAGACGTGGGATCGACAAATACTCGCAATCCACATACGTTCAACGTTCAGTGGTTAACAGTTGTTCTTTATTGGAATCTTCGAATTCAGCCTTCGGGATATAACTTATTGGAGTGGCAGATTGAAGGTAAGTTCTTGAATTGTTTGTGAAGCTTTGATGAGTGTATACCCAACCTTTGCGTACTAATTTGTGGTAGACGTTCATCGATTGCCTACTTGTATAGTATAGGATGTATAGGATTTATAACAAGTGAATCTCGCGTGCCTAATTAAGTTGCCTTACTCCCTTAGTATTTCAACATGTAACTTCGATCAGATTGATATCTTTTCTCCTGACTTAATGCGGGTATCAGCGGCCATCCCGAGGGGGCGGCCCCTGACAAATACATGCTAAAACCCCTCGGGTGGGGCAGAAAATTGTGACAAAAACCCCCACCCCAGGGGCAACCTGGGCAACATATTATAAGTATTAGAAGCTAAACGTTTTAGAAGTGTCAAAAATCTTAATAGTTTTATACAAATATTATCCTTTATTTCTTTGTTCTCTCTTCCGACAGTGGATGGCTTAATTTAATCTCTTAATTTGAATGATAATGATATGACTTACCTCAAGGACAAAGAAATCGAACAACGTCGATCGATCGAGCGAGTCCTGTGGCAAAAACCGCTGAACGTTGAGACAGCAGATTACGTGCAAACCCCGTGGGTATGTCCCCGGGGTATTTTGACGAAAACGCAAAAGAGCTCTAATGCCCCGCGTGTGGGGCATGTTTTTGCTACAAATCCCCTGCTAAGCCCCTGGGTTGCCCGGGGGCCGCCCCCTCGGGATGGCCGCTGATACCCGCATAATTGCTACAAACTTTTATACTCTGTTTTAAGTCGTGGCATTTGTGATTGCTAACCATACATACAAATTAAGGGATAAATGACTGTTTATATTTAAATATGGATTTCAGAATTTAGAATTTGACCGTACGAGCTAAATTAATGTGAACTGAGTTAGTAATAACACCATGGGCCATGGCAAACTTCTATTCCATGTGCTAACTTGTCTTCTGTGTGCTAATTAAGTCATGCTATGTTTATTTAGCTTGTTTAATCAGAAGTGAATCAGAGTAGTGAATATAATGTATGTTCTAGGACAATTCTGAATTGTGATTAAAACAATTTATGGTATTTAACTTACAAGTCGTGTGTGCCAAGAAAATGATGGAAAGATGGAATTATAGTGTGATTCTTAGTGAACTTCAAACAAATTCAAGCATTTTCTCCTATGCAGGGTACATATACTAGACATGTCAATAATAAAAAGCTCTTTGGCAAGCTCATATGAGAGAGATTAGGAAAACGTGACCCAGGGGACTTTGACTCATAAGATTCCCCCACCCCTGGGGAATTAAGCATCAAGTTTGTTCCACCCTTATTACAATCCCCCTGGTCAGCCTGAGGGTCTACCCCTTGGGAAGCCACTCCCCTAATTCTGGGCTGGCAACCAGCACAATTCCAATTTCCAATCATTTTATGGCATTTTAACCTATATATTCTTTTAAGTGGTGGTAGGTTATTTATCCACATATCACAAACCTGAGCATGGAAGCTCTTTTAAATATGAAATGTACAGTAAATGTTACATGGCTAGAAAGTGTATAAATGGCAGATAAAAAATAAATGTACCACCTATAAGACACTACATGTATGTAGCCTTTTTTTTCAATTTCTAGAGAGCCCTAGCTTATAAGTGGTATAACTTCATGTGTATGTACATCTTCAAACATGTTGACTGGACCTCATGATCATGTGTACTTGGTCGGTAATCTACAGTATATACATTGTTTTCTTGTAGAACAAAGCAGGAGGCAACCAACGACTGCTGAGTCCAAGGAGAGCATGTTAAGGACTATGTCATACCAGAAACAAAACCAATGAATATCATGTTGTTTTGAAGATTTTGGTATTTATGAAAACAAGTGTTCTCCATGGCTGCTCCTTAATTAAGGAATGCTCTCCCTACCAAAATAAGGACTTAGTCTGCTAAATCAGTTCACAGCTTTAAATGTGCCCTAAAAACCTCAGTGTGTAGCATTAAATTAAATTTAATTTATACTTATGAGCCAGATAAATATTTTTTCTGCTATTAGCCATTTCTTAAACTGATAAAGACTGGGACCGTGTGTGTATTCAGGCCAGTTGGTTCTCATAACAATTTGTGCTGAGAAAAAAAAATGTGTGCAGTTAATAAGTCAGGTCGAAATTATCAATTATCTGCCAATATTTCTTTTATGGCTTTTAGATTCAGAACTCTTGTTCATTGTGAATAAAACCTTTAAATTAAATTAAACATACATTGTAGACAAAAAGTCTGTGGCAACAATGCTATGAATCCTGGTGAGACTGGCACCACAATTTGACAAGTAGGCGGGCAAAATATTAATGGTTGACATGATGAAACATGTTTTGTTGTGCATTCATGGCTAGGTGCAAGCTCTCTTATTTTTCTGATTTTTGAAAGCTCACCACTTCGTTGATATTGATCCAAACGTCCCCAAACTCACTCAACACACTAATGTTGATGTATATAATCTTTCTTGTGGTGGGGTTTATTTTGTAATTCAAAAATATTTACATACTCTGTCCCAGTCCTTTTTTTGTTACCGAAATGGCTAATATATTTTGCAGTCCGAGATCCACTGAAATTGTGCACTCTGTTTGGCTGGCTGGTAACTGTATTGAAAGCCATGCAAAAAGGGAGAAAACTGCAGAAGATTTATGAGCAGACAATGTATGTAATAGATACAGAATGAGTACATGTAGCAATGTTTATTGGATATACATGTACTAACTCGAGCCAGAAATCCGATAAAACATGGACACAAATTCTGTATCTATGACTTATCAAACATCCATTGATCGTTCTAAAAGTTAGGGTGTTTTGTATAAATAAATGTTGGATTAGCCAATACTGTGGCTTATTTTGAGCAATACTGTCTGGCTCTTACAGATGACCTACATTTTGTATTACACATTAATTTCCTGTTTTTTCTTCATGAATACTATTACCGTAATGAGTTTGACAATATATATATCACTGGTGACTCCTTGACATCATATACAACTGTACATGTAGCTGTTTTACCAGACTTGATTTTACCCGACTTGATTTTACCCAGATTGTCAAGTTGAAAACATTCAAGAACTGCCACAATACAATATTAATAAAATTGCCAATTAGCTTTTTAAGGATTCACACTTAATGGGATTAATCATTGTATTATTCATTGTATTATTAAATATTGTACCCAAGTTGGATACAAAACAATAGAATAAACTGCTTTAAAATGCTGGAAAATGTTGCTGGTTTTATGTAAAATAGGGTCTTTGCAGCTGACAGTCACATGCTGATATAATATATACTTCATTAACAAATGAATTGAGCTCTTGATCCCCATGGGAAAGGCATTGCCATGGATGCTGGATTGGAGAGCAAGCTATCTTTAAAAAACGCAGTTTTAGAAAGATCGACAATCGATTGGAGGTGGAAAATAGCATTTACAAACAGGTTTTGCTAATAACACTACCAATCTCGTACAAGGTCTTTGAATAAATAAGTCACATATTTTTTTGCTCTCCAGTACAACCATGTGATTTGTTAGCTGCAAGGGCCTATTGACGGTCAAAATTCCTGGTACTTAGTTTACAAGTGGTTACTCCCAAGTAGGGAGACCCAGATATCGTCCTACATGTAAGTCCCTCAACATGCCTGCGAGAAAAGCTACTAATGAGTAGGTGGAGACAACTAAGTATAATGGCAGCATGTACTTTATTTGGCACTATAAAATTTATACTAATAAGATTGCACAGTAAGATCTTACTAAGATTCATACAAGATCTTATAAGATTCTTAATAAGATCTGATAAGATCTTATAAGATTCTTATAAGATCTTATAAGATTCTTAACAAGATCTTATAAGATCTTAATAGGATCTTATTAAGATTCTTCTAAGATCTTATAAGATCTTATTAAGAATCGTATAAGATCTTATTAAGAAACTTATAAGATCTTATTAAGAATCTTATAAGATCTTATTAAGAATCACATAAGATCTTATAAGATCTTATTAAGAATCTTATAAGATCTTATAAGAATCTTATAAGATCTTGTTAAAAATCTTATAAGATCTTATAAGATCTTATAAGATTCTTAATAAGATTCTAATAAGATCTTAATAAGAATCTTATTAAGATCTTAATAAGAATCTTATTAAGATCTTAATAAGATTTCCACCTGGGAATCTTTACTCTAAATACTTAATGATAATTTAATGATCATCAAAAATAATAATTAGTAATAATAATTTAAAATCTTTACCCAGGAGGCCTACATGTACATTACCCTAAGGGGTTTACATTTGAGGTCCTGTTAAAATATTTTTCACATAATTACATTTAAGCGTAGTCCACACGAGCAAGTTTTCCTTGACAAGTTTTATTTGCTCGTGTACACTACGAAAAATGACAAGTTTTTCCTTGACAAGTCTCCTTGTTGAAAAACTGGCGTGCCAGTTATTGAACAAGGCAACTTGTCAAGGAAAACTTGCGTGTGGACTACGCATTATAAACTAATGGTAAAATCTAACACTGATCTACATGACAGTCTACATTGGTACAGGTACATTTGTAATATTATATATAAACAGTATTTAAAAGTAAAAAGAAAGTTAAAAACTAAGAACTTATCATATGCCACTTCACAATTAATTATTGTTCATATTAAATTAAAATGTGGGAAATATTTTAGATGTCTTAAAGAAGGTTGAGTTCTGAAGTTAAAAGCACTTTAGGATGGCAACACTCTTTGACTCAACTAAATAGCTTTCAGACTTCCAAGTTCTTCAGCCAGACAATCAAAATATTTTTTTGGCAAAAGACTTTGTTGAATTTGCTATGCATGCATAATCTATTAGACATGCACCAAAACAACAATTGAGAACTACATGTACTCCTTTTATAGAAAAAAATCATGGCGATGTTGTTTTCTAATTACTTTTAGTGGCTTTTTAGTGTTTGAATGGAAATTGGATTGTCTATGTGAATGATGCTTGAACTTTCCTAGAATTCTAAGAATCATTTAGCTGTGTGCCATTCTGTCAGATTCATTTACTGAAACTCACACTGACGATTTGTTATTCTGCTGAGATGAAAGTGGAAAAACAAACATGCTTTGTTCACTCTGAGAGCATGACAGCAAACTTTGAGAAAAAGAAATTTGAAAACCAAGTGAAATAAGAAAGACACTCAGACTTTATGCTTTTTGTAGGATCAAAGAGAAAAGGTCCATTCATTTGACATTTTGCAAAGGAACAGAAATGTAAAATATTATTCTAGACTACATGTTTTGGTTCAGTGATCATGCTTTCACACCCACATTACTGCACATATCTTCAACTACCAGTATTATTGAAAGCACCTAATGAAATAACTCATTCATAAAAATGACCACAAATCAACAACACCCACAAACAAAAGCTAGTAGATATTATTATATCTACATGTACTACATGTAGCTTGAAATGTAGAATAAAGAAATTGGATTCTCAACTAACTCCAGCCAAACTGACAAAAACCCTAATATCCAACTATTTGATGAGATTATTCTCAGATTTATAAGCAATATTTGTCATGGTTCAACACCAGTATAATTCATTTATGCAAAACATTTCCTTTCCTTATGGTTTAAATATGTACAGCCCACATCACTTCAGGAACTTAGCAAATACTCAGCCTAAAAGAGTTACGATTACAACTGAGTTCTCAAACCAAACATAAGTATTTTTCTAATGCCTTCCTTCAGACAAAGTATAAATTATAAATTGCAGTAACTCAGAGTCCACAACCAGATAGCATACAAATGTTTACAAAAAGCCCTTGAAACCAATACTAACAATATTGTAACACAATCAATGCACAAGCTTCAGGATGAATTTAAAAGTTAGAAATTGTTCCAGATTTTAAAGTGAGCCACCTTCGATGCAGAACAAAATGGATTATACTTTTAAACAAAGGGCTCATGAAAGTGAATACCAACCATAATTTTTTGGGAATATTTTTAAAAGCATGAGTTACAGTCCCCTGTATTTAGTCTTGAGAAAGCCACCCCTTTTGGCTTCTGGATTAATCAAAGTCATAGAAAAGTCATAGAAAAGGCATCAGGCACATAAATAAACAGTAGGACAATAGACCATTTACAATATTTAACAATTAAAGATTATGTATATTTAATATCTGTGTATTCTGGCTGCATGCAATATTTCAAACCCAGAAAAGATACTGAAACTATAGCAAAACTAGATTTCCGAATCTCAATTTGTAAAACTTGTAATCTTTTCTGTTAAATTATCCAAGACGAAGTAACGGTTTTTAACCGAATCCTTTGGCAGGTGTTGAGTCATCCATCTTTTAATCATTGTTGAAACAGAAAAAGCCCAGGAAGAAAACCTTTTCATCCAAAGAACACAAGACAACTGAATGTAATTTCTTCTTGAAACTATCTTCCATGCAATATATTATAAATTGTCTAATCACGAATGCTACGATAATAACAACTGTTATTCTTACAACACTATTTTGATCTAAGATTCTTTAGAATTTTAAAATGCTGACATGGTTGTAATAAACAATTTGTAATATTAGCCTCTGGATCAGTGATCATTAAAATAAACCAAGGAAATACCTTGCTTAGTACATTGTATGTGTCCTGGCTATTACTTTTCCTAACTGACGTAAAGAGATGTTAACACAATAATATCTGTCTTTGCTTCACAAAGGCAGCACCTTATTTTAAAACCCTGAGTATTGGTCTGCTCAGGATTTTCAACCCTCAACCTCCCACACACCAGACCAGTGCTTCACCACTGAACTAACCTCAAGAGTTTTTCTAATCATCTAGTGACTATAACATTGTGCAAGGTAGGTCTCGAGTCACTAGAACGTCCCTACAATAATATTTTTTACTACTGTCATGATACTAACATATTAAAATACAGTGAGGACAACTGAAGGGCTGTTTGCAAAAAGGGTGTAAGTGACTATTGATCACATTCTAACTTCTCCCTTAGAAAACAAAGAAATTGAAGGAGAATTTAGAATGTGGTCAGGAGATACTTAGCCCTTTTTGCACACAGCCCTTCAGCTGTGCTTGTGTTGTCAAATCAACTTGAGTCATGCAATAATAAATGTACAGTATAAGTATGCACACCATTTAAAATTATATGTTCCCATTCATGTAACAATACAAATAAAATGAAAAATAGGAGTTAGTTATCATATAATGCAAAATTATTGGAGGCCTAAATATGTACTTACAAATAATCAATTTCTTGTGGAAGAAAATATCTAACCAAGAATGTACATAATTATTTTAATTTTACTGCTGGTTTATTTTTTTCTAAGATGTTCTCAGGTTATGCTGTAGGTTTTAATGTTGGGTTAGTTGTATATTTAGGTTAGATTTAGAGGATTGATGTGAAAATGGACTAATTTTGAAGGTAAAACAGTGCCAAGAAAAATTTCAATTGAGAAATAATTCTTATTTTAAAAATCAAAACAAAACACACCTCAGTCCTATATTACATATAGATATTAACAATACAAGACCTGCCAAAAGGAACAAAAACATGTACTCCTATCAACTGTAAATGTACATATATCAGGGCTTTCAAAATGGTTTTGAGTACAAGGTCAACATAGGAATTAAGTGTCTGTGACAAAATGCTAAAAGTCAAGCAAAAGTCTGTACCTCGAGGCAACCACCGGAATTCTGCCGGCCACTGGCTTGTTTTGAAAGCCCTGCATATACATGTACATACATGCATATAATTATACATGTATATATAAATTATAAGTCTTTGTTCAATATAAATATATATCAGAAACATATCTATAATTATAGGATGGTGTTACTTAAATTTTTTTCAGAAGGCCTTAAGGGTAGAAAAAAAATATCAGTAACACCATTAATTTTAGATACATGTATGTTTCTGATATACAGTACCGCCTGGAATTATTGAAGCATCGGGTTGCGGTTAAACCGCAGTCATTGGATGCGGTTTTACCACACTATGGACGAGGTTTTACCGCGGTAAAGCCTCACTTGGTCAAATTTTCACCGCAATGAAAGCCGCGGTCAAAATCAATATTTATATTGAACAAAGTGTGCCATAATTTTTGCAAATTGCTCTGTATGTATGTATGTATGTGTATATATATATATATATATATATATATATATATATACAGCGAATTGCAAAAATTATGAGGTGTCCAACATATAAACATATCAATATATCGGGTGCATTGTGGGAACGATTTCCCGTTACTGTCCCGCACAGAGACCGACGCGACAATGGCTACGTATACGTACTGTCAATGTCCATCTAAGCGTTTTGGATGTAGTAACTAAACGAAATTTTCCCAGTACTAAACAGCTTTTAAATGTTGTATTTATTTTTAAAAGCATCATCCGGCAATAATCTCTGCAGTTATGAGCGCGTAGATGAGATATTTTTTATTATTGTCGCGGTTCGTGACTAGCGCGCTGGCTAAAGCTGAGAGTACTAGACATAAATACATGTACAGTACCGTGCAAAAAGATTTCAACGCTAATTGAAACTTCCCCCAAAAGGGAAATATCCTTTTTTCAGGGGATATATCTCTTTTTCAGAGGATATATCACTTCCCCTGTTGAAATCTTTTTGCACGGTACTGTAAATAAAGCCGTGCTTTCCTACGTTATCATCCAAGAAGGTTCAAAGGTTATTTCAGAAGTAAAAGTTTGTTCCCTAAGGTTTTATTAGTTATGAAAACGTCGACACTGCAAACGAAAACATTAGCATATTAGCGAAAATATGATAATTACCAAGCATGTTATAACGATCAAATATCAAACCTTCCAATGAATCATGATTTTTAAAATTCACAAATGATTTCATTTTTCGCATTGCTTACTACTATTTTTGAACAAATATTGCCATTGGATTAAAACAAAATGATTTAGAAATAATTGCTTCCAAAGTCTAGAAATTTGTGAGTACCTTGAATTTACATTTCAGTATCTCCTTTGTATGTTATTGTTTGTTGAACACGGCCCGATATTGTTGGTGAAGGTTGGAAGGCTTTTCGTAAGAAGGGCTTGAAATTGTCTGCACCTTAGATAATGAGGCTAATAATAGAAAAATATGTTTTTATTTACTTCATCTAGTACTCTGCTACATGTAGCTGGGCTAGACGTTCCAAACAGCTAGCACGCTAGTCACAAACCGCGACAATAATCTACGCGCTCATAACTGCGGAGATTATTGCTGATATGATGCTTTTAAAAATAAATACGACATTTAAAAGATGTTTAGTACTGGGGAAATTTCGTTTAGTTACTACATCCAAAACCCTTAGATGTACATTAACAGTACGTATACGTCGCCATTGTCGCATCAGTTTCAGTGCAGGACAGTAAGGGGAAATCGTTCCCACAATGCACCCGATATGTTGATATGTTGAAAAGTTGGACACCTCATAATTTTTGCAATTTGCTGTATATATATATATATATATATATACATATACATGTACACATATACATAAACAAATATACATACATACATAAATGTACATGTATATACATGGCTCAAAAATAGAAAAAAATCCAATCTTATCAATAACAATTGGAAATATAAATCCCCTTTCCTACAATCCTACAATGAATGATCAAAATAATCATGATGCTGTTCATGATGTACACGTACCACTAACTTTATCTATACTTTAACAAAACATGAATTATCATAAACCTTTAAAAAGCTGAGCACAATTTGATTGCTAACCTAAAAGGTGGGTTACTGGCTTAAAAATGGGATTGCTGATATAATAATTTTGTTAGTCATTTTTAATTTGTATTATGTACAACGTACATATTTGATCAAACTTACCTTTCTTCTCTCGTGTCTTTCAATCTCTTCTTGTTTTCTTCTTTCTTCATCCTCTTTGGCCTTTTTCTCAGCCTCTTCTCTCGCCTTCTTCTCTTGCTCTTCTCTCACCTTTCTTTCCTCTTCTTTCAGACGTTGCTCTTCAATGAGTCTCTCTGCCTCTTCCCTATCATGTTGTTCTTTTTCCTCTAAGGCTTTTTTCAGCCTTTCATCCTCTTGCTGCTTTAGCAATTCTGCAAGCTGTTGCAGTCGTTCTTCCTCCTTGGCTATTTCTTCAGCTAATATTTTGTCTTCCTCCTCTTTTCTCTTTCGCTCCTCTTCCTGCCTTCCTTTATCTAGATTGGCCTGCCTCTCTGCTTCTTCTCTAGCTTTCTTCCTTCTCTCTGCCAATGCCTGCTTTGCAGCACCTTCATCTAGCATCCCCGCTTTGGGCTTTGGAGGGTCTTTGCGTTCTTTGCGTTTCTTAGGTATATGTAATGGAGATCTATCAATACCAATGTTATGCAATGCACTTGTCGAATGTGCCTTTGTAACAGTTCTAGTGGATGGTGCTAAGGAATCATGACTCTTAGCCGCAACAGGCTTGGGGTGAGGGCTACATAACGAAGATGGTCGTGATTTGGTAGTAGAAGCTGAATTAGGCCTTTGTAAATTACCAGCACTACATCGACGGTAGCCAGCATCGAGATTGGTCTCTGATGTAGCCTTAGCATTCCCAAGTGAGCCTCTACCATGCGATGATGCTGGTGTTGATGCTGGAGATTGCTTTGGACTAGAGTCTGATGACAAGCTGGAGCTAGATTGTGCTGGACTCTTGGTGGGGCTTTTAGCCAATCCTGCACCAGATGGTACAGTTGCCTTCAAGGGCTTGGGTAAACCAGAGGGTCTGCTATGAGCAGTACTGGCACTAGCTGGCCTTCGCAAGGCCTCGGGCAAATTTGGTAGCTTTCTTCCAGACCCTGGTCTTTGCTTGGCAGCTTGTTCTTTCAAACCCGCCCATTTCATTTTATCGTCTTCCTCCCTCTGACGCCGCCTCTCTTCAAAAGCCAGTCTCCTCTCTTCGTTTTTCTTTTTTCTCTCCTCAACTTGTTTATCTCGCATCTGTTTAACTTTATCTTGGCGTTGCTGGAGGGATGGCACTGGTTTTGAGCTTAAATTATCTACGGAAGAAGACCTTTTTCTGGCTGAACCTCTGCTAGCACTACTCGGTCTTGAGTTCGAGCTCTGTGCTACCGAGCCGGTTGAGTTCGCAAGTATTGACTTGCTCGGGCTGCCGCCGGTTGGTTTTTGGCCAGTCGAACTACCGCCAGCTAAAACACAACGCAGCAACGTTGATTTAAATACGAAATACAACTACCTACCCAGAAAACAACTACAGCTCAATGCTGGAGAGTATCAGGATTAATTTTACCTTTTTTTGCCCGAAATGCATCCATAGACATGGCACTCTGTTTTGGATTCTTGGAGTCCGCCATGTTCACTTAGGTGTGTCGAAAAACCAACGCTCGACTTAGGGCGAGTTTACGTCTTCGTTCGCCAGCTTTAGGTGAATTATTTATGTCATATGACTGCTGGCGATTCTACATATATCGTTCATGGTCCTTGGTAGTTGCTGTAGTGATTTGTTCACACCTAAAACACGCGTAAGAAGGATCCAGTCCAAACACTCCGAATATTGAATGAATTTTGTAGTTTTACCAATGCAATATTCCTGCTCATCTTTCATTGATCCAATCACATTGGATTATTCATACCACGTGACAGCCTGTTCTGGCTGCTGTACAGTATCACTGCATGTCCAAAAATTTCCAGATCGCCATTTTGGATTCTTTGGTTGCCACAGGAAACAGTTCTTGCGGACTATCAGAGGCTGTTTAACAACCCCTAGCACTTCGAATGAGAGTACTCAAATTTGATACTCACACGCCACCAAAATTGGATTTCAGAGCATTCTAAAAAAAAATCAAACATTTCTTGTAGAAGGCTCCTGGAAACACACGCATGATCCGTACGGCCCCGCGCGCGCTTTCCTTTCAAGTTACGTGATGTAGGCCGGACGTGTATGGCGTGAGCGGGCCGGAAAAAGCCGTCAGGCCCTGCACAATTTTTTCTTGCTGTTTTGCGGTTTGATTTACAAGAAAATATGGTCATATGATAAAAAAAACCTATTGACTGAGTCACTGTCGGGACGGAGGGGAAAATATTTGGCCCTCGGTCATTTTGTACGCGCTCGGTATTTTCCCGTCCGGCCCTCCCACTCAGTCAATAAGTACCTACTATTATGCTTCGTCTGATTTTTTTTTTTCAGTAAGACCATCTCAATAAAATTGCCTTTCTCGTGCAAATTGTCAGTCCACAACGTAACTAGTAGAGTCTTCAAGTAGTCTTCTAGTAAGAGTCTTCAAGCCGACTTCGTTCCAGATCCCCTAAGGTTTTCTTTTACCGACCGACCGACCCACCGATCACGATGCTCCCGATGCGAGACGGCTGTATTCGCAGGCTAATGGCCTAATAAGGCCAATACAATATTTCGTTTACCAGCTGCAGGGTCGACCGATCGGTAAAAAATAAAGTTAGGGAGTCTGGAACGTACCAAGTCGGCTTGAAGACTCTCGTAAACATGTATTCCTCACTACTTTTTCCTCTACTAGTTGTGCATGAGATAGGCAAGAAACTAAAAAGAGGTGTAGTTAAAAATTATATTCTTCAATGGCGCGGCGGCCTGATCTTGGAATAAAATCATTGTCAGTCCGGCATGCCCGTCCAAAAAACCCCGGGGTGGGGTACTTACATGAAAAATGGGTATGTATGTGAGGCCAAGAGGCTCAAACCCTGACCCTGTTTGACCCAATCCGAGCTCCAAAACCCTGATTGCCCCCTTTTTGGGGAAAAAAACCCTGATTGCCCCTTCTTTAAATTGTTTTCAAAACACGGTCGGATATATACCCCGGCCGGTATACCGCGTACCCGGATTGCATGCAAAATACGGAACATTTCAAGTCGGGACGTGTCATTGGGTAAACAAATCAGCAGATGAAGTACATAGATAAGTACTGAAGTACGAATTAGCGGCGTCACGATGCATGTATGGGAACCTCAGTGCTTGCATGTGAACAGGCAATCAAAATGCGACAACAGAATGTCTTTTTGACATAATAGCTAAAAAAACTGAACCCTAGCTGCCAAAAAAATACTGAACCCCGACCCTGACTGCACCCAAATTATACTCAAATCCTGACCCTGATCTGCCCAAATCAGGCCGGCAAAACCCTGACCCTATACCTGCCCAAACCGAGCTCAAAACCCTGATCCACCCCCGCGGCACATACATAATACGTCCCCCCCCCCCCCCCCCCCCCGGGCCAAAAAACTGATGGTTTAATTCCAAGACAATTGACAAGGGCCTACGGGATAAGAGAATTAGCTTGCGATTGGTTGTAATTTACTTCAGTTTTCTCTCACAAGAACGTTTTTTTAAATGGTTTATGGAATTCCCAGAGCTAATTTTTAGAGCCTTTTTTGTCTCTACTGTTTATTAATGATCTTCCTAACGGTTTATGAATTAAACTCTACAACTCCGAGAATGTGTGCATGCGGTTAACACTAGTCTTACGTTATTCTCAAATAATGACATCAATGAATTGGATAGGGCAATGAATTCTGATTTGGAATGCATTCACGAATGGCTGAATTCTAATAATTTGGCGCTAAATGTCACAAAGACAGAATTCCTGCTCATTGGCTCTAGACTGTGATTCAGAATGAACAGCCTTCTCCACTTATAAACGGTGGGTAATTACCCTATATCATTATGACGTCACGGCTTGTTTATGAGGAGGACAGAATCGACATGATCGAACAATAGAATGTTGAACTAAATCTGTTCTGCTGAGAAAAAATTAACTTCGAATTGTCTGGTTTCCAGATATCAGCTGTATCAATGTTTATCCCACAATATTGACCGTATTTGGTGGCTGTTACCGCTATTCTACGTTCTACAAAATGCATTTGATAGCTATTTCCTTTGTGTTGTTGCTGTTTTGTCCCCCTCCCACGACCGTGATCCTTAGCGTTTAAACAATAGATTGTTTTGATTTGACGTCATAATGATATAGGTCAATTGCAACAAAGGACTGAGTGATAAATTACAAAAAAACTTCAGAATCGCGCAGCCCATGTTCTGTTAAATTCCTCTTACGACTCCAATATAGAACAATTATTTAAAGTGCAAGGCTGAGCCAAACCGGCGTTGTTTTGGGAGATTGTTCCATTCAGAAATAATGGGTGTTCAATCTCCAAATTAGCTAGCACCGGAGAATTTTTGTTCCAACTGAATTTATAGCTAGAATTGAAGTAATAAACTAGAGATATTCAGTTACTGATAAGCTTGCAGTTCCACACCCGCATATAAACCTTATCTCAAACGAAGGGGGCGCCAGGTTCTGTGGAATAGCTAGCTTGCCAAAAGGCTTTTATATCAAAAATCTGAATTACGCTGTTACGATTTCCCAGATTCTCTCACGGTAATTTAACAAATTGAAGTTAGTTTTTTATGTATCCATTGTCCTAATATAGACGATGATTTTCGTCATAACATGGCCAAAATAGATGCACTGGATCCACGAGGCATCTTGGATCCACAGCTATTTGTTTTTTTACAACAACAGACAATGGAAAATGTAGACGACGATTCCTTTAAGAACCGTTTTGGTTTTAAAATACTGGTAACCTGGAGACACACATAAATCCGCTCTAGCACCATGACTTTTATTTATTGGTAAGGAGAAACCGCTGATCAATGTTTGCTCAATATCCCCTCGTGGGTAAAAATATGTTCTACCGTGAGGGCAGACTCTTAAAGGCAGGCATCAGAGAAACAGGAAAACTCTGTGTACCTTGACGTGACAAGAATACTCATTGTCCCATTTGCTATTGAAATTTTATAGAAAACCAAAGTCAGTGGTGGGGTCACGTGACACCTCATTTGCATAATTGCGGTCTCCAAATATCGAAGTAGACGAGTTATGTGAATCGGCATAATTTGGAGTGCAGTTGGTAAAAAGGTAGATACTTTAAGTGAAAATTATCGTTTTAGCATCACTTTCATGTCAAAATCAGGCCTTAACATACTTGAGAAGGCTATGTATTACCTTGGCTGCTCTTAGGTGGCTGTGTTCAATAGACCAGTTCGCGGTAAATTCCGACATTTTGAAAGGGGTGCAAACATGGCGCGAAATACAGTGTTTGTATGGGAATCCGATGCCAAATAGAATCCGTAAAATCGAATTTCTGAAATATTCTTTAGATACAAACTTAAGATACCAGGTAAAAGATTAATGTCAAAGTTCTGGCATGGAAAAATGACAAGAACATTCCCCCTACAATCCCCCCCCCCCCTGTTGGTAGGTTATTGGTAGGCTGTTGGCTCTAGAAAAATTATATGAGGATTGGGGGGTGGGGCAGACAGACAGAGAGCGATTGTTTATTGGCACTTTGTAAAAAGACTTTTACATGAGTGGGAGTCCAATAATAATAGTAGACTGAATAAAAACGAGCCCCTCCTTCTTTACGCTGTCCCAAAAAATTAAGACCCCCCCCCCCCCCCCCCCCTCAACCTCCTCATCCACCCACCCTACCCTCGCCATACTATTAAATTAACCTTCCCTTAAACGTTGGTAAATTCGGGCCACGACGGCGGTCTCTCTGCCCAGTATTTTTTCGGCTTTGGCCTACGCGCTACTAGAGCAAGTTTCGAATGAGTGGGACAAACTACAGCACGGTTACCGTACGGCATGCCGCGACATTGAAATGTCTATTGTTTCAGTTTGTCCTGCTGATCCAATCAAATTACAGAAATACGGTACAGCACGGTTACATCACGGTTACGGCCATGCCGTAGCTTGTCCCACTCATACGAACCTCTACAAACTCGTTCCCAGGGGTCTTTACGCGCCTAATCCAAGATGGTGTCGAAAGAACACCTGGTACAGGTGTGTGGCTAGACGTTTCGCGCGCGCTGATTGGAGAATTTCGAATAGCGCGTGCATTTTTGATTTAAAAAATAAACTGGTGATGTCGTCTTTCGCATTGCGCATTCAAAATTCGTTGAAAACAACTACAATTCATAACACAGGCAACCCAAGCTCTAATTATGTGTTATAGGGGAACTACTAAACGGGGAAAATCACGAATTTTACCACTATTGATAGGTTAAAATCAACTGAAATAAACGTACCTTTGCTTTATTTGTTGTCTTTTGTCGTTTATTAGCGATTTGGGCCTATTTTCCTTTTCAGATCTTCTCTCCTATAAATTGATTTTCCCCGTTTAGTAGTTCCCCTATATTATACTGACAAATACACACAATTAGAGCTTGGGTTGCCTGTGTTCATAAGTACTTTGCCTGTTTTGCCGTTTTAATACTCGCTCCTAAGCTGGGTACAAGTAGAACAATGTACGGCTGGAATTCATTGCAATTGGGATCACACTTGAACAATTAACCGTTCTTCATCGATGATGAATCCAAGATGGCGGATCTTCCTCAAAATATCCACATTGGGCAATATTAGGAACTCTACAACCTACATGTATCGAAAGGATATCTAAAGAACTGCGCTGCCGACAGACTCCATTGATTAATTTTACAATAGTTACGTATAGCCATATTGTAATCCTTAGTACTGTTATCATTACATCTCAGTTATATCTTAGTCATATTTTATCAACATTTTATATTTTACATTATTTAGATGAACAGGCGAAGAGCCACCCAGTGGAAGTACTGTTAATAAGCCATTATTATTATTATTGTTGTTGTTGTTGTCGTCGTTGTTGTTGTTGTTATTATTATTATTATTATTATTATTATTATTATTACTAGTGGATACCGCTAACGATAATCCAACATGTGTGTTAGACGCTAGCTAGGTCAAAGCGCGTTTTGGGTAGTGCCATGCAACTTGCATGGTAGTGATCCTGGGTGTATGGTGTTTTCCCACCTACTAAGGCTCAAGTGGAATTTTGGAGCACTTCCCGTGGAAATAAGTGGCGTAAACATCAGTCGAAAAAGTTTCTCCATGAAACGATTGTTATTTTGCATCCAAGTGCATGGAATGTCATCACAAGCTCGCGAACTGACAGTCATCCGCAGTTCATGCCGCATGGCAGTTGTCGCGTCGAGTAGAGAAACCAAGGTTTTAACTCTGCCACATCACTTGATCCATTGTGATTTGAAGCTGCAACCTCATGCAAGCCACTTCTAAATGGGGGAGGGCTCCATTATGAACAGGAAAGGCATAGGATTTTCCACCCCTCCCCCCTCAGTTTTGCAGGGTTCGCATTTCTTACCCCACATTTGCAACCAATAGGTTGTGCTCGTCGTGTTTACTAACAAAAGCATTATTTTGAAGCTGCAACTTCATTCTAGCCACTTCTAATGGGGGAGGGTTGCATTATTAACAGGAAATGCATAGGATTTTTCACCCCTCCCCCCTCAGTTTTGCATGGTTCGCATATCTTACCCCAAATTTCCAAGCAATATGTTGTGTTCGTCGTGTTTACCACGCAAACTAAGATTTTAACGCTGCAACGTTATTTCATCCAGTTCTGGACTCGGAAATAGCCAATGAAACTGTCCCAGCATGCTTTGCGGCCAAAACGGAAAGGGCGATGGATTTTTACGGATAGAAAGGAACGTCGTAGAGACATGGGGTTTTCACCACAATGTTACACATAGAAAACTACAGGGGGTCTTCTTAATTTGGTTAACGCTGAAGTTCAGGGGGGGAAATGGCAGCCAAAGTGAAACTTCAAAATGGCTTAACCCCCCCTGAACTTCATTTGCGCGAAGGTTACATCAAAAATTTAATCTCGCTGGGCGAAATTACATCAGATAGGCTGGATTTTATTTCTCCTAATTATGTGCAACATATCAAACATTAAGCCATGAATTACAAATATTCCCTACCCCACCCCCCTGGAAATGGTATACCCATTTGTTTTGGCAACATGTCTCGGGATTGTCATTCATAAAAAAACTGACCGGTTCCTAACTTTTCAAGTTCAATACCGAAAGACAGAATGAACGTTAAACAGTTGCCCAGGCTCCGCTCAACCAAGCAAAAAGCGACAAAAAACGGCTTAACCCCCCCTGAACTTCATTTGCGCGAGTAATACACCCATTTTTATTTCTAGTTGGGTGAAATTACATCAGATAGGCTGGTTTTTATTCCTTCAGCTATTCGCTATATACCAAACATTAATTAATTAATTAATTAATTATTTAATGATCGTATTATTTCTATGTTTATCGTTAGGAATTATGCAGAGTCGGCCAGGGGTTTTGGGTATACGGTATAAAGTGGCATTTTAAATCGGGTATACAGTATTTTCAGGTTGAAAAATGGGTATTCGGTATTACGATTTTTTTTTTCGGTGTAAAGTATAGGGGTTTGTCAGGTTTGTATCATTCCTGATCATTCTATCCGAATTTCTATTTGCCTGCCCTTTACGAACATATTTTTAAAATGAGGTCCGAGTCGAATAGGAGATATTGTAGTTGAGTCTACGAATAGCAGTTTCAGCGGTATTGACCCGAACGCCTCACTTCAATGTAATGAAGCGCCATTGAAACCATCATTCTTACACGACACCAACACCCTCCTAAACAAGCACGACTAATTTAGATACACAGTTTGAATAGCGCTTCATTACATTGAAGTGAGGCGTTTGGGTCAATACCGCTGAAACTGCTATTCGTAGACTCAACTACAATATCTCCTATTGATATGAGCGCAAGACATCTCTGGTCAAGACTGCTGTTGATCACCGCTGACCTAGTTCTTCGGTCAATTGCTGTTGAAGTATACTGAGACTGTTGAAGTAGAGTAATTTGTTTGGCATTGCCAGCCGGTGCGAAGAGAGACTACGAAAGCCGTTATTTTGTTTTAATATGGTATTTTAAGCTGTAATAATAATATTTATTTACCCATGCACGATAAATTTACAGCGTTGCTGATGTGGTCGTGCTTATAACTACGCTATTCTACCCTAATAATAATAATAATGATAATAATAGTAATAATAAAACTAATTAACTTATACTTACTCTATTCAGTTATTTACAGTAGTTCAGTGTTTCTTTTAAGATTCATTTTAAAACTATTAAGTGATGCAGTTGACCTTAGGTCGTTACCGAGACTGTTCCAAAGCCTCGTACCTCTGTATGGTATTGACAATTTCAGGTAGTTGGTTTTCGGTGTGGGTAGACTGATACAGTGAGTGTTACGTAAGGAGTATGTAAGTATTCTCTTAGGAAAGGCACTACATAATACAGCCGGAGGAGCTAGGTTGTGAAAACATTTATGTACAAAACAGGCAAGTCTTAGGTTATAGTAATAGTTCAGTGGCTTCCATTTGGCAGAGGCAGTTATGTCCTCACGTGGTGTTAGCCAATGGAGTCCAAAAATTATCCTTGCCGCCGCCTGGAATGAATTCGGTTTAATGATTCTAAAAGTGTTATATTACACGATCCCCAACATAGAAATCCATAAGTAATAGCAGGAAAAATAACCTTGAAGTAGAAGTCTAACTTAGCACGCTCAGGAAGAAAATACAGGGATTTTGGAAGGTTTAACTTCTGGACGATTTAATTAGGTCAGTTAAGTGCTTGGACCAGCCTAATTTGTCATCTATAGATAACCCGAGGCAGCGTGTGCAGGATACTCTTCTTAAGTTAAATTGGAAGATCCAAACCTAACGGCTGCAATGCATGGGTCCCGTAAAAGAGCCCGCTCTGTGTAATAGCATATATTCACATTTTCCCGGGTGAGCTGTCATTCGATTTGACATATACACCAGTCATACATTATCGCAAGTACACTGCCGGTTTGCAGTGCTAATTGCCTCGTCAATGGTGGCCCCAGTCACAGACACGGTGGTATCGTCTGCGTACATATATAGATTAACGAACTCGTAATTGGAAATTGTATTGGGCAAAACATTGCAAAATATCGAGAACAGTATCGGTCCAAGGACCGATCATGTGGTATACCATATGTAACAGCTTGACTGCTAGAATACACCCCGTTAACAACCTTAACTGCTGCCTAGACTTAAGATAGTCTCTTAATCATGAGCGGGTGCTGTCCGACACTCCGAGGGTGTAAAGCTTGTGTAGTCGGAACGTCATGATCTATTGAGTCAAATACCTTTTTGAAGTCGAAGAATGTTGCACAGATGACTCTGTTTGCGTCAAGAGCCTTCCTCCAATGGTCCGTTATGTGTATCAGTAAGAGCTCAGTGCATGGAGTGTGCTTTTTTATACGCCCACTGATATGGACTGAATAGATCGTTTACGTCCTTGTGACTTGTGAGGGAATCCGCAACTGATGTCTCGCTCAGTAGTGAAATTGGTCTATATATAGTTAGTCCTGTCTTCGGCATTATCCTTCTTAAATACAGGTGAGATCTTTGCCACTTTCCATGTGCTTGGAACCTGATACTGCGTTGCCGATGCCATGAACAGAGCTGTGAGTGACGGCACGATGGCTGTATCTGCGAGCTTGAGCAGTTTAGGTTCAATACCGTCCGGACCGCAGGCCTTGTTGGGATTCAACTTCCTTATCATTTTGGTGACGCCCTTCTCCGTGATATTAATTTCGATCTCTACTAGGACTGTAGCTACATCAGCTGCATTGGCCGGGTGAGAGCACTCGAGGCGTGGTGGTAGTTCCGCTGCTAGTTTTTCTCTCACTGTCGAGAATGGCTTAGCTCCGAGTTGCCTTGCAGATCTGTTCTCGAGTAAGAAGAATACAACTCAATATAACACAGGATGAAAATAAATGTTTCCGTTTACAGAAATACGTCGGAATCGTATGGAAACGTTTAGGTTTCCGTTGCCGTATTCGTTAATATCCGTGCACTTAATCATATGTTTAAGTCACGTTTCCGTTACACCGTAAACGTCGGAAACGAACAAAAACCGCACTCTGTTTCCGTCATGCGTTTACGGTGGCAGAAATTCAGGTTTACGAACAAACGTATACCTATGTTCACGATAATGTATACCTATGTATACGTGACGTTTAAGGTTAGCTATAGCGTGACCGTAAACTTTAATTTCTGTCATCGTAAACTCATGCTTTTTGAAATATACGTTTTATTAACTTTGTGCCTTTATTTTGCTTCTTCATTATCTTTTTTTTTAAGACCATGACAAGATATTTTAAATATATAGCTAGATATTTCAACATCAGTAAATACACAAGATTTTACTAACACTTCATCTTTTATTATATCAGGAAACAGTTTTATCATAAAACATTAAAAAAATACTAACAAATAATCACTTTATAGAGTTAGTTAATGCTATGAGCAATGTTCATGGCAACGCACATGGAAACAAAAGCGTGATTGAGGAAAATAAAAGGGAACATTTGGTTCAGGATTGCCATGCTAAAAGCCTATTAAGCTTAAGACTACCATTATTATATAGCTGGACTAATTAAATAATTATAAATATGACGGTATTCAAAAGCCTTTACTACGAGTACACAAAGACTACTCAAATCTAGATTTGTTTGAATTTGTATTTCTAAGGTCAGCTGTATCGAATCATCTCCGCCAAAATTTGTTTTTGTCACTTTTAAATCAAATTTCTTAACAGAAGATTTGGTGTCCGGGTTTTAGTCGGGGAAAAAACGAATTCCGGATTGAAGACGACTCAGCAAACAAATGACGGTTATTAATGAAATGTAATTTTATTCTGGACAGATATAAATCGCAAACATGAAAACCGGGTTTAGGAGCAACTTTTCTCTTGCAAATCTGGTTTCGGTTCCGGTTCCATGGTCACACATACCTACCCACTCATCATATAAGCCCTCCTGGAAACTAACATAGCTGACTGAATGATGACAATTCCCTGCAAAGCGTGCACCTATTTCTTAATTGTGCGAGATATATTCTGTACTGCTTATATTAATCATTATATTATGCTTTTTGTGTGCAAAGCATTGTTACTCCGTCCTATGTAAGAATAACTAATTGATTTAATGAGGATTTACCAGTCGTAAGAATTACATTTTCTTTCTTCGTGTTCAACTACAACAAAACAGTTACCAAACTGCAATTAAACAAATTAGGTTTAAAGTGCCAATGAAATGAAAGAAATGCTTACCTAATAAAAAATCAATTTTGTGAGCGCGAACATATATTTCTTTCATATTGAAGTCAAAACTTTCCGATATCAGACAATTTTTATGCACTTGGTCTGCGCATTTATATTCGTCTACATAAATTCGTCTCCATAAATACTACAATATAAATGCATTTTTGCCCAGTTTTCATTCTAAATATGTCTTACTTTGAGAAACCTGGACGTTGGCAATTTTTTTTTCAAATATAAACTTTGCCGTTGGTCATGTTTTTACTTTTGGATATAAAATAAGCAGACCAAGTTGCGTCACGCATGTTATTAGCATATATTTAACGGCATAAAAATTATCGCCTGATTTTGGCATATAATGTAATAAAATAAATACGAGATCCATTTTGTTCATTTCATTGGCACTTAAGTGTTTTTATTATTTAATGTAAACTCCTCAGTAGTTGAATATGAGATTATTGAAGTTATATAGCTATCTAATATACCCTATTTAACTGCTGGATATTCTAGTACCATTTTGCAACCCAAGCGAGTATATTTTGGGGTTTAGGCGAGTTGATTTTTAGCTGAAAAAAACTACATTTTACACGCGCAGCGAGCCGTTTTTGCGCTGACGTTAAGTTCTCTAATATCTGATCGTCGATGCCCTAGCTTCTTCAGTGATGTTATAGGGTTTAGTCCTCTCCCAGGCCAAACGATGAAATCTGCGGTGCTTTGGGGCTGGTCCAGTTTCTACTTCGTCCACGCCACAGAGCTTTCCTCGCTTGACATACACTGTAGAGGGAAATTTGAATCAAATGCTTTTGGCTTTTTCTCAGTCATTGCCTGACAGCTGTGTCGATGCCAACGCCTTTCTCCTTCTTGCAAGCTTCTGTGGAAAACGACCATAATTATATTGTCGTTATTAAAGCTCAGGCATGAGCATTACACGTAAAAAGAGACAACCACATTCAACACTTCTGCAAGCCGGGAAACGTATCTTTTCAGGGTTTTAAGACTTGCTGTAACTACTAAATGATTTTAGAAATTGTTGTACCCAAATAAAGAGGTTAAATGTAAATAAATGCTTTTCTGAAAATCTCTCGCAATTTTACAAAAAGATTAGAGGTAATTTATTTTCACAATTTATTCTTTGTGTGCTTTTGTTTTCTCGCTCTATTTCAATAATATAATCGTCATGCTGGTATACTTACTCGCTTCATGCGCTGTTGAGAGCGTATAGGCTGTTCCTGTGGTCCTGAAACTTTTGATTTTTATTCCTGGCGTTGTCGTTAATTAATCAATTAATTAATTATTTTAAAAGCGTGAAATATTACTAACAGAGAAAGGAGATGGAAATGTCATTTTACCTGAATGCTATTCGGCCGCTTAAAGACGGCCAAACCGCACCGACTAGCTACCCGCTCAAAGACGAATGGCCCGTCGAAGACATAATTTCATTCCCCTAATTATATTAGTTATAAAGCGTCAACTATCACAGAGAAAGGTGATAGAAATGTCATTTTGCCTGAATGCTATTCGGCCGCTCAAGGACGGCCAAACCGCACCGACTAGCTAACCGCTCAAGGACGAATGGCCCGTCGAAGACATAATTTCATTCCCCTAATTATATTAGTTATAAAGCGTCAACTATCACAGAGAAAGGTGATAGAAATGTCATTTTGCCTGAATGCTATTCGGCCGCTCAAGGACGGCCAAACCGCACCGACTAGCTAACCGCTCAAGGACGAATGGCCCGTCGAAGACATAATTTCATTCCCCTAATTATATTAGTTATAAAGCGTCAACTATTACAGAGAAAGGTGATAGAAATGTCATTTTGTCTGAATGCTATTCGGCCGCTCAAGGACGTCCAAACCGCACCGACTAGCTACCCGCTCAAAGACGAATGGCCCGTCGAAGACATAATTTCATTTCCCTAATTATATTAGTTATAAAGCGTCAACTATTACAGAGAAAGGTGATAGAAATGTCATTTTGTCTGAATGCTATTCGACCGCTCAAGGACGGCCAAACCTCACCGACTAGCTACCCGCTCAAAGACGAATGGCCCGTCGAAGACATAATTTCATTCCACTAATTATATTAGTTATAAAGCGTCAACTATCACAGAGAAAGGTGATAGAAATGTCATTTTGCCTGAATGCTATTCGGCCGCTCAAGGACGGCCAAACCGCACCGACTAGCTACCCGCTCAAAGACGAATGGCCCGTCGAAGGCATAATTTCATTCCCCTAATTATATTAGTTATAAAGCGTCAACTATCACAGAGAAAGGTGATAGAAATGTCATTTTGCCTGAATGCTATTCGGCCGCTCAAGGACGGCCAAACCGCACCGACTAGCTACCCGCTCAAAGACGAATGGCCCGTCGAAGACATAATTTCATTCCCCTAATTATATTAGTTATAAAGCGTCAACTATCACAGAGAAAGGTGATAGAAATGTCATTTTGCCTGAATGCTATTCGGCCGCTCAAGGACGGCCAAACCGCACCGACTAGCTACCCGCTCAAAGACGAATGGCCCGTCGAAGACATAATTTCATTCCCCTAATTATATTAGTTATAAAGCGTCAACTATCACAGAGAAAGGTTATAGAAATGTCATTTTGCCTGAATGCTATTCGGCCGCTCAAGGACGGCCAAACCGCACCGACTAGCTACCCGCTCAAAGACGAATGGCCCGTCGAAGACATAATTTCATTTCCCTAATTATATTAGTTATAAAGCGTCAACTATCACAGAGAAAGGTGATAGAAATGTCATTTTGCCTGAATGCTATTCGGCCGCTCAAGGACGGCCAAACCGCACCGACTAGCTACCCGCTCAAAGACGAATGGCCCGTCGAAGACATAATTTCATTCCCCTAATTATATTAGTTATAAAGCGTCAACTATCACAGAGAAAGGTGATAGAAATGTCATTTTGCCTGAATGCTATTCGGCCGCTCAAGGACGGCCAAACCGCACCGACTAGCTACCCGCTCAAAGACGAATGGCCCGTCGAAGACATAATTTCATTCCCCTAATTATATTAGTTATAAAGCGTCAACTATCACAGAGAAAGGTTATAGAAATGTCATTTTGCCTGAATGCTATTCGGCCGCTCAAGGACGGCCAAACCGCACCGACTAGCTACCCGCTCAAAGACGAATGGCCCGTCGAAGACATAATTTCATTTCCCTAATTATATTAGTTATAAAGCGTCAACTATTACAGAGAAAGGTGATAGAAATGTCATTTTGTCTGAATGCTATTCGACCGCTCAAAGACGGCCAAACTCGCAGTCGACTTGCTGTTCATTATCCTTCGCCACAGTTCCATTTTACACTTTGAAAATTATCGTTTTGTGACAGTTCAAGGTATACCTTGTGCACGGATTTCTGTAAATAAGTGGAATATAAAATTCGTTAGTATTAAATCCATGAACATAAAACTTTATTCGCTGCCGTTTGATTTAAAGAAAACACTTTTTTTTTTCTCTAAAGATTATACAACTTGAATATTACTTCACTTTGTTAATCGCGCGAGCCAACTTATGATCTTTTAGCCGTAAAATGTGAAATAAATTATGCGAGTGCTCTATATTATTGATATCATCAATCGTTTTCTTCTTGACATGATAAGAAATCCCTTCCTACCGTGACTTAATTTCTTTGTTTGTTACATCATTAACTCGTCATTTTCTCTTTCTTGACAGGGCATTTTGTCACATAACATCATTCGGCTCTTAACCTTGATAAATATATTGCTACTGTGACACCAGTTTTCTATATTAATGTCTTTACCAGTTTTCTTTATCAATCAGTATGTTTCTCCCGGTGAGATGAAGTACTTGATACCTTCAGGAATTAGTTTTACTGTTTATTACCCTTTCTCTTCATCTTAAAAATATTTTGTTATGAAAATAATGGTTAGCATTCGTTTGACCCCAGATGACATTACACCTGGCCAGCGAGAATAACTCGTGATTATTCGCATTAAGTTGCAGCAAGGTATTTTCAGTCGTAAAGAACTGACATTTTTGAGTCAAGTCGCTATTCGTTGGAATATAATAAAACTAAGTTTTTATAGCGAAGAGCAGTGCAAATTCGCGGGAATCAAAGCGACATATAAAATATTAAATGGCGAAGAGCGTGAATATGAGCACCAAAATTGTATACACTAACTGCTAGTATCACTAGGGCCTACATCATGGAATTGAATATAAGTAACTTAATTCACTAATGATGCTATTGGTACAATTACCTTAGCTTACCGAACAAGCTGCGTCTATTTCTTGTTTCTTGGCTACCCTTTCTTTGTAAGTTCTCAGGCTGCTATTTCTTAATGAGTTCTCACATCACCCTCAAGCTTTGTAGTTCTTTAATTTCCTGCCGAGACCTTCGATTTCGTTCACATCTTCATTGGCCGACTTTAGCTGCTTCAGGTGTAAAGAATGTCTTATGCAGTCCCGGCTTCGATCCCAACCATATTTAAACGGGCAAGGTGAAATGAAACAATGTTCCAAAGACCAAAACTACAAACGAAGTGCACCACGTTCTGTAGTCGACACGGCTCGGCGAAGATAACTGATTTTCCCGCTTTTTTGCAGAGGTCAACGTCAATATGCGGTAGAGGGTAATACCAATGAGTATTTGTTTTCTGTACCCTATAACATATCCGATCCAGGCCCACGCGGATACAACACAAAGGTTCACTGATAACAGTGAACTTCGATCATCAATTAAACATTTTCTTGAACAGTTTGAAACAGTTTAAAGATGTACAATGTTAATGCAAAAACCGTTTTAATTTTTACTAATGACAACAGTCGCGATATTACCACTTATCGCTGAATGTTATATGTAGTTTACGTGACACCTTGAATGTGATATCCAAGATCATGTAAATAATAATTTTAATAAGAGTGTCAAGACTCAAGTTACTAATGGCTGGAATAGAATGGACCCTTTAATATTTACTATGATTCAGACTACTAGTAGTGCAGCTATTCCTTCAGTATTTTTTCCTTGGCGAAAATAACAGTTTGTTCACAGTAGCCTTAAATAGCGGCGCAAGGGAGTAGATGGGAGCGGGCTCAAGCTATTTCACAAAAGAACAGTATTAATATTTGCGTGAGATCCGCTAGAGTAATAAGGGAAGTGGTCAGTTGACAGTTCATATTTGCGTGATCTACTCGCCGGAAGCAGCGTTGACGGTCAATCAAAGATATAAAACCTTCTCAGTTTCAAAATATTGCGTTTGCCGACTTACTGCCTTAGGGTCGGGTCGCACTAGAGACATGTCCAGGACATCTCTGTTTTGATAAGCTCAAAAATTGACAGATGTCCTCAAAATGTTACGGAGCCAAGTGCGACCTGTGTTTTTGCGTAACGGGACAAACTCGCCGATCGGGACATTTCTTCAAAGGCACCGATGTCCTGCTCCGAGGCAGGACTTTTGCCTTATATGACAAACTTTATTTGTTTTCACGCTAAATCGCGCAAAGAACGTCACTCACAGATAATTATTAGTCGCGTAAGCGGGTACTTTCTCTGGTTAATTGTGGGCGAAGAATATTGAGTAGCTGTGTAAATGTTCCTCTGTTTAGTCGTAGCTGACCTCTGAAGTAGTCCTCCGGTATCGTAAAGTCTGTGAAATGCATTTCAAACCAAGATCCTTGAGGCCGTGGCAAGACCCAATATCGACGGCCTCGTCGAACTCTTCGGTGCATAACAGATAACTGCATCTGCGACAATTGTAGCTGAGCTATGCAAGCTAATAACGCTGCCCGATGTAAATCAGCGGCGGCATTCATGTGTACCATGTAGAGATACATCCCAAAGAACAGCAGCAGTTCTCTTCTGTTCATGGCTGGAGCAGTGTTCCGAATTTTGAAGCAGCCCCTATCGAATAATTATGTTCGAACGAATGCCGCCAGCGTTTTAAGCCAATTACAGATGATTGACATGTGATGTTATTTTAGTGCTCATGTTCCGCTAATGTTACCACCAGTGCGACCTGAATATGACATTGCTTGATTTGTCCGTAGATATCACGGCACAACCATTGCCTCCTAAATATCCTAGACATCTCTGAAGATGGCTCATAGTGCGACCCGACCCGCTTATTTTCATCCTAAAAATGTATTCGAGATCCATGCGCTTCAAGCTGACGAAAATAGACTGCCGTTTTACGAATAACGTACAGGTAGGCACTGCAGAAAAACCTTAGCAAACAGTAATTTTATGAGCACAAGCAAATTTATATCCACAACAAGAAACAAATAACAACACATATTTATTCATACTCTCTCTCTCAGTCTTGAATAGTTACAAAATTAATTAATATAGTTAGCATTGTTCAAGTATTGAGATACCAGAAGTAGCTTAAAAACTAATCGCGTCTGGTATCCCGAAATAAATTTATATAGACAGTATGATATTGGGTCACGGAACGAAAAAAGAAAAAAAGTGAGAAATATATACAACAAAGTGTGTATTATCACACACAATACAAATAACACTCAATACTTATATTATAAGTAACGATGATTACAACATACAGGTAACACAGTTGGAATATACAAGATTTGGAAGAGACTGAGATGGTATAAAAATTATAATTAATAGTTCTCTATGAGTTGTTTTTGTAGTCTACATTTAAAGAGTTTTCTTGACTGAATATTCTTAATTACTTTCTTCGGAAAGTGAATTCCAGATTACAGTACCTTGATATCTTAAATTAAATTCACCATAATTAGTTCGAACAGCCGCAATATAATATGATGAGTTTGAGCCAAAGATTTTGAAGACTATGAGTTTCCTCAGTTTACGTCAAACGTAATCACAACGGAAATGTCTATTTTAATGTTTACGTCGGTATTCGACGTATACAAAGACGGAAATTTAAAGGAAATACTTTTTCTGACGAAACCCATTTCCGTATACTTAAACGTGACGGAAATTCGACACGAGCAGATTTACGACTCAATTTCCGTTTTCGTAAATTCATGATTTCGCGCTGTGTAACCTCAGGAGCTCCTCTGCCTCACTGCAGTTACCACTACCAAAAACGGAATATCTCAAGAAAAGCTTCTCATATAGCGGAGGTAAATTGTGGAATTCGCTTCCTGAAGCCATTCAAAAATCTGACTCCCTATCTATCTTTACTAGCAGAATTAATGCTCACACTTTTACATGATTCTATTTAGTAAAGATTTTTATAGTAATAAATTAGAGTAGTTATTATTAATGTAGTAGTTATTATCATTAGTCGTTAGTATTAATGTAGTTTCAGTATAAATTTTAAATTAATAGTTTAAATTTTTATGACTTTGTAACACACGCCCCTTGTGGAAACCAGCTTTTTATCTAATAGTTGACGGGGCAAGCGTGTATAAAATAAAGTTTTACTTACTTACTTAGAAGTGTGTGTTTAGAATGTCTGCCTTTTCTGCATTGTCTGTTGCTAGAGATTTATCATCACGCTTGATCGCGACGATTGGTGAATGTGTAGTTGTGGAGGTGGCGTCATTTACTAGTTTCCAGTATGACTTGCCGTCTTTCACTATTGCAACATATCCTTGTAATACTCCGTCTTTGCTTTGCGCACGTCTGCAGTAATACTGTAGTGTCGATAGAGCGCTAAGCAAGTATATCAAAATCCATACCCTGTCACAGATCAAAACCGTAGAAAGGATACCCTATCCCAGACCTCGGCAGCTCAAAAACCATACCCTACCACGCGGCACATACCCGTATAGGCCATATAAGAGAGTACCCCCCCCCCGGGAGTACACATGCCGATCTTTCGTGAAGCATTTCGTGAAACTTTATGAGCGGTGTTTCTCTGAATTTCTAACGAGACCTGAAACAACCATGGGGGCTGATCCAGCAAAGCCAGGTCCCGGCTAATCCACAGATCGAATTATTGGAATTTAGCGTGGAAAACCGGAGAACCCGGGGAAAAACCCTCGGAGCAAGGGCGAGATACCAACAAACTCAACTCACGTATGGCGCTGCGTCCGGGCACAGAGCCGGAGAGGCGAAGCGCTTAAACACTTGTTTACAGTTTTTTTTTGTCGTTATATAGCGTCAACTGCATCAAAGCATTGCAACCTCGGGTATATATGCTGTCACCCCCTCGTGATAGCCGTCGGTGAGCTTCCTGTGCTTTTTCTGCGCCAATCAAATATCCGCTACTTATCACGTGGTTGATACCGCTGAATCACAATGTCTCGCAGGCTCATAGCGTGGATCGCCACATGCAAGAGAAGTTTGGATATCGAGCTGTAGTGTTTGAAGTTGTCTAACAAAACTCGCTCAAATGACACAAAATTATCTGTAAACAGCAGTTCAAATGGCTGAAAAAGAAGAAAGTATGTTTAATTTAGTTGGTTTTGTTATCTAAAGCTAGTTAAACTGACAAATCACTATCATTTTTACAGCACTAAAGAGATCGTCCTCAGACAGCAAGGATGACACAGTCCCGAAACGGGTGAGCTAAATGTATTTCCATCATATATAAACTAATAATAAACATCAATTAGAATAAAACTCTCTTAAAAAGCTTATCTGATCGTTTCCTTTGCTTATCAGGTTCGCCTAGAACCATCGGATCTAAAGGAATCTACGAAAGAACTCTTATGCACAAAGTAAGTTTGCGAGCTTCAGACTTCAGTATTCGAGTTTTTTTTCTATGAAACAAGCTTGAGCTACTCTATATTTTCTAGTTTATTTCGCATGTTTTTTTAAACTATCAATTACGGTAAGTATTCTTTAGGTTTCACGAGTCCGCAGCTGCGGTAAAGCAATCATTATACCAAAATAAGTTCCGATATTTTTCATCAAAATCAACCTTGCCCAGATCTATACTACAGACTTGCACCCGGATTCCTTGCACCATCTGCTCGCTTTCCTCTATTTGTGCCTAATTTACTTGTTTTTCAGTTCTTCTTCTTTCGAAATGACCGTCTTGTCCGGTTTTGATAAATTACGAACTTGCATGTCAGAATATTTGTCAGAACTAATTGGTTTACCTACAGCCAAAATGACATGTAATACTTTGCATGCACGATGTTTCATATGTGATAAGACTTCGTTGTGTTAACACGAAATGTAATCAAACTCGGAGAGACATATCCTCTTTACCATAATGATTTTATATCCAGTTTGTACGTACAGTTTAGTATGGAAATATGAGATTTATGAAAGCTAGTTAACCTGTTTATTTCACTAAATTACTAAAGTGTAGGGGGGGATTTCTTAGAGTAAATTTTGTATGAGTGGTTGATCAAAGGGTAGATAATGCTATCAACTGGATAAATCCTATGTAATACTTATATCTCTATCAATCCCATGCTCTCCCCCCCCCCCCCCCCCCAAAAAGGCATTTGTCACGATTTTCAAGAACACCAGCTGAGCTGTCAAATGCCCTACCCGAGGCAAGTTTTGCAAACACACCAAATTCCTTTGCTGTTTCAAAGCCACAATTGACCTATATCATTATGACGTCAAATCAAAACAATCTATTGTTTAAACGCTAAGGATCACGGTCGTGGGAGGGGGACAAAACGGCAACAACACAAAGGAAATCGCTATCAAATGCATTTTGTAGAACGTAGAATAGCGGTAACAGCCACCAAATACGGTCAATATTGTGGGATAAACATTGATACAGCTGATATCTGGAAACCAGACAATTCGAAGTTAAATTTTCCTCAGCAGAGCAGATTTAGTTCAAAATTCTATTGTTCAAGTCGATTCTGTCCCCCTCATAAACAAGCCGTGACGTCATAATGATATAGGATAATTCTGACACCGCTTTTCTTTATTAAAGTAATGCACTACTCACCTTCAAACACTTTCGTAAATACCCCCAATCACGGCGGGCATAAAGAACGTCAAAACGGCATCATTAAACGTGACCAAATAATTGAAATTTACACCATTTCTTTACTTATAGTCTGAATTTGAAGAAATGTTGGTGAGTTGGTAACAAAATGAAACTACATATTTTAGCTGTTTTATGTTAGTATGATGATGTTGTGACATCATAAGCGATGCCTCCTTTTTTGGTGAAATACCCCCTTTAATAGATGTTACAAACAGACTATGCCTCAAAGGGCCTTCATGACACACATTCATTTGGTGAAAATTTGAACATTCTACGACGATTACAGCCAAAGTTATAGAGGAATGACTGTTGCTATGACGTCATATTTAGTGATGTCAGGAGTCGTACCGAAATAAGGCTGCCTATTGTTAAAAAATCAAGAAAAGAAAATAATGTGACTTTTGAGTGCCAGACTAGTGCATTTCATCAATAAAACCCGAAAATCACTCAAAGGCTTTAAAGTGACAAAAACACATCCTAATAGGTTGAGCAGGGGTAAAAGAATGCCAACTGCAGGATTTCAAGGCTTTCAGTGAAGAGTTTTTTCCTGTGTCTGAAATCACAAACACAACGGAAAAACCCTGTGAAATCCCCTCACAAGGCCTACTAAAAGCAAACCAAGTACTTTTCAGCCATCCTCAGACTTAATGATGTCTTCAAGCTCTCTGACAGTGGCATTTTTCTCCAAAATTAGAGCACATTTCATTGGAAACCCTACAGAAGAAACCATACTCACCGCCGCCGAGTCTGTAGAATTCTGCCGAATGGCATCATGGGGAAAGTTTGAGCCCTTGGTTTAAAAAGTCAGCAGTATTTAACTAGCCCGGGCTAGCCAAACTGGAACTGAGGGGGGAGGGTTGAGTTAGCACTCTGCATTTCACCAATTGAGCCCAAATGCGTCCAGGAGTGAAAGGGTTAACCAATCGACATCAGGTTTTCGATTCCTTCATTCTCATCACGCGGAGATTTTAGCAATATACGACATTCCGTTTTTAGAGGTAATGACCAGTTATAAGAAACGTATTACAAATGGGTAAATGACGTCATTGTGACGTCATAACGATATTAACATAGCTTAAATTATCAGGCTATATTCCTTTTACGATTCTATACCCACCTACCAAAATTCAATTGTCTGCGTTGAAAACTTTTTAAGATATTGAACTCGTGCCGTTTTTATGGTAGTTTATGCCCACCGTGAATCCCACACTCACTAGCCAGTTCCCAACAAACCACACACTTCGCCCCGAAACTGGGAAATTCCTAACTCCATGTTCACAGATGACTTTTCCGCCTCCATGTTGATCGATGAAGCAAGCACGTGTTGGGGAGGGGTGGGGTTATTTATTGACAAATGGCCCGGGCTGATGCAAAACAAATGCCCCACCCCAGGGACATATAGGTTGTCAAATGCCCCATCTTGCCCAGGGGGAGATGGGTGGGCTTGGAATTAATAGACATTATCCACTGGATAGGGATTTATCCAGTGGGATAGCATTATCTTTTTTTTCCTTCTACTGGGCTGAGATCCAGGGGGGGTTCTCGGGTATGAGTGACAGGGAGGCGTAAAGGACTTTTTTGGGTTTGAAATTGGAGAGTTGGGAACTTTTTTGGGGGTTAGAAAAAATGTTTGTTTGAAAAAAAACTTTTTTGGGGGTTTAGTTTTAACTTGATGGGACTTTTTTGGGTTTAAAATGTTGGCTTCATTTGCACCTCCCTGTCACTCATACCTGAGATACCTGAATATGGGGAAACCATTTCAATGTCATGGCTTGCATGCCAGGTTTGAATTTCATATTGAAACCCACAAGATTAAAAATGCTTGTATGTTTGGAACCTAAAAGCTAAACAAAAAAGCAACAAGCTAAAATTACCAAAGTAGAAGTTAATTAGAACATTTTGCAAAAATAATTTACTAAGGACGACCTGCCTGTTGTGAATAGCTGTTATTATGGCTGAGCCAAATACCATGAAACGGTCAGCGGTTTCACCCATCTTATTGGGTCATCGACTCGTTTGAGGCTGTTTCAGCTGTGAGCTTGTTTGAGTGAAATTTTCTTTGAAATATCCTCGTTTTACTCTGCTTTATCATTCCTGTCACTTCATTCGATGCACTAGTAGCGATTGTAAGATGCTGAGTGGCCTAAGGATGGACTAACCGATTTGATACAGCTGAATGCAAAGAGGAGTTGATGTGTGAGTTGTTGACTTTATGGACATGAGAAGCTTCTGAAGACAAGGCTTGTAAAACCATTCCGTCAAATCACTCCAGTGGCCAAGGACGGACACTACTTAACATTTATTGATCTTGCTTTTCTTTAGAAAATAATTGTTTGGGGCATCATTTTCTTGGTGATCTCTGTTCAACGTGACGGGTGAAACCGCTGTCCATTTGGCACAGCCGTAATAACAGCTATTCCTGGCATATGGGGCACCAACTACCTAGCACAATGGCAGTGTCTTCTGAACAGTTGTTCCACTCCTGCCAATTTTGCAGTCTTCATGGATGCAGTGACTTGTTTCAGAATTCAGGTCCTTTTTTATTGGGGGGGGGGGGGGGGGGGGCTCCCCTTGCAAAGTCTTGCCAAGAAACTCAGGATTGTTCAACCTTCAAAAACATGTACATGTAAATATTGCATATCCTAAAAATACACCAAAATGCATTGCATAGTGTCTGGAGTACAGTCCCTGTCAAAAGTTTTTCAACCGTATACGGTACCGTATGTGCTTCGGTAAAACGAAGATTCGGTAACCACATGTGGTAGATTTCGTTCGGTAAACTCCATTCGTTTTAAGACCGAATTCGTTTTACTGAAAGTGGTAGAGTCACCGATTTCGTTTTACTGAAAGTGGTTCGGTCACCGATTGTGTTTTAACGAAAGTGGTTCGGTCACCGATTGTGTTTTAACGAAAGTGGTTCGGTCACCGATTGTGTTTTAACGAAAGTGGTTCAGTCACCGATTTCGTTTACCGAAAGTGGTTCAGTCACCGATTTCGCTTCACCAAACATTGCAGGTCAAGACAGTCTACAAATTGTTACTTGTACATGTAGTTCACTGCTTGCGACTAAAGTGATTTTTACAACGTTAAAACTGAAAATGCTGAAGTTTAGATCTCGTTTTGTCTTCTTTGAAACGATATATCAAATTGTCGGCGAAGCGTCAGGTCGGTGTCCTGGTGCGATCATCGAAAAACTTATTTGTTTTGATCGTGATTTGTACCGAGAAAGCCGCGAAGTGGCTAAGAGCATTTCTCTCCTTCCTATTTCTTCTTATAACCTCACTGATAAACTGTACTGAAAAAAAAGGAACTGCTGTGAATATATAACCTTAAACTTACGCCACAAACTAACAACCGCCGTTCGTTCATAATCTAGCGGCAAACTTTTAAAGCGGGCCCCGCCAGTAAGCAATAATCAACAAACGAACTTTAGCTTCCGTAGTTTAACATTTACGAGAGATTCCTGCGTTGTTCAAGGTTCTGACCAAAAGCATTGCAAATGTTTGCGGATTCTGGAAAGGCATGTTTTCGAAATTAAAATATCAAGATTGTGCAATTGCAATCAGTCACGCGTGAACCTGTCAGTCTGAGTTTTGACAGGTCCTATGTTTGATCGATCGAGGACCTGAGACCTGTTTGTTTCACATCTGACATCAGACCAATCGCTGCAGTCCGGTCTCACAGCAATTATAAACCGCAATACCAATCACAAATTGACGAAGTGATGAAGTAAAAACGCTGAAATTGAAACTCAAGAAGATTCGGTGCGATCTCACGGCAAAATAACCAATAACGAATTAAAATATCCAAAATGTATTCACCTGGGCGTTTTTATTTAACAGAATGGACTCAAACCAGTTTTCGCATTAGGTGAAAACTGTTCAGACCGTAAATAAAATACAAAACTTTGAAAGCATTTGATTCAGTAGGAAGATATCAAGATAATTTTTGGTGTGATCTCAAAGCAAAACAAACACTGCTGTCAGAGCTCATTGATTATTCAAAAATGTCACACTTCTGTTCGAGCAATTTGAGCAAAATGACGGATCCCACGTTAAATAAAAAGAATTCCAGAATATTCTATTTGGTAGACGTTTATCACTTGCCAGTATTAAAAGTTGAGAAACTTTCCCGCATTATTTAACTCTGCATTCTGCAATAAGATCACATGTTCCGCGAAGTTCGCAACATTCTTGTTGTGTCAAAAACCAGACAATTAGTTTCCACGGCTGAAAGCACATGTAAGCACCGAAAAGCTCTTGAATCTGTTGAATTGAAAACATACAGCGTACGCAACGACTTTTAAAGAATCGTGAAGGGATTGAGGGATAGATTAAAGTATGAAAGTACAGAAGTCTGTAAAGTTTATCAGATGAATAAAAACGCCAAACTTTGCTACAACTAAACTAGAATTGATCACGACGTAGCGCCATATTTACATAACATGACTATCCGAATTCATTTTACCGAAGGTGGTTGAATCACCGAATTCGTTTTACTGAAAGTGGTTCGGTCACCGATTGTGTTTTAACGAAAGTGGTTCGGTCACCGATTGTGTTTTAACGAAAGTGGTTCGGTCACCGATTGTGTTTTAACGAAAGTGGTTCAGTTACCGATTTCGCTTCGCCACATTTCGCCACATTCATTTTACCGAAAGTGGTAAACACATGTGGCACATGTGCCACATGCTACCACATGTGGTTCGTACGGTGTGAAAAACTTTTGACAGGGACTGTAAATGCCAATTTGCAGAAAATAACGAGTGGTTATTTTTTCGACACATAATTCATAAAAACAAGTATCATTTAGCGAGTGCAAATTTTGAGCTCTGCGTGCATTATAGTGACAATTATGTATGTCGTTTTGGCAGGTGGAAGGAGCAGGAAGGGTATATTGAATACCTGGAATCCAAGTTTAGCAATGGCAGTCAAGGCTCAAGCAGTAAGTGAATTTAAATGTACAAATCATGTACTTTGTATTTATAACCAAAGTCTTTGGGACTCAAACATGTAAATAATTATATTTTTGTGTTGTCAGATTCTAAAAGTTATTTGTATTATCCTAGTAAACTAAGTTATCTTGCCATGCTTTGTGTCAAACAAACAAAACATGGAGCCATGTATTAATGCTCATGGCAATGTAAGCAACCTAATTTGAGGATTGATAGTGTATACCACTTGCCTTCCCAGTAACACATGACATATTTTTCAACAAGTGATTTTTCTAGTCCAGCTACTGTAGATAAATAAATTTGGCTGTTTTACATCCTTGGTGATGCATATCAAAAAATAAATTAGTCTTTTAACAAAATCAACAAAATCTCTGAACATCACTTATCTAGTGTATAAATGTGATCCATGAAGATAGTCGTTCTTTTAACAGTACATTATTTTGTAATATAAATACAATAACCTATTTGTGGCATCAAAATATGCCCTGATATTTCGTCCACAGACATCTGATCTGAGAAGAGAACAGTTCCCATGAGTGAAGCTTGAGGGAAACTGTGAGCTTCGAGAATCAGATAATGTCCAAGGACAAATATCAGGGCATATTTCAATGCCACAATGTAGGTTATTGTTATCATCCTTAAAATATTTTCTTTGACTCACACTTACAGTACCGCCCAGAAACATATATACTTTTTTTTCGCGAGCAGATCGCGAACAGTGTTTGCGAACAGTGTTCGGAATCTGTTCGCGAATTGCTCGCACCATGTTCGCGAATTGTTCGCACTTTGTTCGCAAATTGCTCGCGAAAATTTCACGCAATGATCGCGATCAACTTCTGTGTTCGCAGTTGATCGCGGAACAACTCTTGACATTCATCTCGCTAGTCATATGACTTCGTGGATCATCACTTCTTCAAGCTACGAAATCGAGCCATCTGCACGCTTGTGTTGTAGATATTTCCCATATTGTCAAACGAAAATTCGGACTAGGTTATATCGTGATCAGAAATTTCGAAGCGTACGTGTTCATTGTACAATTTCGTATTTTAACCTTTCTTTCACCAGGATTAATGCATGACAAATTCGAATTCATGTCAAACAGTTTACAAATGTACAGTAAGATGGTTTTGGTAAATACCCTGCGTACCATAGGCGTCAAAAAGTCAAGATTCTTATATAATAAAAGTCCCCGTCAATCGTAACTGTCAGCCAGACGCGTGTCTCATTTCTGACACAAATACCGTGGGAAGGCGCAATTAATTTCCGTTTACGCGAACTGACTGACCCGATGCATTAAAGCCCTTTTAATTAAAAAGGAATTGTACTTTCCCAGTAGAAGTTTTCTGGTAAGAGTATAGAAGTTTTTGCATGTCTTTCAATACGACAAACGTTGCTTCAAAACTCTGTTGATGTTCTGTAAAAATTCAGACTGACACGTTCACGCCTGACTGATTGCACGTGGAAATTCAGACTCCAAGAAGAATTGAGATTTTAATACGCAAACATTTACATTTACAATGAATTCTGCCAAAACCTAGTAACAAGACAAGGGATCTGCCGTAAATGTGAAACTATGTGAAACTACACTGAGGCAAAAGTTTATTTGGTGTTATGCTTTGCGCTCAGCGAGTGAGTCAAACTTTAAAGCGGGCCACGCACCGCCGGCGAGGGAACTAAGCGAGCACGGAGCAGCCGTTTTGTTTATTTTACGGCTCATGATATTTCGATAACTGCATGGTCCAAATTTACTTGAAAACTTTATGCAATGACTTTTACAAAGATCTGGAAGGCTGGCGGATCTGAATATTATTGTGGATATATGGATAAAGTTTACAAAATTGAACTCTTCCGAACTTGGGACGTGTGATTTATAGTAACGTCGGTTATACCCTTCCTGTCTTACGAAGCATCAGATTTATGTTCTTATAGCCTGATTATACTGACTGAACTGAAGTAAACTCTACAGTTGTCCTCCTGTACCGTTCGAAAGTGAGCCGTAAAAGTTCAGTTAATCAAAGTCCGAATAAAGTTTACAACTCAGGTTGGTCGAACTTACCGAGTGAGCCGGAAAAAGTAACTTCATCTTGGACAGGCAAGGATCGAAATTTGAAGAAGCAAAGTTTCGTGCTAATATTCGCAGAGTACTAAACGAAATTTTGCACGATATTTCGTAGAGTGCAGCGAAACACTACCATAAACGAAAGCTAAATATTAAAATACATCTCGTTGTCTTTGAAAATGAGTTCAGCAAAAAATATCACCAAAAGGCTCTCGATATAATTTGCTGTGCAAAAATGTAAAGAAAACACGAATTAGCAATTAGCATGCGCTGTACTCGCATCTACACCTGGAAGTTCCAATACATTGAGTGGACTTCTTGCATGTTCTTGCAGTGTAGCCGCAAAAAGGCAGTTATCAACTCGTTAAACTTCTTGCGTGTTGTGGGTTCTGGCCCTGCCAGAAGTTTTTGGGGACTTCTTGTGCCTGTAAATTTTTGGGCTGTATTGTATTGCTCGCGATGTTTGTTCGCGAATACCTTGCATTCGCGAAGAAATCGCAAACAATTTGCGAACAGTTCGCGAAAAAAATGCGAACAGATTCCGAACACTGCACGCGATCTGCTCGCGACAATTTCGCAAACAAATGTACATATGTTTCTGGGCGGTACTGTATACGCTCACAGGAGGTGTTTCCGCTGATATTTCCCATAACTCGACCAATCACGCACGAGAGAAAATATTTGATGGGCTAAACAGTTCATATTTCTGACCTAAAGACCTTACATCTTGATATAATCTAGACTTTCTCTCCAGCCTCTGCCTACTCTGTTAGCCCCCCTCCAAGAAATTAATATACCAATGATATTGGTTCTTTTTGGGTCACTGCAAAACACAAATTGAATCCCTGCAAGGGTAACAAGTCAACCACTTGCAACGTCATTCCTTGCATAAATACTGGCTTTGGTTATCTGTTGCCCAGGGAAAAAGTGAAGTAGGGTTAGGGCTTTAAAGGGCTTTGTGCAACAAGGGCATAAGTGACTCATTATCACATTCTAAATTCTCCTTCAGTTTATTTGTTTTTTAAGGGAGAATTTAGAATGTGATCAGGACTCAGTCACTAATGCCCTTGTTGCACACAACCCTTCAAATAGTTGACGTGTGGTATAACACTTCAACAGTTGGGCACAAAATAAGCATGAACAAAATGCATGGAAACTATGTAATTATTTTGTTTGGTGATTGGTGTTACATGTATATGAGGTCACAATGCCTGCACATACATGTAATTGATTTTTGTTTGAAGGAAAGCACTAAGGGATGGACCATTAGAAAAGTGAAGGGAGGGGGGTGGGACGTTTTTACCTTGCAGGTAATTTTTATTCTGTCCATATGTAGTGCAGAAATTTTTGGGGTCACCTTCCTCTGCACAAAATATTTTGTTACTTATTTTTACAATTTCCAAATTTACTAAGGAGAGATTTCTCAACTAAGTAGTTCTTGAGAGGTCTCAGTCTTTATTTGAGCAAGCAACTAAGAACTGGAAGCAGTTACATTGTATACTACATCCGACACCCAGCTAAGGAGCAATTTTCTAGGGTGTCAGGGGCATGCTCCTGGAAAATTTTGAATTTCAGGTTCTCTGATGTGCATTTGCCTGCACCTTCTGGCATAATTTAATGCATTGTAGATGCAGTAATATGTGTGTGTGATTTTGAATCAGATTTTGAACAGTTTGGGATGTGGCTTATATATATGCATGAGTGTTATCTTAAAATACAATTGGGGAGGGTAGGGGGTATATTTGGATATGAAACAAGGTATAATATCTGACCCCCCTTCGCTCCAAACATAATACAGGAGGGTGGCACTGGTGAAACCTTGACATCCACATTACCAGCCAGGAGTCTGGAGGCATGCTCCCTGAAAGAAAAAGAATTCTAGAAGCCTCAAAAATGCTATTTCTAGCATTTCGAGGGCATAATAGTGGCACCATATTTTAGACAAAAAGAATTCAGTCTATCTGTGTGCAAGAATTTTTTTTTAGCAATTTTGCCTTGCACGACTTTTGTTTTGCTTTTGCCCCATCCTCACCCCCCAACATCACTTTTGTAATGGTCTATAGATTTGACAGTGCTCAAAACTAGTTGATTAACCAGTAGTCCCCAGGTGGACTAGTAATTTGACAAAAATAATCTAGTAGCTTGTACACTTACAGTATTTTAGTAGGCTTCACTACTCTGTGATCTCAATGTGCAAAAGTAATCAGTACAAATGCAAAATCTACTAGGTCTAAGTGTGTCTCAAAATTCACTAGCCCAGTTCGAAATTTTGGTAGTACTGCAGGGTTTGAATTTCATTTTCAAACCCACAAGATAAAAAACAATGCTTGTATTTTTGGGACCTACAAGCTAAACGAAAAAGCAACCAGCTAAAATTTCCAGAGTAGAACTTTGTATTAACAAAATTTTGCAAAAAAAATATTTACTGAATTCACATGGGGTACCAAGTATCTAGCACAATATCTTCTAAACAATACCCTAGTTCCACGTTCAACTCCTTCTGCCAATTTTGCAGTCTTCAGGGATGCAGTGACTTGTCTTTGAAATTAATGTCAACTTGCAGAAAAAAATAAGTGTTTCTTTTTTTTATACACAATTTCTTAAACCACCTCACATTTAGCGAGTGTGAATTCTGAACCCTGTACTGAGCACTGCCAGAAAATTCTGTTTGAGGACCTACACGTAACTGCAACAATATCATAAATCTTACTGTACATATGTAAGTGTAACTGTTTCACTTACAGTTTATTTATTTACTGTTTTTATCTTAGTGTTCAAAGATGCTGCTTAGTGTTCAGAGATGCTGCATATTGATCGAGTATTGTACACATTTTTGAGCAAAAATTAGAAACCCCCAGTTCAGGGTTTTCAAAGTATTTGAGTAGATGGATGAGATTCTCAGCAGTTTCAAAAGTCAAATCTGAAAAAGAATAACTACGCGCACCCATTTACTACAAAGTAGCAGCTGGAGGTGCTGGTTATTTTGAAAGCCCTGCAGGTGGCATTGGCCCTTTTAAGTAGAAAAAATAACAAGCAGATGGCAAAACAGCAATCAAACATTCTTTTCTTGCAGGTGAACTTGCAGGTTTGCGTGAATCCGAAGAGAAATTGAAGCAACAACAGCAAGAGTCAACAAGAAGAGAGAATGTTCTGGTCATGCGACTGGCCACCAAGGAGCATGAAGTCCAAGACCTACTGGTGAGAACTTAGTCGTGGATGAACCACAACCAAGGTTTGGTCAAAATAATAGACAGATCATGGTCACTGCCAGTATCCTGGGCAGCCTGGTAACTGTGACAGACTCTGAATCCCAGAAACTGGTCAAATGACCAGGAATCCTGGACAAACATTCTCTCTTTCAGTTGGTAAAGAGAAATCGAGCACTCAGACATTTGTGTTTATCCCTAAAGCGGAGAGGAACATTTCAGAGGAACTGTGTTGAAAGCAGGTTGCTAAACATTTAAAGTTTTAGCAGAGGCAGTTTGTCAGCCTGTGTCAGGAAATGAACAAACTCCGTATGCTATCCAGTCATGATGTTTTTTATCTTTTTGCAAGCTCAGAACATTTTCTAAAGGAACACTGTCAGACGCATACAGTGGTTTCAATAGGCACCAGCAACCAGCAATTTTATCTATCTACTTAGAAGATTGCACCACCAACTTTTGCAATTTGAACCCCTTAGAGGCTTGGGTACCATTGTCACCCTTGTTCCATCAAGTTTCTTAGAACCTATGTATTTAAATATTATTGAAACCACTGTTCATATGAACTAAACATGAAGACATGAAGATCTGTGTTTTCAGGAAACATTTTAAAAAGAGAACATTCCAATGGACTTGAACTCTGCATGTATGAGTGCCAGAAAAACAGATCATCACATGTCCTTAAATGTATGATGCAGATTATTGGTCAGCACATTCATTCTTGAACTTTTCTTGTATGAAAATTCCTATATACATGATTGAATCTCGTTGAATGGCAGTACAATTCATACTGCTATTTTATACTGTACCAAAGTACATGTAGAACTCCTTCCAAAGTCCAGAGAATGATGATACAGTAGTCCAAGAAATGGCAAAGACTGAGAAGAAACCTTCTCAAAATGATACCATGACACAGTAGTCTTACCTATGCAAGTGAAGCTGCATGTAGTTTTCTATTACAAGGGCAAATATATCATTAGACAGAAGTACATTCCGTTTGTTATTCCTTCTAGTACAACATTTGATGCAAATCAGTTCCTTTTCTTTTAATTAAGTAGATTACATTAAGTACTGTAGAATTGTGAACTTTCAGTGCTTTTGGTGTATGCAGTAGTATGATTTGATTCATACATGTTTACATTTATGAATTGGGGGGTGGCTAAATAACAAGACTCAAGCCCTGTTCTGCTGGCCTCCAATTTCCTGCCAAAATTACAAAATATAGACATTTATATGTCCTTTTATGGTTGTCATCGATTGCTGTCTTCTACCAGTGCAGCAAGTGGTGCAACAGACAGGTTTGTAAGCAATGTTGTGTTTAGAATCTTTTTCAACCTACAATACAATCTTTATTGCTCTAATATACATTTACATGGTAACACTGTTCACATGAATGTTTAAACTGCTAAAGTTCTACTTCTAAGAATTGTACTCTTTTCTCATGTTTTGTGGAATTAACCATGCAGATGGATATTCTCATAAGAAAAGTAATTTATTGTCTTCGCATGGGTAATTGTGGACATTGGAAAAAGTATATTGATCTACAGTAGACTTTTGCATAAAGCTCCAATTTTTTCCCATAAATAAAGGGGAGCAAACATCCAGGTATGCTGAACAAGTGACTGCTTGAGACAGTTGGCAAAAATGTGACAGCCTTGTTTGATCCAAATGAGTATTTGCTATATTATTAGCATTAATTTTTCCCACTTAGTAGCAGGACACCAATAACTTGTTTTTCCACCATTTTCTTTTCTTTTTGGAAGAGATTCAGGACCTATAAGTTGGTAAATATATGAACAGTTATTTTAAACTGCATGTCTGTGCATGAAATTTATTGCCAATTTAAAGCATATTGGTTGCTGTAAATTGATTTTTGAACATTCGAGCATTTACTTATCAGTAGACATGTGAATAAAGAGGCTGTGATCACCTTAAGAAAGGCAAAATCATATTTTACTTGCATTTCCTAAATTAAAATGACTCTTTACAAAATAAATAGTTGCATTTATGAAGAGGCTCGCAGCTTGCAAAAGGGCCTTGCATTGAGTCAACCTCTATGAAATGCGCATAGTGCTGTGGCCATGTTCGTCTTGGTAGTCTTGAGCACTGTTGATATTAAGGTGCAAGGATTGGAAGAAAAAGATAATTGAAGCTTGTCCGAATATCTAATTTCACTAAGAAGCGTACTTTGGCTCTTTGTTCATCAGGCAAGTTGTCAAACTGATCTACTAGCGCGACATGAAAATTCACTATCCCTGGATTATCAGCCCTGGGTGCACTGCCAGTGTTGTTTGAGAAACTGATTTGTGTTTATTACATGTAGACTACACATACATTGTATCCCTAGTGTTACTTTGACAACTTTCGTTAACCTGGCAAGTGATCCTCTTACAACTCACAATAGGCTAGTTGCATGTTCTCATGGATGAGCTAGATCTACATGTAGAATGAGCCCTCAATGGAGGCTCTGCAGGGGATTGTTTTCCAATGCTAAATAGCTTGTAACATTCCCCCACATGAGCCACCATGAGGGCTCGTTCCAGCTTTCCTGTGAGAATACATAATTTGCAAAGTTAACCCATACAAAAGAAAAAAAATCAGTGAGCTACATGTACTGTATCAAGAGCATTTTTCATTGGTTAATTAACTAATTTACAACAGTTTGCCATGTTATGTCCTCTTATTTGCCATGGTTTGCATCATCACATGGTCAAAATTGTTGTGGATTTTACGAGGCACTAGCCGAGTGAAACCACAACAGTTTTGGCCATGCAAACTATAGTAAATTTGTTTTTTACCACAACAAATGAGAAATTGTTAAACAGAAGAGCCTTGAAAATGATGGAAATTGTGAGAGATAAGCTGAGGGATTCTAGTGTGTGCTATGATCACGTAATCAGTGGCACAAGCAATGATGCGGTCCGTGGTATGTCCTCATATTTACAATAAGTAAAAACTCTTTCATCTGTGGTACATTAACTCTTCCTCTCTCGTCAAATACCATAAAGGCCCTATTATATATAAGCTCCTAATCAGCCTGGTAACATAAATCCCTTCTGGTTATAAGCTCCCTCCTCCCCCACCATCGTCTCACCTCTTTAAATGATATTGTCCAAAATCAAGGTTGATTATTGTAATGTTTCATGCTTGAATCTAGTAAAGTAAAGACTTATCAGTGACTGACACTAGCAAATATTGAAATATAGTACAAAAACTAGAGGCAAAAGAATTCAGCACATTTTTATCATCCCAGTTATAAGCCCCCCTTAGGACCCAGGATCAGAGAAGATCACACAAGTAATCTCATGAAATCAGTTGTGGGTGCATTCTTCCATTTGAATAAGTGTATTTGAATTAGTGTATATTCAGTATTTTTGAGAACTCCAGGGTCCAGTTGTTCAGTGCAAGGGTAGCTTTATCCCTGGGATAGCACTAACTGTAATAATGTAATCTGTACAGTTTAACCTTGGGTAGTGATTTAACCCCAGGGTAGCACTTATGCTTGCTTTGAACAACTGGGCCCATGGGTTTCATTAGAAGGTGGCTAGTGCTGGAGCTCTATCAGACTACTCTGTCTGTCACCACTAATAATTATTATTAGGGTACTAAAAATATTATAATAAAAAATACACACACAAGCATTTCACTGATGGCCACTTAATCAACAATAATATTTATTGAAAGGGCTATTATTATTGAAAATACTGGAGACTGTTCTCTACTGTATTTCCCAGATGAATTTGAAAATTTTCATTTACATTATTCACTGGAAACATGAAAGATTTCTTCAAGTTTCTTTTGGTGTCAAACTTGAAGTTGTGCTATGTATTACATAATATTGAATGTGGCTTTACACATTTGGGGAGATTTAAAAAAAGTTAACAGCAAAACTATGCTGTTTGAACATATTTCATAGGCATTACAAACTGCAATGTGTTGTTTGCATTAGATTGCCATCAATCATACAAATTGGGATGGGTAAATACTTAATTGTGACGGTGGGAAGTGGAAAATCATTCTTTTGTCAAATGTGCAGTTCCAGAAAATATCCATAACCCCATCACGGAGGGGATTTGATATAAGACCCCCCCCCCCCCCCCCCCCACCCCTCTGGAATTTCCAATTTTCTCCCATACAAACTCTGTAATTTTGTGGTCCCTCTGACCCCCTCCCCCTCTGGAAATTTTCAATTCCCGCTGTGGTGGAGGTAGGGATATTTTCTGGAATTACACAATCCTGTGTTTATTGTTTCTTTTATTCATCTTTATTGCTTTTATTGGATCTATAGACAATTAGCTTTATTCATTCTTCATCAGTAATTACTTTATCTACATTTTTAACAAGTTTGGAAAGAGTAAGGCACAGGTTGTCAAAGAAAACCATAGGGGTTTGTCAAGGCAGACAACCTGGTTCATATTTATTATTATCGTTTTCATCGATGTGCAACTGAAAGTTCCAAGTGTCATTTGGAAAATTGCATTACGGCAACCATCAGTCAAGTGTGTACTGCCTAGATATAATTAAGTCTAGGTGATTCACATTTGAAAGCTTTGTATGAGAGCAGACTGTGCCTTTGATTGATGGTCAGTTAAATGCCATTTTCAAATTGTGACTTCCAGGATTACTCCTCCCACTTGTATGATTGATGGTACACCCAACACAAACTATATGTCACAACTTGGTCTCATGTTATCTTGTACCAACGAAAATGGTGGTAATTTGCAGATATACAGATACCTGTACAATGTACATTGAATTATGCAGGCCTTTAAAGTGAACTGGTAAAGAATTTGAAATTATCTTCAACTTAATTAACACTTGATGTACAAGTAGGCACATGTATGTGACAAAAAACATATTATGGATCACAAAAAAATAGGGGTTGGGTCTACAGTTTACTTTTTTTAATGCATGGGCGTGTTTTGAATCTGCAGGCTATGTCCTTGGGCAGGGACATAAAACCAATGGCCTTATCTCCTTCCTCTTCTAATCTTTATGAGGAGGACATAAAAGAAAAAGTTATATTGATGTAATTATTATAATCAAATGTGCTTCACAAAGGAGATATGGACAGTCTGCTATTGTGGCACAAAGTGCTGCCATGCTGTTTACAATCATGAGTGGTTGTTAGTACATGTGCCTCCAGAATACAGATTGTTCTGCAGTGAGACAATCCCCTACTCTTTCATGAAATAGCAAAATGCGAGTGGCACTATAAATTCAAATATTGACACAATACAAGTAGATTTTTTTGTACATTTCACAAAAGAAATAATATGGGTTTGAGTGCAGTTTGTCTTCTAAAGTCTAGAAATTGCATGGGACCATAGGTTGAGTGCAATTTGCAGTATTTAAAAAGTCACAAGTGGGTACATGTACGTACATGTATTCCAAATTGTAGGAGAAATTCATGATTACTTTTTCATATACTCAACATGAAATGTACTCGAATCTTCAGACAATCTTTGGAAAGTGGGAAAATCTAAGCACTGTTAATATATTGAAGTGTATATAAGGTCAAATCTTTTAATCATTAATATTGATTCTACATCAAATGAATAGTAGAATATTTTTTTGATTTGAGTGTTGCATCCATGAGTTATAGAGGTTTCTATTTATAATATATTCAAGCCGGTGACATAAATTTGGTCTTCATTTATTATACAAAAACAATACTGGTAGAGATAAATAACCTTTTGTAAACAGCTGTTATATTTGAAGGTTATATCAGTGATTCTACCAAATATTTTGTCAAAATCAGTAAACGGTTTCATTCACAAGGAAAAAGAAATGAAAGTAAATTCCCGAATTCACGTCAAATTTACGTGACATTAGCATATTGGAAATATAAACCTCTCTAACTCATAGATGCAACACTCAAATCGAGAAATATTGTACTATTCAACTATTCACTTGATGTAGAATCAATATTAATGTTAAAAATATTTGACCTTATATACACTTTAAGTAATGCTTTATTTTACATTAGTAACCAGTAACGTTAATACGTTCCTATTTAGTAGTCTGTAAAATATAATTTACAGTGTTAGAAATGCTTTTGTCTTAAACATTTGGAAATTTCCAGAAACAGGCATTTTTCAGAAAATTCTTCTGTGAACTTTAATTTTATGTACTTCAATTTCATTCTGGATCTTTTGTTTTCGATTTAAAGATAATCAAATATCTAATTTGACTTGCAATTTGGGATAAATTTGCATTCCTCTCAGCCAATCAGAATTAATAAATGTTGTTAAGTACATGATACATTTGTAAGATGTGGGTTTTTATCATGCAGCGGCCATGTTGACTCCCAGGAGAATAAAATAGGTTTGCTTTCACCCTGGAGATAAGCTCATTCTGAAACTGCTCCAGTGTGAGGCTAACAGGATAAAAGGTATTGTTTCTAATATGGAGGCCGCATGATAAATCCTCATTGGTAAGAAAAAGCAAGCAACAACAGGGAAGAGTGCTTTATTTTCAAGGATTTTCACTACATTGGGAACTGCATATTAATACAGTTTTCATTTAAGTGGGACTGAACGTTTAATGTCGCATTTGGGAAATTGCATTCAGACTGTCGACCATCAGTCAAGTACATACTGCCTAGATTTAATTATGGTAAGTCTAGGCTGCAGGTCGCAGTTGAAAGCTTTGTATGACACTATACTCTGCATCTGACAGTCAGCTTAATGCCATTTTCCAAGTGCAACTTGATAATTTTCTTTGTGAACAAAAGTGGGCGGCATGTCTGTGCGGGAAGGTGTGGACCGCACATTAACCAATCATAGCTATCCAAATGACTTTAGCTAGCTGTAATTATAATAACAAGGTATAATAACCACATTGTAATAATATACACTTAATGACTGGTCCCAGAGGAAACAGTGAGTTTTGTTTCCAGAGATCTTGATATATCTGGGGACAAAGTTGAGGAAAACAGAGAGATTTGAAGGAAACAAAACTCACTGGTTTCTTGAGGGTCCCATCATTAAGTGATTTGTTATATAGCCCAAGAATTAATTTCTGAGTAAAAAGGAAAACCAAATTGTCTTATAAGACTGGCATAACCAACACGTATGACATCACACTACAATCAGTCTTGCTCTGATCGCACAACAATGTATTGTTAACCACAATGTCAGTTTTAAAAATTGTTGCCCACTCATCTAGTTTAGTGGGTAACAGTTTTTTTTACCAGTCATGTGACCCTAAATCAGGGTTTTCAATAACAGGCAGCAGCCGGTGAAATTTGGCATCCACTCTAGCTATTTGTGCCAGTTACCAAACAAAGTAAGAATCTCTATTGAAGAGAGTATGAAAAGGGGCAGTTTTGAAGTTATTTCCCTGCCAGTTTACAGAATGTTCCAGCTATGTGAAAACCTATTGAAGACCCTGCCCTAAATTAACCAATGAGAACATGTGTTATACCTGGAATAATCAGCTATATACATGTAACAATGATCATTAATATGGGGCTAATGCTACAACTAGGGACAAGTACTGGCATCCCTAGATGTCACCCATCTTGTTTTTGATGATCATTGTCTCACCATCCCTTCCAAACAGACCCAGATTCATGATCTGAAGCAAGCACAGAATCCATCAACAATTCAAATGAGATCAACATTATTGGACCCTGCTGTGAATCTGCTGTTCCAAAGGATGAAAACTGAATTGGATGAAGCAAAGGAGAAACTGGAACAGGCACAGAATGATTTGAGTGCATGGCAGTTTACACCAGACAGGTAAAGCAAAACAAGAAACAAATGTAAATAAGTGAACAAACAAGGCCAAAAAGGAAGCTATAGACTCAAATCAAGTGAGCAGAATATTATTTAAAGGAGCACTGTCACTTGAATTGAACCTTCACAGAACTACAAAAAGAACACACTGAGATAGAAGAGAAATACCATGTGAATGTCTTGATGAACTATGTCAAACACGAATTGGAGTCTTTCATCAGGGGTTCCAAATATTGAGAAAACAAATGAAACCCGAGAGGCGTATGAAAGACGAACAATGAGTGTTTGACATGTCTTCTCATGCGAATGCAAAACCGACAATTTACATACATTTCTTTTCAAACTTCATTAGCAAGTATTGTTTACTGTTTGACTGTTATATATAATTATTCAATAGATGGCTTATTATTCTTTTTTGATGGCAGTGATTTCAACTAGCATACTAGTAGAGTAGTGGACAAGCAGTCGGAAGGGTTGTGGTTCGAACTCCAGTGGAGGCAGACTTTTTCTTTCTATGTCATTCTTTATTTCTTTACTTCTTCGCTCCTTACTTGTAGTTGATCAGTATGTAATTAGTTAGTGGTTCATGAATATGATGATTAAGAAATATTGATCACTAGGGTTGGAAATATGATCAAACACTAGTGCATTTGGAACTGGTGTTTCATTGGATGTCAAGATGCATCCACCTGACGAAGCTTCGAACAAGTATTTCACCTGGTATCAAGACCCATGCATGTGACCAAATGCAGTTCCTCCATTGGATGACTATCATGAATTATTAATGAGTTTGAGAAATGCTTTTCAAACTTTTTGGATAGAGGATGGTAAAGATTAAAGTGGAGTATATGTACAAAAGCTTATTCTAGAAACATATTTTATATGTTTTTGCCCCAAAAGCAAATAAAAGCTTATCTAGTGGTCTCACTGACTCATTTACAATTTTATGGATGAGCACAATTTTATGGACAAACAAACAATTGTCAGAAAAGGGCTAAATGGTGGGTAGTCAGAGAGAAGCAATTAGTATGATTATATAACTTTGAACTGCACAAAAGAAATACAATAAATAATTTATTAACTTCATAAGTTAAATTATCAAAACCACATAAAATGTAGTCAAGTTTCTTTTTTCCACTGCTCTTTTACCATGTTTCACCCCATATTTGTGCAGCTGAGGTAAAAAAGTGGCATGTTGAGAGGCAAATCGGGGACATGACAGAAACAATTTTTACACTTTCATTTTCTAATCCACACTAATCACATCTAGGAGAAACTGCCAATATTATAAATTATAATTATATTTAAAGAGGATGTTCCAGTCACCCGAAGTTGTTTTTCATGGAGGTCCTGATTGGCTGATAGTAACTAACAAAACATTTTTCACAGCCAATAGAAAAGCTAATCAAATGCAAAACCACATGCCCAGCAATCACTTATTGCTTTTGGCACTCAATCAAAAACCACTCTGTTGTTGGACTTATTCAACCATATCTTTGCAACCCCCCCCCAAAAAAAAACAGGAAATAGGGAAATTGGGGACAGAATCAATGTTAGTAGTAAACAAGTAGAAAATAAATACATTTAAAAACACTGGACAGAAAATCCATAAGCTAACATCCTGTCTGGAACTGTACCGCAGAATCCGGACAGTTGGCAAGTACCATGTTAATTCCAGATCCAGTCATTCATGCACATTCTGTACACAATACATGTGTAGTTGAGACTGGACAGCATGTGCCATTGCACATTTTTGGTTCCAAGCTACTTTTATTAGTAACGAAATCTCAATTTATGAGATATTTTACACTTGAATTTATTAAATCCACTGTACCGAAAAAGATCATTAATTTGTGGTCGTACATTTGACCACAATTATCCAAATAACGTGGGCTGCGAAAAGGGGCCAGACGACATTCAAGTTATATAATTCCTACAACGGTGTTCCTATTAACAGGTTGAAGATTGTATTGTATTCTTGACGAGAAGCGCTACATTTCATTCCTAACAATAAATGTCAGTTTCAAGAAATTGACAACAAAAATCAGGGGTGAAATTTACGTGATTTTGATGCAAGAATATGACCACAAAAAAATAGGAATCCTGTCAGAGGGGATGATTTTGATGTATGACATTCATTTATACCTGCTGGCATTAAAGAGTAAAAAATAAATAAATAAGACGAACAAGATGATCACTTTTTGGCCAAAAAAAAAAATATTCTGCAGTCATTCTACTCCCTGTAGTTCATAATATGATTTTAGCAATAGTACAAATTACACCTTGAAACAATCGTCTGATGATAAGGAATCATTTGCACCTGCTAAAATTGTGATCACACCCTTGTGTAAAAATATCGTAAATTTCGTCTTCGATTTCACTGGTCAATTTCATGAAATCAACACTACTTGTTAGTAGCACAATGTGGCACTTGCGATGCATATTGTAATTGCACCACAAGTATAAAAAACATGGTACAATTTCAAAAGACATTTACATATTATGTCGTCTGAGCCCTTTTTGCCTGACGTGTTTTTTAAAACATTGCTTTGTATTTGAAGGGCTGTGTGCATCAAGGTTGTAAGCAACTCCTGATCACATTCTAAATTCTCCTTCAAATTCTTTGTTTTCTAAGGGAGAATTTAGAACGTGATCAAGAATCACTGATGCCCATATTGCACACAGCCCTTCATTTGTACTTTAAATCTTAAGGATTCAGAACCTGATCTCTACCTTGATTTTATAATGGATTAAAATTTTTGTTCACAAAGGGTTGTGGGTAAATTAAAGTATAGATAGCAATCTTATTCCATACAGTGGATTTAAGAGGCCCTCCGACTAAGCAACACAGCGTTGAAACAGCGACATGGAGGATATGAAATAATGACGAACGTCTGAAATTGCGAGGGCTACAGATATAAATAAGAAAACAGTAGACGAAACTCTAAGAGCGACATGGCCACCTTCCGAGACTACGACAAAACTAGTTTTGAAACTCAGACAGGGGGACATGTATACCCCCCTAGAAGGGCCTCATTTAAACTGAAGTGGAACATGCATGTATACATGTTTAAAGCCAGGGCTTGACATTAATGCTCGCAAACTCCCTAAATGCTAGCAGATTTCTGTGATGATTTGTTAGTGAAAACAATTTCCACTAGCAAATTTCTGCGAGTAGATCTTATTTTAAGGTACAACTTGGGGTCTGAAAACCTTGAACAGTTGTTGCATATTTACAAGATTAAGTAAAGCCTAACTCTAATACCAGATGCACAATAAAAAGCACAAAGCATTTAGAATAGTGTAATGGCAGTGTAAATTTTATAAAATACATTCTTCTATTAATGACAGTACTTCTAATGAATTGAAGTGACACGAGTGCCATTTCATTTGCCAGTACCCTCCTATTTTTTGCTAGTGGAAAATAATCCTACTAGCAGACATTTGATATGGCTTTAGAAGTTAAGCTTGAGCCATGACAGCCTTAGTTCACTAATCAAAGTGCCTGAAAGGAAATTTGTTAATGTTTCAGTGTCACAGGAAAGAAACTAATGGCAAAATGCAGGATGTTAATTCAAGAGAATCAGGAGCTTGGACGTCAGCTTTCTCAGGGGCGAGTTGCACAACTCGAGGCTGAATTGGCCCTCCAGAAAAAGTACAGTGATGAATTAAAAAGCAGTCAGGATGGTAAGAACTTTAATTTATTTATTTATTACAAAAGCTATAATAATGTAGCATTATAATGTAGCAACCCTGGCTGTTGGAAGAAGTTGCCATTAAATAGTTGGCAATAATTATGGTCTAAGTTGAAAATAATTATGTTGACAAAATAAAGATATCTTTTAGTTTTTGAAAGAAATTAACATGAGTATGAGTCACAGGCACTGCCATCTTGGATCGGATGACATTTTTTGGCTGTCCCTATTGTTATACGACAAAAGCTATTGTTTTCTGACAATAGGGACCATCGAAAAACATCATCACATCCAAATTGATGGCACCCGTGGCTCATGTCAATTTTTTTCAAAAACCGAAAGATATCTTTTGATTTTTTAAACTTATTTTCAACTTTAGTTAGATCATTGCCAACAATTTAATGGCAACTTGTTCCAACAGCCAGGGTTTCCTTTAAATCGTTGCGATAAAAGTCTTCTCTTGCTTGGTTAACATTGTTGAAAGAAACAAGCATGATATTATGCCTGTCAAAAGTGACAAGTTCTAAACAGACAAAGCTACCATAGTTTATCACTTATAAGCCACAGCATTTTGCCACAAAATTTTGAAAACTGAAAACATGTTCCCAAGGTTATTGGGTGCTGCTTATCGTCGTTTGCATCTAAGCATGAACATGTGAGGCAAAAACATGCTGTAATTGGGTATCAAACATAAGGTTCAAGGTTCAAGGTTTTTATTTCCACAAAACAAAACAATAATTACATTTAGGACATGCGACAAAAGATAGTTGCTAATGTGGAGGAGCACAAGCATAAAACCACGAGGGTTACCAAAGTTGCTTATGCCCCTGGAAAACTTATTTAAATTAATCTATATATAAGACATATACAGGATATATAAAAAATGATTGTAGATAGTGCACTAGATCTAGTATAAGAGTTTGTGTAAACTAGACTGAAACAGAAATAAATGTATTTTGTAAAATAAGATTAAAGTAATAGAGTTTAGGTTAAGTATTACATCTACGAGAAAGAGCAAAAATAGTAAATAGCACAAACGACAGCTGCAAACGACAGAAATTTATCATTAATACTCAGGAGGAAGAGCTAATATATATTTTTTGTAATTATTTTTGAAAGATTTCAAGTTAGGCGATTGTTTTATATCTAAAGGTATACTGTTCCAAGTCTTCGAGGCTGCAAATTTGACACTAAATTTTCCATAATTTAGGTTCGCTCTAGGAATAAAAAGATTCTTATTTGATCTCGATCGGGTATTGTATGTGTGGACCTCAGAAATTCTACTAAAAAGTGTATTGAAAGTACTAGGTAACAAATTATTTTGATGTCTAAAAGCAAGTTCCCCAAGTTGTAATTTGGTTATTTCATAAATATTTAATATACCAAGGTCACAGAATAGCGGCCTACTATGTGCCATGAAATCCGAGAAGGTTATTACACGCATCGCACGCTTCTGTAGAATATATAAAGAATGTAGATTTGTTTTATAAACACTGCCCCATGTACTGGTACAGTAAGATAAATATGGATAGATAAGATTATAATACAAATTAATTAAGATTTTACGATTGAGAAATTTACGACATCTATAAATAACACCAACTGATTTGGCAATTTTAACTGCTGTATTATTTATGTGACACTCCCAACTTAGATGTTCATCAACGAGAATCCCTAAAAACTTTGTCTTATCAATTCGCTTCAGATTTTTCGTAGAAAACGTGATATTTAAGTTTGAGGCATGTTATTCCTCATCAAACTTTCGAAGTTTGAAGGCATGCTAGATGAACTTTCTCACCCAAAATACCAAGAACAGGGCTCGAAATAGAAATAAAATATGACCTGGCATTTCTTTTTTTTTGGCAGGCCATTGAGTGTTTTACACCATTTCCAAGCATATTTTTCACCTTCCATTCCTAAAATTGGCCTGCTTTATGGCCATCCGCAGGTCGCTATTTCGAGCCCTGCAAGAAGATAATTGAGTATATAAGAACTGAATAGCAAACATTTAGAAATAACAAAAATAAGATGGATGAGTATGGTTTGGGGGGGGACACTTCCTTGTCAGTTCTTATTTTATTTTCTCAAATATCTTCACACTCGGTAAACATAATAATTTCCATGTGTTTTTTTCTTGTGGTGGGGGTCATTTAAAAAATACAATAATTTATTAGTTTTGAATTTGTTTATATTTGCACACTTGATCCCAGTCCTTTTGTACATGTAGTTCACAAAATTGCTAATATAAGTTAATTAGTGCAACAATTTTTGTGAGTTGTAAACAAGAAAAAAAACTACATTTATTTGGTATTTTTTGCCACATAAAGTTTCAGTTAAATATTTTTCCAAGAACTGGTCAGGTTATTTCCTTGTGATTGGATCTTGGTCATATCAGTAAGAGTACAGACAATGATGCTGATGTGAGGCACTTGAGACCATTGAACTGGTGCGTTTTATTTCACTCAAAGTCCTGCCCATTGGCTGGTTAATTAGTTTGTAAAAAGCAGATTGCATACACTTTTCCTTTGACTGTACTCTTATTGGTCATATATTACGTCATAAAATTAATGTCTAAATCTTTGAGTGAAACAACTCACTGTGCACACTTGTTGTCCCACTTGAGCTTTGAACTGTCATTTTTATAACAATCATAGTCTATTTAACAATTAGACCCGCAGCCTGAATGGGCTACAAGTCAATAGCCCATGAGGTGCAGCCGAATGGACTATTTAACTTGTAGCCCATGAGGGCAAGAGGTCTAATTGTTTTAGTATAAACTAACTAGTCGGACAGTAGAAAATAATAGAAAGAAACAAATTCAAGTTGATTTTTTTATATTATTTCATAAAAATGCATGTGGTTTTTCTCTACCATGGGCTATCACAAATAGACCTATAGTAGAGTAGCCAATTGGAATGCAGGATTTGTAATAGTCCACTAGTTGGTTTATACTAAGAGCGATTAGTCTACAGACAATGGAAAAATGTATGTGATTTGTTATGTAATAAGTGAGTGGCCATGTTTTATTGGATTTACAATCTCGAGCCAGAGGCGAGAGTTTGTAAATCCGATAAAACATGGACACAAATTCTTAACATATATTGATCATCAAACATCTACATTTTAGATGTATAGAATCATGTTTTTCGGTTACTTTGGCAATATGACCTATTTCGGTTGAGAAAATCAAAGTAAAAGTTTATGCAAATCAGGAAAAATCTCTATCAGATTTACAACTTTAATTTTCTTTGTTTTCGTTCATGAATTAATAATGAGTTTGATAAATATACATGTGTGTGTGTTCTTGTTATTCAACAGAACTTAATGACTTTGTTATTCAACTTGATGAAGAAGTTGAAGGTATGCAATCCACTATAATGACGCTCCAGCAGCAACTAAAGGAAGTCAAGCAGCACCTTTCAACAGAGACCAAACAAACTCAGGAGCTAAGAACAAAGTGTGACGATATTGAAAAAGCTCTTGCCATTTCCAAACAGCAAAACACAACCGTCACTTCCCCATTTACAACCCAGGTTTCTTATCAGGATCCTGAAAACGAAGAACAAATGCGACTCGAAATTTGGACAGATACCTCCAGCGCAGATGGATTTGAGGGAAGAACAGGGCTAATCATAACCTCCCCAAAAGAAAGTACTAGTGTAGTTTCCCCTAAACATAAACATGTTCCCTCCTCGTTTTCAATCAGCAATCTACTTTCAACGGACTCCCATGTGGCCAGTGAACAAATTATACACACATCAGTTGCAAAACTTGAAAACGGTGAGCAGGGGGACTTGAGTACACATGCCTCACCTCCACTAGAACCCAGTGAACCTCAGACAATACTGACCAAAGGTTTGCCTGAGGGGATTGGTGCTGAAGTTACTGCATTTAATGTTGAAACAGTGAATTGAAGTTCCTTGTTTTCATTAGTTGAAGTGATTGTTCTGTAGTTAGTAACTGGTCCATATGTTTATCCTTTGTACTGTGACTGTTTTTCAATAAAATCCTTTTTTTTTTCATACTCTTAGAAAAGGTTCTCATGCAGCTGATTTTTCATTGACTGACAAATTAAAGAGATTGTCCAGGTTTTCTCTCTCTTTTTTGTGATCTAATATTCACATTATCTTTTATATAGCATGCAAAATTATGTGATGATTTTAAACTATTTTTAAAGCAGTCACAAAATTTGAAAATTAGTTTCACAGTCCTTAGTGTCCCTGAACCTGTTCTTGAGCTTCGATATTATCAATATTCCTACTACACTTTGTATAATCCTACTTCCACTATCACTAAATTAAACAGAATAGTAAATGCTTAATATGAACTATTATGGCATTAATGTTTGTGTGATTCTCTTCTCCATCAAACTCTGACAGTTTAGTCAGCAGATTCTCACATATAATCATTGTGCGCGGAGAAGCTGGTATCCCTGCACTTCAACAATATTTAAGATCCCAGCTCCCTCAATATCACCTCTGCTCTGGATTCCAATCTGAAAGGGCAAGCTGTGGTCCTTTTTCAGGGATGAGAAGAGGTGAAATCCTCTGGAATGAAGGCTATACATGCACCCACCCCCCAAATTGCAGCGATATCTGAATTGGCTTAATGAAAGATGTTTATCCTTGGAGAAAAGTGGCTCCCTCGTACCAATTTTCCAGTCCTTATGAGTCCCTTGGTAACATTACAGTGTCTGTCTCACTTTTGTGTAACTTCACTGTAGTAATGTGTGATAGTTAAAGCTCTGAATCTTTTTACTCATCTGAAACAAATAAAAACCTTATTTACAGGAATTATATTTCGTGTGTTTTACTGTCACTGTTGACTATAGCCTAAAGTGAAATTTAAGGGTTCGCCGGTTAAATAGTAGTAGCTTAAGGTTACCGGATACCTTCAAAACGAAAAAGACGGGGAATTTTTTTTTCGCACAGAAATGTAGTTTTAGTAGTGGTCTCTCATATATCAAAAACTTCATTCAATAAAAATTAATGTTGACGGAGAAATACCAAAAGGAAGTTTTTGACCGGAAGTACAAGGTTCCGTTTGATTGACAGTAGATCAATAAACACACGACAAGTGCTCACTCGCCCGTAACGACGGCGTGGGGAATGTTAGCGCATATTAAATTTATTTCATATACCAATGTTTACGTTTATTGAGAAATGTTTTTCCACACACGATTCCGTAATTCCATCGGTGGTTGGCCTTATGTCTTCCAAAAAGCAAGCAGGATACCCTTAGCTTAGAAAACAAAGAAAAACAAAACAACGCCAAACAATGCATACGACTACAAAGCGAAATACGAGTCCTCGCAAAACCCGGCAAGGGTTCGTATTTTCACTTTCAGACAGAGTGCCGAGTGGTCCACATCTGAACATAAAGAAGAATTGATAGTAGCCAGCCGAGAGAATATTTGTTTCCAAGAAAGCTTAGATGGAAACGTAAAGTCTGACGGTGACTCCGAATCGCTTGAAACCAACACCACGATCTCGCTAAATTGCCGTACTGTTTCAGCCGCCTGCAAATCGCTGTCTCCTCTACTAACTATGCTGGCATTCGAGGCGTCTCAAGGTGTTCACCTTGGCTATGTCCCTCAAGGTCTTTTTGTCTTTCCCATTTTTCAAGTCACACAAGAAAACTAGAACAACTAGCTATATTTAACATTTTCTCGATGCGGCGCGTAGCTTTGATCGGAAATCAACATTGGCGGGAAATCTTGACAGATAGTTGAACTGTGATGAGAAATGATTGGCCAAGAGCTCGCTAATTGTTGGAGAGGCGGGACTTCAGATTCACGCAAGACAGACGGCTAGATTTTTTTAAATGCTATTTTCTACGCTTTCGATTTTCAACCAAAATAGAGTTTTAAAAAAGTTCAAGAAAAAATTATTCGATTTATATGAAATTTTCAAAATATGTCAATTGATATCTCAGCTGCAAAACGTGTCGGGGAATTGGAAAATTCTAAAAAGAGAGCTCTTGACGGCGTTTTCCGCATATCTACTCTGATTATTTTTCGCCTTTTTACGGAGAGCATGATAACTTTTGAACTAAATCGAATTTTGAAATTCCCCGACACGGCTTTGTAATACGATTCCTCTGAAATGCGACAAAGCAAACAGATTTTAAAACTTTAAAATATTTTCGGAGTCGGAGCTTCTGAAAGCCATCTCACTAGATCGGAGAAACGGGATCGCGGAAAATTCGAGATTTTCAAAGAACTCAAAACTTTTTATGTATTCTTGTAGCCAATTTTATAAGGTTTAAAATGATACATGGATCATTTATCTACGATGTTTCCTCGAGGCGCTACATAATTTAGACTGGAAACGCACCCTGAAGGTATCCGGTAACCTTACATGTAATGTATAATTACCCTGCTGGCAGAGGTTTCTCATCTTTTCTCGGCCTTTTCCTTGGGGCTTTACCCTGCCGGTTTGACTTTAGTTGTGTAGAACAGTCCGATGAAAGCCCAAACACGAAAAAGGCCGAAAAAAGATGAGAAATCTTCTGGCAGGATAAATGTACGTACAGTGCAACCCCGTTACGATGAATTTTACCATAGAGAATGAGGGGATTAAGGTAAAACTTAGCTCAAATTCGCTGAAAATTGGCACAGACCAAAACTAAATAAATATCATACAAATGCTATGTAGTAGATAAAATATGAGCGGGAGATCTGTATCGGCATTTACAATGACATACAGATCGGACGCGATAATTTTATCTTACTTGTAAATTGAATAGATAACTAAAATCCATTGATACGGGTCCGGGCCCAACCCGAAAACTAATATTTCCGAAAAAACCTGAGAGCCTGTAAGCAGGCTAGGTCTATCGCGGACCATGGGGTCTGTATATAGATACAGAACCTGATGTTTTATTAATCAGGTTTGTACGGGGGTATACAGAGGTGATCATGTGGTGCCATTCAGCACATGGGATTGGCTAGTACCCTTATGAATTATTAATGAATTTTGCATAAATTATACAATAAATTATACAGATCGTAAGCTACCTGTGATATAACGATGTATGGATTAGATCCCGGATATAACTAACCAGTTATAACTAAATCCCCGTTATAACATAATTTTGAGGCTCATCAGGCTTGAAATATATCCCGTTTTAACGAATAATTGTTTCATTTGCACGACTGATTAACTCTGATTTTCAGTTTTTCTTCCTCTGGGATTGCTCTAGTTTCAGTAACACATTGTTAACAAAGTAAACGGATAAATGTTAATTTCAGCAACGTTCTCTCATGCCAAAGACTAAGTGCCAGAGTCGCTAACAAAAGTTCTAACAATCGATCGTGTTGAATTGTTAGTAGAAAACCCCGATCTAAATGAACATTTTCAGTTGAGGGGAGCGAATTACCCTGCTTCCGAGAAGAAGAAAAGCTTGCAGCATTCGTGTTTTCGTATCGAGGATGCACCATCCGGTGTCGTAGTGGGCTCAATTTTTTGATAATGTTGCAGAGCCTTCTTCGTGGTCTTATGGCCGCGCGGGAAGGAGTCTGGTAACAATGTGCCAGAGAATGAGGCCAATGTTGTCTCAAAGATAACAAAATTGGATCCGATCTTTTTTCACTTCTCTGGTGAAAATCAACCAGAGAAGTGAAAATCTCGTTTTAAGAGAAGCGAATGTGGGAAATGAAAATCTCGTTTTAAGGACACTGCACTTAGATGCCGAGTAGTACAGGCATTTTCTTTCAGTTTCCGTGGATTGCCTTTGTTAACTTTTGTAGGACCAAAGCCTTCACTCCTCCGACCGTCCTCGCTTCTCATCAGTTTACTCTAGCCTGCGAACTCCTAATTAAATCGAGAAAAAAAAGATGTGAAACCGGGCTTCCTGTGGTATAGGAGACTAGCAACGGAGCAAGGGTCTGAGGGCTTCGCCGGAAGCCGGATCTAAAACATAAGAGTTGCCTGCGGAGGAGGCTACATTTACTCAAGGCTGAAAAATATTCGCCGTGAGCCATGTCATATGACATGGCGACCACGTGTAGAATATGCAATGTGATTGGTTGACGGCGCGAAAGCTTAACACTTGCGAAACTTGACTCGGGCACAGCCTACGCTGGCCCGAGTAAAAACCAACGTAACAGAAAACGCGTATTCGTAGATGGGCTGAGAGTTGTGTTCATTATCGCTCCATGTAACTCTCTGGAACTCTTGAAATGTATTGATCTAGCCTGAAAAATCCGCCGCTCATCTACTCCTCGGCTAAGCCCAGAGATGAGTCGCGGATGTTTCAAGGCTAGTATTGATCGAGCTAGTTGTGCATGTTGTGGGAATTAACATTTTGATTATCGTATCAGAGAGTGATTTTATTTTTGTACTTCAGAGCTCCTGTTCCCACAGCCATTTCTCATTCTCTGAAACTTACACCCTCGCCTCAAACTGGCCACCGCGCGTGATAAAGGATAGAAACCTTTGTTCTTGCACTTCCAAACTCGAGGCAGAGACGAGGCTGGAACACTGAGCCAGTCAGTGTTTGTAGCCAAAATGGCTACGGACTACTGTGAAAAAGATTGAACAACATGTACCTGTCGGGCACTGGGCATGGGAAGCCGAATCCAATATCTTTTTTTCTCTCATCAGTCAGCCTGTCTGCTGAAGTTGACGTACGTAACCTACAGCAAAGAGGCTTGTTAGTTGTAGGCGTAGCTGTGGGAATCTAAAGCACGTCCCTTGCTCCTATAGTGTTTTCCTGCCAATTGTAATGAAATGTATTGTCTGTGATCACGGAGTGAATATTGGAGTGATCATTTTTATCTTGAGTGTGAACATTGTTTCCTTCCGGTTATTTTACGTCTTTATCCGAGAAGACATCAGTGCATGAAGGATTATCCATTTGTTGTTCGTTGATTACGCCCGGTATAGATACAGCCTTTTTTCTCAACATTAAGACCTTTAGCCGATCATCTGGCTGGGAAATAACCCGCAAATATACCCGCACATCAGACAAACGTTGCGACAGTGCAATTGAAAGTATTAGTCCCACTTGACCAAACGTGTTTATTTTTCATTGGCAAACAAAATCACTAAAACCTCAGCTGTGCTGTAACCTTTCAGACTGATAAAAGACCGGTTTTTCCCAGACCATAATCTCCTAACCACCGGGCTGATATATGATCAGTCCAGGTTTACATAGCCTGCGTCGCATTAACCTGAGTATCTTCTTGAGAGCCTGATACTCAGGTTAGCGTCGCATCCGAACTGAACCCCGGTATTCAGGTCGGATGCGACGCAGGCTAGGTTTACAGGGAACATACTTCTTTTATTTGTATCCGATTCCACCTTCCATTGAAGGAAGACTATGAATTAAAGTTTGTCACATCGATCTATCGGTTAGATCTTTGCAGCTAGTCTTTGTAAACCCATAATCGGAAACCAGCCTTGGGGTATGACTATCGCTCCTTTAGCCATATATTTATACTCCTAGGCCGGTTTTCGAGGATCAGTTGTGACCATCTGCATTGCTAATCAGAACGGTCACTTTGGTTTGTCCCTCCGGCCCAAAAAAAATGACCGGAAACGTGTGGATCTTCAAAACAAAACAAAACAAAATAATCGTTCTCACCTTGCAATTGCGCCCAGTTAATTAGTTTCATTGCCTTAGACATACAGCCCGCCCACCTATGAGGGACAGACAACAAAAATCGCTATTTCCGTTGCACATAAAACACATGTACTACACCCATTATTATATTAATGAACAAAGCTCTTATTGTAAGAACGAGAAACAGTACGCCACTTCACCGGTCTTCATCCATGGCGCTATCGGCTAAATAAGGCTTTCGCCGAATTAATTTACTAGAAGAAATGGTTAATTGCGCGCACCGTAAGGTATAGGTACTCGCTGAGCTGATACGGACACAACTTCAGTTTTAACTGATTAGCCACCACTATTGACCAGAGTGACCTTTCAGTGTGAGATTTCGTGTAGTATCAGGTAGCGAAAAAATATCTCGACAGAGAACCGTTAACGAAAGAGACGATGCCCCAACGATGGAAAGCTTGGAAAGTATTGGAGAGGGTACAATATTCTGGAAGAAATCTTATTCCATGGGTAAGTAATTTAACAAGAAGATATTCTACACTGATATATTTATTGGCGTTCTTTTAATACGAGTTCTGTGTTTACATTCCTGTATTAAACTATTGGTTTAAATCCAAATTTATAGCTAACGAATAACTGGCCTTAATTATTTATTTTTCTGGAACTGCATATTCATAGCCTTATAACACTCATCATCTTTAGGTCTTCAAAGTTCTGATGTTTTTTGTCAGACAACATACAGCCCTTTTGTAGTCCATACTAACTGAGGGCGTTGGGTTTTATTAAAGGTCTTGGTAAGCCTGTTTCAGTCCCGTGCCGGTCTTTTTTTGTTTCGTTTTATTTTTAAACGTTTCACTCACGAACCCACGTCACGCCGACTGCGGATTTTCAAATAACAATATGAATCTCATTCCTAAACTGACTAAAGAGCTGGCAAGCAAATCCGCAATACTCCCACCGACATCGAACTCGTGGTAATGAAATTGCAAAGTTAAATTCCTTTGCAGTGACTGGCTGGCTGAGCCTGACCAATCAGCTAGAGTTGTTCTCCACATTCATCTGCCATCAATAATATCTATTCTATTTTTATGATCGATGGCAACCAGAGCTAAATAGGATTGGAAAGACGCGGTAGAAAAGCGGCAGTGTTATGATACTCATCCAACGTTTCGGGCGGTAACCCTTTGCAAAGAAGGGATGGTTAGCAAAGTTCAAACCACAAATGCTAAACATTCATCCATCGCCTGACACATTTCGGAAATTATTATTTCCTCCTTTGGTACTGAAGTAAACTGAACAAACGTCTTGAGTCGATCAGACTTGTTATGCCAGATCAAAAGTCAAAGCAGAGCAACGTTAGAACTTTATAAAACCGTAAATATGCATTGTCTAAACTAAAACAAACGATAGAGAAACTGACGGAAGATGGTGTCATACCTAGCATTCATGTTTATCATTGGCCGATAGCGCATTATAGCGCACTGGACACTGACTCAAGAAAGTTTTATACGGGGAGGCAGTGACAGTGAAAAAGCACGGATTTTTAAAAACTTATCAAATGATGTAGAACCAGTTTCCAATCTATCTGTGGTTTGCAATTTGGTAGACTTTCATACTGGCTAATTTAATTATCTTTATCGCATACAAAAACCACATGTAATCAATCAAGATACAAACACGCCACCGGCCCAAAGGCCCGCCCAACGGGTTAACTTAATTGATCAACAAGACTTGGAAAATTATAACGTAGCCAGTGTGCAATTTCAACCCCAGAGCCCGCGTTTGGTCGGCGCACCAGGTAGGTACTTCGTGTAACGTACACATATAGTATTGGGGCATTTGGGGGAGGTCACTAAACAACAGATAAATATAATGCCTCTTTAATGGTCCTGTAGAGGCGCTGACCAAAAGATACGCGGGCTCTGAGAACGAGGATCAAAGGACATATAAATATATCGGATTAAAAAGAACTTTTTTTGTAGTGCTATATATCCTTCCAAGGTGAAGCCATATAATTTCCCATAATGGCATTATACTATCAAATTTTCTATCCGATCGGCCATAATTTTAATACCTTCCCTGCTTGGAATCGACAAGTACTAGTACATAATTTTCCGAATTTTAAAATCATTTATTGTTTTTTTCAGATGGTATGTATAGCCGTGAGCGGTTTAATATTCTGTCGGACGTACTACACTTACAAGTTCTGCCCGCAATATTATTATCTACATGGTATGCTTGGGGTAAGCACAAACATACCCCAGTATGGGAGGGACGGGAAGGGAGGTTTGGTGTTTTGCAAAATATCTCAGAACTTTCTTCCATCCTTGAACTGGAAATTTGACATTCAACTTGCACAGCATTGAAGAAATCAAGGTAGCATATCCCTGAGTCCTTTTGTTTTGGTACTCAGACTAGGCATCTCCCGATTGTGCGGAACAACTTTTTTCAGTTCTAGCAACCTCGAGCAACGTTTGCCTTTCTGAGCAACTTTTGAGCAACTTTTGACCAAATTACAGGTTTACAGCATAAATCAAGCGCGCAAAAGTTAACAGTTTGATAGAAAACTTCAATTTCTGCGAATTTCTTTATGTTTCTCAAGTTTTGTTCAGGTAATCCCACATATCGTTCAGCAAGACGTCAAATGAACCATTAAGAGTTTTCTAAAAATACGCCCATATTTGCGAGCGACTTTTTAAAATGCAGTGGCAACTTTTTATAGTTTTGTTCAAATTTGAATCAAATGAATTTATCTTATCTTAACCAATATTAGCAATTATTAAGAAGGAATAAAGCTTTTCATTAACGTTTGTGTGAAAATATCGTGAAATTTATGTAGCAGGTGCTAGCAACTTTCGAAATTTAGGTAGCAACTTTTTGGATTTTTGGCAACATTTTAGCAACTTTTTGGCATTCTAGGGAGCAACTTATCAGGATTTTACGAGCACAATCGGGATTGCCTAATTCAGACGGGGAACCGTACTCCGGTTTACTACTCCCCCCCTCACTATCTCTCTCTCCTCCCCTAAAAGGACCTCGTTTAGGTTTAAAATTAAACAAGCCAAAAAAACTGAACAGAGGGCAGATAGCATGACTGCCAATGGTATTTTATGTGCTTGATTTGAATTTCGTGCGATAATAATAATAATAATTTAATACTTATATTGCGCAATTTACATAAAATGATCAATTGCGCATAACATCTAGTAAGAATATAATAAAAATATGTTGTGAACTGAGTATCTTAATATAGTATGGTAGATAGATATGTATATGTAAAAATACATATATATATAAATTGAATAATTAGATAAATTAATATAACATTTAAGGCTCATATACTAGATTTAAAAAATGGGTCTTGAGATGGCGCTTGAACTTATCTACAGATTTAATCTCACGAAGATCAAGAGCACTTGGTAGTGAGTTCCACAGCTGTGGTGCAGCAACCATGAATGACCTATCTCCTAGCATCAACTTTGTCCTAACATTCGGTAAACTAAGCATTAAACTATTCGAGCATCTTAAGTTATAATGAGATTCCTTAACATTAATCAGTTCACATAGATATTCTGGTGCCATTCCGTAGATACACTTAAAGGTTAAGAGTAATACTTTAAAATTGATGCGCAGTCGAATTGGAAGCCAATGCAGCTCACGGAGGAGAGGAGTAATGTGGCAATACTTAGGCGCATTGTAAACCAATCTAGCAGATATATTCATGACGCGCTGGAGCTTATAAGCAATCAGTAGGGTGAGTATAAGGCCCAGCGGGGGAGGGGAAGGGCCGAGAAGGACACTGCCAATGACTGTCCGTGACTGCCTGGCCATGATCCTTCCGATTTAAATCGCCAAAATTGGGGACTAGATGGAACAATAATTCCATATAGCGCAATGAGAACTCACTGACTATTAAAATTAAATGTGCGTTCATGATAATCAACAGTTTATTTATTCCACGCAGGAAAGCCTTGGTTGGTCGCGTGGCTCAGCGGCGGTACTTTGGGTCAGCTGTGGTTTAATGTTGTTGCCAATGTGTAGGAATCTGTTGGCTTTCATCAGGAACAAAATACCTATGGCAAGTAATTAGACTTGCCGATAAATGTACATGTCCACCTGTTCTCAACCTGGAATGAGTTTCGGCAAGAGAGGATAACCTCTCTTGGTTTCGGCTAGCCTGAACAGGCTCTCTTAGCTTAAGGGGGAGGGGAAAAGAGAAAAAGCGAGGAGATTCCGCCCCCGCCCTAATTTATTTGATACCTTGAAGGTTTGACAAATTATGCCGGCATAATTTCGGGCATAATACTATATCTGGAGCATCGGGCCATAATGCCGGCATAATACTAATATTTCGCAGCATAATACTGTTATCTTACAGTTCAAAAAAACTTTGAATTACAATCATAATTGTTTCCTTATTTCGCCAGCAACTAGCTATAGTCGATTCGTTTCCAGTACGTTCTGGCATAGTTGGAGGCCTAGTTACCCATTATGCCAGGTAGGGGAGGGGAGGGGAAAAAGTGAAATTTTTGTCTTGGCATAATTGAAGATATTACCATTTTCAGCATAATACTCTATTTTCAAGGGTGACGACTCGATTTTAAGAGCATAATTTGTCTAAACCTAACGCTGACGTCCGCGTCTGCCAATCAGCAATTTAATACATTGGGAGATAAACCAAAAAATCCTCTCAGCTCCCTGGCCTGATTTTCAGACAGTACGAGGTCCTCCGCTCCGCTCACTTCAGGAAGTGAGCGCAGGACCTCGTACCGTCTGAATATCCCCGGACATGAGTCCCCAATGTCGCTAAAATTATTACTTTTAACGTACGAAATTAATTCAAAAGACCGAAAGAAATCAAGACCGTATTGGGAGCCTTCTCAAGCTTCGACTTTGATGCGTTTTGGCCGGCTCCTGTTGTGGAGGGAAGGAGAGTGTTCTCATTTTATCGCATTTAGCGTCGTCTATAAAACGCTCGCTCGCCAAGATACAGGCTCGTAAAAATTCACTGCCGTATTTACTCCTAGTTAGCCTACTGTTAGCTCGATGTATTTTATTCAGTATTTTATTTTATTCTACTGGAAACGATTCTTTTGTGTGCGTGGGCTAAACAATAAGTACGAATAAAAAGCCTAAGTCAAACATGAAGTGCCTCGTTAGCGCAGTAGGCAGCGCGTCAGTCTCATAATCCACTCATGATAAATCTGAAGGTCGTGAGTTCGATCCTCACACGGGGCACTATTTTTTTTTCCTTTTCTTTTCGAAAACTAGCCTTTATTCCTTGCAGCGAATTTCTTACACCTTTCTTCTTCTGCAAGAAAGTGAAAAAATCGTAGAAATTGTAGCTATAAAATGAAAATCGAATGCGTACTTATCTTTTCCTATGACTCACTCAGATGCTCGCATTGAATTCTTCTCTCTAAACGTTTGAGCAATGTCATGTAATTCTCTTTTTTTTTGGAAAAGTAAGTAACAAAACAAAATTGCTGAAAATAGTCTTGGAGCAACCTCATACTTGGCTCGGAGACGCGAGACGAGCCAGATCGAACCTCAAAACTGTAAGCTAACAAATGCGGCTTGGCAAAGCATTTTCAGCAATGGGCTTCTGTTTTCGGTTATTTTTCATCATAAAGCCGGTTAGATGCTGGTCATGTACTGTTTTCTCTTTCTAAATCAATAAAAAGGATTAAAAACTCCTCCATGGGCCGTATTATTTTCGCAACTAAATGGTCAATTGTACTAAATTGGGTTGCCTGTGGTACAAAAACCATACGATAGCTTGCGCATAAGTGGTAAAATGAATCAAGTGCCGTAGCCGAAATAAATGAAAACGTTGATACACATGTTTGACTAGCCTCCTCCGCAGGCATCTCTAATTTTTGAAGAAATTAGATGTAAGAAATCGTGAATTGGGTTACCCTGTGACTCCGAGATAGAAGAGGAGGACTGGGGAGGGAAGGCTCCAATCTCCCTCTCTTTTCTTCACCTGCCACAGGGAGCCCATAATCTGATTTCTTCGAAAATTAGAGATGCCTGCGGAGGAGGCTAATGTTTGACAGGTGTTTGACTAATGTACATCTATATTTCTTGCCAATTTAGTTTCCAGGTCAATTGGTCAGGAGATTTCTGGATAGAAATGTGTGGTTCCATAGAGCATGCGCAGTAACAACTGTTGTAATGGCAGGTAATAGTAATAGTAATTTATCGAGAATTTTATTTTTAGACAAAAATGTCAAAATAAACAGTAGTGTGAACGATAATAGTACTAATGGGTACTAATTTAATTAATTTACAAGAACTCCAGCAAATTGAGTTCTGACTCACTCTTTTCACCTGGTGGCCATCTTGGATTCAAAGCGAGGTAATCCTTTGTTTTTGCCAGGTTAACCTCGTTTTGACTATCCCTCACTACGAGGCTAACCTGGCAAAAACAAAGGATTGCCTCGCTTTGAATCCAAGATGGCCATCAGGTGAAGCGTCCATATGTACTCTATCTGTGACTGTGAGTTAGCGTATTTATACCTTGGGCTATTTTTAGATTTTTTACCCATGGACCAATATTTCTGGTTTTTCCAAAAAATAAATGTTTTCTTTGTTAAAAAAAAGAACAATAATGGTGTTCACACTCTAGCAAAATAAATATTAACAATAAGGTATATTGTCTATAAAACAATGAAACCTGGTTCTATAAATACGCCAACTGGCAATGTTCATTCCATAGCCATCCACACTGGAGCTCATCTCATTAATGGGAAAAGATTCTCAGAAAACTACAGTGACGAGTTCAAATCTCTGAACTATGCTCAGTATAGAGACCAGGTAAGTGTTCGTGTAACTACTGTACGGCTTCACATGTACTGTATTCTCGGAGGATTTTTGGGAGATCACATGGTTTTGGCAAAAGGAAAAGGGGGGATTACTCAATTTTAGTCACACAGGGGGGGGGGGGGGGGGGGGTCATGCTAAATAGTTAGAAAGGGCGAGGGACATACGAAATTTAGAGTTAATGACACTATTGCAGGTTTTTCAATACTTCTTTACTTATAAAGACGGATGCTCGAACTGAACCCGGGAGGTGTACAATAATTATTGGTGTTCGATGGGAGGAGCATGAAAATACTACAGATACTTAGGGGGGATCACTTTGAATTATCTTGTTGCATCACTAAATCCTCCGACCCCCTACAGGCGATAAATCATGACCGGTCCCCCCTTAATAACCTTTTACCCAGGGTAGGTGGGGGGAACTTTCACATATAAGCTATATGGGTATGTGCCTCCCTATAGGGTATGGTTTTCGAGCTGATTTAGTTGGAAATAGGGTTATAAATTTTGCCTTTTTAGTACGAAGTAAAAGGTACGATTTTGACATGGAAGTATGACACCGCACGTGTTCATTGATTTTTCGGTTTTCTTTTGACACTGATCTTCAAAATAAATTGAGAAATACAAAAACCATTGCGCAAAATGTCATTGGATTAGATAACACGATCAAAGCTTTATTAAAGTGGTGCATGAAGTAGGGTACATATTTTGGCTCAATCCCGGTTTCTGGGAAACTACCCACCCACCCCTCCCTTGGATATGCATCGTTCTATTAATGATTAACCATTAAAGGTTAGGGTGAAGTGTGGGGGAGGGGTGGGGGTTTACCAGAAACCGGGATTGATCCCATATTTTCTGGGTCACATCTGAAAAAGGGTACTGACATAGGATCAGGGATTCGAGTTCCGCGTGGCGCACCCTCATCGAAAATTCCCGGGGGAATGTTTTTGCAATTGTTATATGACTTGGCGTTTTCGAGTGCACATACAGGATAAAACGAGTGCAAATATGCGAGCGTATTACACGGGTTACGAACAGGTTTGCACAGGTTTATTCATGGTTTATTCAACATGGTTTATTCAACACTTAAACGGTTTTGTAAGCACACGAGCCAATCAAAATGAGGCTGTTAGAGTAATAGCCAATCAGCTTTTAGCGCGCGAAAACACTTTATTTCAGCGCGAGCGCCCCCGAGATTTGGCTTCCAAAAACGCTGCTACTTCTGCTCTCTGCTCTCAAGATTGTTTCTTCAAACAGATACAAGCTGTAACATTGCGCGCAATATTGCCAGCAATTGTTGTTCGCACGGTGCAATTTGTTGCGCGCAATGCTCGATCCTACTTCTGCAACATTTCCGGCAATGTTGCGTGCAACGTTGCAGCGCGTGTCCGTACCTTAAGGTAAGCGAAAATAAATACTTTTGTTCGTGCTTGTCGTCGTATAATAAACAATTTATTACACGCAAAGTTGTGTAATACGGCTGGTAATTTTTACTCGTCAATTTTATTTACAGGCTCGAAAAAATTAAACCGACTCGTAGAAATACCCAGCCTTATTACACAACTTTTCGTGTAATAACCTCTTTTTATGTTGACTGTCGAATCAAAAGGGAAAACCGTACAATATACAACCTTGCCACATTGCGGTATTGCGAATCTTTTTTACACTCACATAAATGCCCTCGTTTTCATTTTATTTTCTCTTGACTTAATAGGATCCTTTGGAGTTTGTCCTGTTTTCAGGTAGCGTATTAATTTTTTGTGTGGTGCATTAAATGTATGAGTCCAACCTGGAAGAGATACAATAGATTTAGATGTGTACATGTTAACTTTCTCCCATTAAAACACTTCTAATGCTGATAATTTGCTTACAAACCTTGGGTGAAGAAAACTAAGTACTCAACTGACGACAATTGCAAAACACTAGAACGCTTTACAATCTTCGCTCTGAGTATAAATCGCAGTGATATTGAACAGCTGATAGGATAATTTTTAAGAAAGCAAGTACGTCTGAGTGCCACCCACTAAAGCAAATGCTACCAACTGTAAAAGAGTCTTCTAGATGTCTGAGAAAGAAGGAAAGAATGTGGCCTAAAGTTTCCAGATTAAATGTTAGATACAACTTAGCTGTAATTTAATAAGTTTGTACATATATTTTAACAATTTAATAGTTATAATTATAACTGTTTATATTTTTTTAAATATAATCGTTTATAATTATAATAGAAGCTTAATATTTTTAGATACTCTTGTAAAGAACTTTTTATACCAAGAGACCATGAGAGATGATCACTTGGTTATACTTATTATACGATTAATTGTAAATTTGATATGTATTTTATCAAATCTATTAAAGACGGTATTATTATTATTATTATTATTTACCGAAGTGGTGGTGAATAGTAAAGGATATTCACCTCCGGAGTAGCCAATCAGAGCGCGCGAAAAGTCATATTCACTGGTGTGGTATATACTAATAAAGGATATTCACCTCCGGAGTAGCCAATCAGAGCGCGCGAAAAGCACTATTCACTGGTGTGGTATATACTAACACTAGATATTCTCTGTGAGATTCTGTGAACTATTTAGCTGCACCGTGTTAATAAAAGAATTAAGAAGTCCGTATTAACGAATTTAATTCTTACTTCTCATAGTTGCTGGAAGCACGGGACTCGCTATGATGCTGCTCCTACTGATCATGGTAAGGTTATTATTTGTCAATCTCACCTTGCCCTAGCTCCATCTCGTTCCCATAGCCCGCGATCTTTTGGCCACCGCATAGAACCGTGACATTAGATACATGACGCATGCCCAGTAAACAAACTTTTACGCATGTCGCCTCAAACCGGAACCATAAAATCCTGGTTCCGGTTATGGTTTATTCCAGAGCCTGTGGCGTTTGGTAACCGCTGGGCGAAAAACGCGCGGGCTCTGGGAACGAGATTGGCCCTAGCTGCTTTCTCAATATCGCTCGTTTCAGACGGTGAACTTTTCATGCGGCGAATCCAATGCTAATGAGCTAATTAATCCTTTGTAGTTGGATAGAAACAATAGGTTTTGCAATGTGAAGTTCGACGTCTGAAACGGGCTTAACCGTACTACAAGAAAATACACGACCCAACGTCCACGGTCGTCAGTTACTGTAGACAGAAAGTTGTCAAATAACGGAACATAACTACAATAAAACACGCGCTTTGATAGCCATTGACCATTCGCTTATGGTTTGTACCCGTAGAATTTGCGGCAATATTGTATAAAATGGTAAAAAATACACTGACAGCTTTTCGTTCATCGAGTTATGGACGCACTTGTGGGTGTTGCTTAAGCTGACTCTTCTTTCGTGCCTGACAACCTCCGATGTCTGTGACTCATCGATGGACGCATGCTGCGCGTTTACTATTTCTTCGCTACAGTCGGCGGCCACCGCCACGATTTGAGAAAAACATATCTAATAGAGTTCAACACGAGGGTCGTTAAACTCGGTATGAGCACAGTCAGTTAAACCTCTAATGTAGCTTCAGTAATAAGAGATTATTCTATCGGTAGAAATCGGTAGGAATAACTAAACCCTGGCTAAACACCCTAAATCCTGGCTAAACCCTGGTGGAGGGTTAGGTTTGGGGTAAGAAATAGGAATATGACGTCACCGTAGGAATCCTACAAGTCCTACCGAAGTAATAATTATGTGACTTATATAGAGATAGGTCCTTAGTCTTTACTTTGTCAAGTAAACAGTAATCATTATCGACGTGTTAAAACGTAACTAGTTAATACTCATGTTGGACCTGTTTCAGATAGCGAACGTTTCATGCGCCGAACTTAATTTAAGTTGATTCAGACGGCGAACTTAATTCATTGAACCGATTGTAGCGATCAGGGAATCTGGGTCTAGAGTTTAGCTTTAGTGCAAATAATTACATTCAAGATAGCATAATTCATGTATTTAGTGCAACAAATGAGAAAAGTGGCGTTAGTGTCAACGCCGATCCAGCGTCACATAATCCGACAGCAGCTACCACACCTAATCTATCTGCCGCACCTAATTCATCTGCCGGACCTATAAATTCAAACTAGCTCAACCCAACTGATTCAGGCGCGCTTTTCTGCCGCACGTAATTCAAACCCAACTATAATTCAGGCGCACTTTTCTACCGAACCTAATTCATCTGCCACACATAATTCAAACTAGTCAAACCCAACTGATTCAGGCGCACTTTTCTACCGAACCTAATTCATCGGCCGCACATAATTCAAACTAGTCAAACCCAACTGATTCAGGTGTACTTTTCTGCCATACCAAATTCATCTGCCGCACATAATTCAAACTAGTCCAACTCAACTGATTCAGATGCGTTTTTCTGCCATACCAAATTCATCTGATAAGTTTGGCGCATGAAAAGTTCGCGTTCTCAAACGGGCCTTATGTTCCTTTTCAGGTCGCTGCATCTACGACCATTGTACGGTTAGTACTAAAACATCAAGACCCGGACTGCTTCAAAGGAAAGATCGTAAACAAAGAGAGTTACGCTGTTGAAGGACCGTTTTCGCATTTTTATTATCAGAACATTTAAAAACATTTAACGGCAAAATGAATCTCAGTCAATTCAATCGAAATATCAATATTGAAGTGAAGTCAACGAAGGTAATGAAGTGTTGTGTTTTTCTAACAGGAGGAGTTCTTATGAAGTATTTTGGTTTACACATCACGTGTTTATTATCTTCTACGCGCTGTTGGCTGTACATGGACTGGGGTAGGTGCCTCTCAAACACATTTTAACATTACTGAGTCATACATGTAGGTTCGATAACTGCTAGAATTGCAATACTGGAAATTGAAGATAAAACTAAGAAATTATATGGCAAATTTAAGGAAAATTTGTGTGAAAGGCTTAAAAACCTTTAGAATCGAAGTAAAGATTAAGAAAAGTGAGAAAGAAGAAGAAAACATTGCCTGGCCCGGGGATTGAACCATGCGCTCAGTTGACCCCTTTCGCTTTGAAGGCGCGTGTGCTCTTCTCGTTCGGCTACAGAGCCGATTACTAGAAGAGGGTGCACCTTCTCCACACATAGCTTATTTTCGAACCACTTTTCAGGCACGCCGCTCTCTGGACATGAATCAGTGGATTTGTGCTCTCTTCTTACGGTGCTCCGAACGCGCGGGAGCTCCGCTAAAAACTGCAACCTGGCAATTAATGTGACTAAAGAGGAAGGGCGTACTGTGATACTCTGATGGCTTTTCTTTTGGTAGCCAATCAGACTAAAGGGTCATAGCTGTGTTTATTTTTACGCTGGTTTGCAATCTCGTTCCCAGAGCATGCGCGTTTTTTGGCCTGCAGCGGTGACCAAACGCTGATCAAAAGGAACGCGGGCTCTGGGAACGATGGCTCGATCATTTGACAAATTATATCTTCGTGGATTTGGGTATGTTAATTTTACTATGACCGAGAACGTGTTTATAATGTCAAGAGTTCATAACCAGGAGCGTCCATCCGCAATACTGGGACAATGTCGCAGCATTAGTTAGGTTTCCCGGCGCTGTTCTTGGGTTGTAATCACAAAAGCGTTGGTATAGCAAAAGTAGGCTAACGAGGTATCTTTTGTTCCGCCACTTGTGCAACCCACCAATTGGCAGAAAAAATATCTAAATATAACCCAACATGTCGAAACTTGGCTATTCTTATGTGTACTTGGTAACTGCAACTTGAATGTTGCTTAGAAAAATGAACTGTACTACAGAAACTGGTTTGACAACCTTTAATGACACAAATAATAATAATAATAATCTTTATCCAGGGAGCCCACGTCACCTAGGTGATTTTCAGTAGGACCCTGCCATAATAAAAAGTTCACTAATTCTAAACTATTGATGATTAAATAAAATATACATATATATAAGCCATAAATAAGCTAAATAAATGACATTTGAATTTTTAAATATAAGATAAATTAAGAATAATTAAGAATATAAAATTAAGGATAAAAGTGAAAGTATTGACATAGATTGCCTAGGAAATATAACCTTTACTGTAATATTAAAATAGCACATTTAAATTTCTAAGGTAAAATGTTCCAGTTACTGATGCCATGATAGACGACACATTGTTGACTCCAAGAGTGTCGAGATAAGGGCTTACAAATATTGTTCTTATAACGAGTGTCATGAGAATGGACATCTTTAGAATTGACAAAATTAAAATTCCAGTCAATTAGTCCATTTATACCCTTATAAATAAAATTTAATCGGCGAAATCGCCGCCTCTCGTACATATTGTTCCAGCCAAGTTGCTGAAGGGCTTCCGTTCCCGAGAAATACTTAAGCTTGTCGAGGATCAGCTTTGTAGCTTTGTTCTGGAGGATCTGAATGCTGTTCATAGGGATGCATTAGATTTGTCCCTCCATACAACGTCCAGTAGTCCATAATGGTAGAATCATAGTCAGTTTAACAAACAGTTCTCTGGTAGCTCTTAGGAGTAAATGTTTGATCCTTCGAAGTATTCCCAACCTTTGGGTCACTTTCTTGCGGACGTAATCAATACGTTCTGACAAAGATAGTGTCTCATTAATTGCTTGACCTAGATACTTAAATGAATTTACCTTGTCCAGCTTGATATCATTGATCTTGAGGGTAATTTGATTGAGTGATTTTAATTTCTTTGGTCCTCCAATTAGCATAAACTTAGACTTGGTTACATTTAGCGTACGTTTGTGTTCTGTAGTTCGAAGGCTGATTTTGAAGAGCACGTAGAGTGTTGTATCGTCGGCAAATAAAGTCACAGTAGTATTCTTCAGGCAGTTAGGTAAATCGTTAATGTAGATGGCATACAGTAATGGGCCAAGGATGGGCCAAGGATGGACATCTGGGGGACACCCACTGTTACCTTGCGTGTTGTAGATAAAGTCTGACCAAAGACAGAGAACAATATCGTGATAGTCAATTTTCATACAGTTATTTCAAAATAGGCTGTCTCGTGCATTATGCATTCGCAGATTTGATTCAAACGTGCGCAAAAATATATTGAGAAACGTTGAATCTGTTACATTGTCTTAGAACACACACGTGAATTTCACTGAACAGACACACTGACCATTATGCTTTGGGTCTTGGAATGAACAATACACCTTACACGATTCACGAGACAACTTATTTTGAAATGACTGTCTATTCCATGCATTCTACAGTGGCGTTGTTAAACATCAGACGAACCTGGACGCCCACCCACCTGGCTGTGAGCAGCCACATCACCAACAGACACCAAGGAACAAGACTGTGATGAACGAGTGTCAAGAACTAGCGGAGTTCAAAGCTGATGAACCGCAGGTGTGTAGGGGACTAGAACGAGTGACCTTATGGACGAAGGGTAGTCTATATTATATTAATTCATTTTATTCATTTAAAGAACTTCCTAAAGAACTTAATCAAATTCTAGGGAAGCGCTTTAATTTTTAGAACGTGTTTTTTTTGTGCTTTACGTCTTTTGCTATTGGTCCTACCATACAGCGGCCACAGCCTCGCGCTGAGCAGTTTCAGAACCGCGGGGGGAGGGAGGGGGGGCCGAGGGGTCATACGGTTAAGGTATATTAATATGTAGTTCCGCTCTTAGGCCTGGAAGGTGATAATAGCGCCACTGTGCATCTATATGACTGACAGACTCATCCGGATACTAAGGGGATACCAGCAAGTACATATACTCAAGGTTAGCAATATTTAGACCCGCCTGTTTTGTTTCACTCGAATCTCTTTCTGCTAGCAGTTCCTCTGTTATCTTTTTTTTCGGGCAAGTTTGATTTTCATTTTGGGGTACCTGTGGTGAGCACCACAGGGAACCCAAAATCAAATTGTCTGGCAAAAATACCTGAAGAAGCGAGAGATTCAAACCAGGTCGGACCTGGACTATTGTGAAAGAAACAAAATTTCTATGAAAGAGTAAACTTAAGGAAACAATTAAATTAGATCTAATTTTCAAAATTCAATAGTGGTATTTCCTTATTTTTATTATTTCTTTACCTCGCCATCTAACTTGCCTTTGAATTGCTTTTTTCTCAATAATTCATACTAACTACAAATATTTTGTAATGCATAATTTTGGTGGCCTAGCTTAGTTTAGCTTGTACAGTCATTCTAGGCCATCCAGTACCCTATCCAAGTCATATTATCCTTTTTCTCATCTGTACTACATTATTTACAAAGCCTTCGTTCTTTCGGCCAGCGGAGCATAACGTTTCGCAGCGATGTGGATCCACACAGCGGTCAAACGGTCAGTCTGGTGGGCGGCCGCGCGAATTCCCGCGCAAAATTTACCTTAAAACATATTACAGTGAACATCTACCCCCAAAAGTTAAGAAAAATACGTGAAAGTTAAGCTTTTTATTTTCACAGTCGACGGGAAATCAGTGAACAAACTTCAAACTGTGAGTTTACCAATTTTTTTTCCGCAATTTACCAAAAAAGTTCACAAGGTTTGAAAACGGGTGTGTGAACAGTGACGGCCGCCGGCTTTGAATTTGTTTTGGAATATGTTGTTGTTGCAAGACTTTTGACACATGCGCAGACGTTTGACCGCTGTGTGATGTGGACCGGACTAACCTGCGTAGCGGTGCAAGAGAGAGAATGGGGAGGGGGAGAAAGGTGAAAGGAGCGCCTGTAGTCATGCCATTGCCTTTTTCCTATTTTGCGATCATGGTATTATCAAGATTTAAAATTCAAAGAAAGAAAATAAAAATAAAAATAGTCACTGTTGTTCGGTTTTGTTTATTGTAAAACGGCTTCATTTCAACAACCATATGAATGTATTCACGATGATTTCAGGTTGTTCAGCATTCGTGTGATGTCGTGGAGCTGAAAATGAGGAAGAATGGACTACATGCTAAGCCTGGACAGGTCAGAATAAAGCCCGGCCAAACGTACAAACATGTTTTTATAATGAATAAGAAGTTTCACACAACAAAGTTTGAAGCTTGAGAGAAGCTTTCAGGTGCATGGTCCCTTCATGTAGGCAACACATGAACTGCTATCAAAATACAATAGAAGTAACACAATACGAAACAATAGAACGAAAGACACAATATAGAACAAAATACACAATACAATTTGGTAGTAATCGAAGGGAGAACCATCTTTCAGCTAGCATCAGCTCATGAAGATTGGTCACGTGACAGCCGCGCATCTACATTTGACATGTTAACGCTGGGCGTGTTGTTGCTGTCACGTGACCGGACGAGTGAATCGTAGATTGGAGGAAGTCGGTCGCGCCATTGGTCACGGTTCAGAGAGGGGCCTTTCAAACCATCTGCTCTCGCGGTCGAGAATTCTTGTCTTGTCCTCATCCAGTTGGTGTTGTTGGGATGTCATATGTTGAGCCACAGGAGAGGAGTCTCTTTTATGCTCCTTGATTCGTTAATTTCTTGAGGGCTCTCTCTGTTTCTCCGATGTATTCTGCTTCACAGTTATTTATTTTAATTTTCATCGTATTGATGAACATGTTTTATCGTTTACCCGCCTCTTTAAAATGACTGTTACTGTGTGACTACTGTAACCGGGGCCAGCCAATCACATTAATTACAGAACGAAAACAAAGTATTCCAACTTACGGTTATTTGAGCCAAACAATAACATCAGATTTCAACTTGCTCAAGCTTTGATCCGGTAAATGGCAAGTTCGTTGGAAGTCGTTTGAATGAAGAAAATCGTTTTGATGCTAGGATTCGTAAGTTGGAATGCTTTATTTTCGTTTAGTCAATGGAACCACGCCCCCCCCCCCCCCCCCCCCCCCCCCCCCCCCCCCCCCCCCCCCCCCACGTAACATTGCGGCGCATTTAAATAGCAGTTAACTAACAGTTATTTCCCCGGCCAAAAAACAGGGTTTCTGTTAAAAAAACATTAAAACACCCTTACCCCCGGGAATCTTTGGAAAACCATGTATACTATTAATAGTTGAGAGTTGGTATTTCTTTTAGTACCCGTCAGCCTCTTGGGATGTATCGATTGCTGGAAAGTGGTTTCCATTTAAAATTAATAATCGCTACGATCGCCGAGGTATACCTATATGATAATAATAATAATAATAATAATAATAATAATAATAATAATAATAATAATAATAATAGTAATAATAAATATTTAATATGCATAGGTAAAGTGCTTATCTATGCTACAATTGATATGGTGATTTATTAAGAAAAATAGTAATAATAGAAGTAATTATAATTTGAATGCGCTTACGTGTAAGTAGGAAAACTATATGGCCAAACCATATTAATATAACTGTTCTTGAAGCGTTCTCTGTTTACTCTGGGCGTGGCGCTGGTTTTATTCCGTAAGGCATAAGTAGTTTAAATGTTTAGATGTAGGGATTATAGATCTTAGCGGGTGCGAGGACTGTGCTTTTTTTTTAAATGCGCGTGTCGCTATTTTCCAAGATGCTATAAATTGAGAACAGCTCCGAGGTGTATTTTCGTTTAAAGCACCTCTTGAGAAAGCGCTGAACTGTATCCATAGCTCTGACAATGTTAAATCCGCGCTATTTTGACGAATTTCTCCGCTCAAAATTGTATTCTATTACGGCACCACATTCTTCTCCCGCTATAGCTATACATTAATAAATCACCGCTAGATTTCTCCTCAGATTGTGCACGCTATTAATTCCCCAGCCAATCCAAAGAAAGTGAGTTGTTAGATAAGGTGTTTCAATTGATTGGTGCATTATTTCTCGCTGTTTAAGTGGTCCCAGTTACAATAATTGATGTTTATACTTTCATCCAACATTTTGCTAACCTACGTAGCTGGCGTTTTGGGGATTTTTTTCGCCAACTACCACCAGGCTAACATTTTGCGTGATGAACAAATGTTTATCGTTGAGCCACTACTTCTAAGAGGGTCTGAATGGGGTTAACTGACTACTGACAAACGGCCTTAAAAATAACTGACAACTGACAAATGACGATTTTTTTACTGACAACTGACAACCGAAAAATAACTGACAACTGACAAATTTGTTTTTTGTGGGTCAAACATTGTAACTTTTCTCTAGTAATGATTAACTAGGGCTAACTGACAACTGACAAATGGGCAAAATGTTAACTGACAACTGACATGTAGACCCCCCCCCCCCCCCCCCCCCCCATTCAGACCCTCTTCTAAGAAACCTTGCGAGCCAATCACAAATTGACTTGCAACAGTGAGATTCAGCGGTATTTCCAAAACAAATTGTTCTGCGGGCTCAAGTTTGTAAGATGTTTGCTGAACTGTTTGCTGTGCAGGCGGCTAAACGATCAAACATTGTCATGACGGTGAAATGTTCAAGTTGACGTTCCAACAAGATGTTTTATGATACTGTTTGAGCGTTTAGCTGGGGCTTTAGTTTCCCAATGGATGCTTAGCAATAAAAACGCGATGGTTCTAATGAATGAAAATTGCGCGTCTGTTGAGCGCGCGCAGAAGACAAGAACAACTTATAGTGGAATCGTAAAGCGGGTAATTCGCATTCGAGCTAGGAAAATAATGAACCGGTTGAACTAGAAGTGCTCAGTTTCAAGTTAAGCTTGACAATCACGATTCATTAGCCATAAAAGGAAAAAGGTGTAGTCATTACGACAAGATAATTAAGTGATTCATTCATTGTGACGTAACAGACAGAGCTTGTAATATACTCAATTAGAACACCTCTTTAATTTTCAGATATTTTCACTATTACTTTTGTTTGACGTCAAAGTTTTCACAGAGTCTAAACAAAATGTTTAAAAAACGAAAATAATATGATTAAACAAGAAACATCACCAGACGCTCCCCGGGGGGCAATAGTAGTTTTCTTGTTAAGGATTTATCAGTATATCATCACGGTCCTGGGACGTAGTATTTCTGGCACAATACTTGAGTCAACTGCAAGATCAATCCTGGACTTCGCCAGACAACATCCTACGCTGGCCAAGACCGTTGGTGTATTTTTGTTCATCGTCTTTTTGCCGCTGTTAGTTACCGGCGTGATCATCTTCGGATGGTTGATATTTATTTCACTTGTCGTCATTTCTATTGCGATCGGGATTTTCGTTACCATCATCGCTTTGGTGGCCATTGTTTTTTCGCCATTGTTCCTCCCGTTTGCTTTCCTCGGCCTCGTCGTCTTCGGGTTATACCGAGCGTACAGGGTATTCCAACGAGAGATACTGGATGGGTTAAATCTACCTCCACCGAGAACTAAAGACGGCATATATATGTTCTTCATGGACATAGGAGGGCTCACAATGATAGGAGCTCGGCACATGTTGGACAAGATCCTGCCGGAGTTCGTGAAGGACAACTTCATTGTGAGTTTTCCGAGGATTGTTCTTTTAAATGCACCAAGTTTTGTGCAAGACTATTTACTGCCTGGTGACGGGCAACGAAATGTTCCAAGTAGTTCCACCGGTCAGACATCTCAGAGTGAATCATCAGGAGATAGAAGTTCTGGGACTGAAAGTTCAGAACAAGGAAGTCCAAAGGACAACAAAAATCGAAGATCTCAAAGGATACAACATGAGGATTCAGGGAGATTGGGCTTTCTAAGACACGCTATGACTTCTGGTAATCATTTGCTTGGACAGCCAAACCGATTTATCCCTGATGGATGGGTTACCAAGGTTGTTCTGTGTCCCATTTGGATTCCTCTCTACTTGACGTGGTATTTATTTGCCTGCGTAACCCTTCCATTCTATGTGGCAGCTACAACTTGTAGAAGGTAAGCTAAAACTTTGTATTTGTACGTGAAGGGCGCTATGAATCCCAAAAATCGGATAAACATTCTCATAACAAAATCCAAAAAAAAATACGGAAATGGTTTACAGATAGTGTTCGTCCACCCCTGAGTACTATAAGGCGTTATAGTTCATCAGTAAATGTTCTCCGATACTTATTGGATGATACTGAATACGTGACCGTTGAGAGTTGTCGTCCGCTAATGCAAACTATCCAAATTGAATTGAATTTAAAAATTGTAATTGAAATTGAAATTGAAATCAGGCGTTGTAGTTCACCACACATTTTCTGAGTGCTCTCATTGGACAAAAGCGATCACGTAACGTTTATGTATATCAAATAGTTCCTCGACGGACACACACGGACACACATTTGTATAATAGGGCGGAAGACAATTTTCTGATGAACAATAACGACAAATAGAATGTCTCGGAACTATCAGCTGATAGTTTCCCTTGGAAATTTGATGTTCTTAAAAATAACATATAAGCCCTCGAACTACTTGTTTTAAGAACATCAAATTTCCGCGGGCAGCTATCAGCCGATAGTTCCTCGACTGACACACTCTATTTGTATAATAGTCGCCCGTGAGCACTATCAAAAATTGTTGTGTTGAACAATAAAGACAATAGAGTGTGTCTTTCTCGGGACCATGGGCTAAAAAGTTTCCCTTGGAAATTTGATGTTCTTAAACCTTTGAACTTCATTCTCGGGCTTATATTTGTTTTAAGAACATCACATTTCCGCGGGCAACTAACATATCAGCCGATAGTTCCTCGACGGACTCAGGTCGCTTTCCGAACATCAGTAGTAGGAGAGGGACCGAATTAGCCCCCTTTTTTGGGGTGTTATGCTAATTTTCGGGGTGTTATGCTAATTTCCAGGGTGTTATGCTAATTTTTGTGGCGCGCTCATTAATTCAATGACGTCACGGTTCTATTGTCTTGGACTCATGAATAAAGTGTGGCGCTCTCATGAATAAAGAGAAAGTGGCGAACAATTCGAGTACTTGGCCGCCAGACGAGCGACCAAGCAATAGTTAACAACTAAAAACAATTGTATTGAGGAATGGATCCATTGGAAACATCCTTCAGGGATCTGATATTACTCGCAGAACTGAATCGATTAATTTAATGACGTCACGGTTCTATTGTCTTGGACTCATGAATAAAGTGTGGTGCTCTCATGAATAAAGTGTGGCGCTCTCATGAATAAAGTGTGGCGCTCTCATGAATAAAGTGTGGCGCTCATAAATAAAGTGTGGCGCTCTCATGAATAAAATGGGGGTGAATAAATTATCTTTTGTCTGATGACGGCATAGAAGGCGTAGGATTTCAATTTCAGCTGCACAGCATAACCCCTACAGAACTCCTAAAATGTCTTTAATATTTTCCTTACAGCTATTATCTTCGCTATCACTCGTAATGTAATTCTGAGATCAGAATATTTATAAACCTTTAAGGTAAATCCACAATGACTTATTAGAGCAACTTTGCTATTGTCCTTAGGGATTAACGATAACTGAAGGGCCATCGGTACAGTTTGATAGAAACAATAGCCCTATTGTTTTGAGGAAAACTCTTGAGATGCAAATTCTTCTCTAAAACTGAACTATAATTACCATACGAATAAAAACAAACCACCAGATAAATTTAAAAAGTTTATTCAATCTCAAAAACACCAATTTACAGTTCGTTTTCCTTATAGTCGCGGAGTTGATAACTTTCTTATTTCTCAGTTCTTGGGTTGATATAATGTATCTTCCATGTTCGTCAGTTTTGCTTTGTTTCCAAGATTTTTCGGAAATCAGGATCTTTTCTTAAGCTGTGAATCCATTTCATATCTTCGAACAACACTTCTCTTAGGTCTTTTCTATAGGTAGGAACCAAAGCGTTACTGGCTTTGATTTCAACAACTTCATGACTATCTCCATCGTGTTCATACTTTTGAACCAACGCTTCCCAATCTTCCTGGTGCCGTTCTTTAGCTTCGTTTCGAATTCTTTCCCAAACATCCTCTTCTCCGTCATAACTATCATCAGTGGAGTCCGTACTCTCCTGAAAATCAGAGCTTTGATAAGAATCTTCAGTCATTTCATCGTCTGAGTTGGAACGATTAGCAGCCATCGTTTATATATTTACTCTTCAAGGATCGGGAGTATAATGTCAGACCCTTAAAAGTTTCCAACTTTATAGAAAACAAATTGGCGTGGTCACTAAGTTTAACAAATGTCGATTAGCTGATTTAGCTAAGGTCTCTCAGTTAGACCAACATTATAAGCAGGATTCCTAACCAACATATTTTCCATTATCAACAACTGGATTTACATTCCTCGACAAAAACTTTCTTTTTTGAAGTTTCGCTTCATGTAAATATGGTTTACGTTCTTGAGTTGATAACCTACAAGGGCGTATCTAGCCTATAGGCCCGTAGGCCTGGGCCTACACATTTTACAGCCTACTTGTCTTATTACAAATGAATGTTGGACTTGAGGAGCTGTCGAAATACACAAAACATGACCTGGAAGTGCAGCAGAAGGCATTTGCGAAAGTCTAAATCTAAACATTTACCGGGGAAGCATGCTCCCGGACCCCTCAAGAAGCGATCCTTACGGAGCGATTTTTTGGCCCACAAATTTTAAAAACCTGGATACGCCAATGGACTTGTGCCAAGTGGTTGGATAATTGGAGTAACTGCAGAATACCCTGCCACTTCAGGAATGTACTTATTAATAATTCATATTCTATTGTTTGCCATTGTTTCCATAGAACGGCCCACCCAACCATTTTAACAAAACCTAACCACACATTCCTGAAGTGGCAGGGTATTCTGCAGATAAGCCGGATAATTTAACAAGATACTTTGATCCACAGTTAGGTACAGGGCAGTTTTTCAAAGTCCGATTTTCCATGTTCACTCGTTGAAAGTTAGTATCAAATAGCACAAATCTACTTGATCGTCCCTTTTATCTCCTTTCATCTCTTTTGTCGCCTTTCGTCCCTTTTTTTTTGGTTTTGAAAAAAAAAAGAGGGATAAAAAAAAGAAAAAGCGGGACGAGAGGCGACAAAAGGGATGAAAGGAGATAAAAGAGACGATCAAGTAGATTTGTGCTATTTGATACTAACTTTCAACGAGTGAACATGGAAAATCGGACTTTGAAAAACTGCCCTGTACCTAATTGTGGATCAAAGTATCTTGTTAAATTATCCGGCTTATCTGCAGAATACCCTGCCACTTCAGGAATGTGTGGTTAGGTTTTGTTAAAATGGTTGGGTGGGCCGTTCTATGGAAACAATGGCAAACAATATAATATGAATTATTAATAAGTACATTCCTGAAGTGGCAGGGTATTCTGCAGTTACTCCAATTATCCAACCACTTGGCACAAGTCCATTGGCGTAGCCAGGTTTTTAAAATTTGTAGGCCCAAAAAATCGCTCCGTAAGGATCGCTTCTTGAGGGGTCCGGGAGCATGCTTCCCCGGTAAATGTTTAGATTTAGACTTTCGCAAATGCCTTCTGCTGCACTTCCAGGTCATGTTTTGTGTATTTCGACAGCTCCTCAAGTCCAACATTCATTTGTAATAAGACAAGTAGGCTGTAAAATGTGTAGGCCCAGGCCTACGGGCCTATAGGCTCCCTTGTAGGTTATCAACTCAAGAACGTAAACCATATTTACAAGAAGCGAAACTTCAAAAAAGAAAGTTTTTGTCGAGGAATGTAAATCCAGTTGTTGATAATGGAAAATATGTTGGTTAGGAATCCTGCTTATAATGTTGGTCTAACTGAGAGACCTTAGCTAAATCAGCTAATCGACATTTGTTAAACTTAGTGACCACGCCAATTTGTTTTCTATAAAGTTGGAAACTTTTAAGGGTCTGACATTATACTCCCGATCCTTGAAGAGTAAAGATATAAACGATGGCTGCTAATCGTTCCAACTCAGATGATGAAATGACTGAAGATTCTTATCAAAGCTCTGATTCTCAGGAGAGTACGGACTCCACTGATGATAGTTATGACGGAGAAGAGGATGTTTGGGAAAGAATTCGAAACGAAGCTAAAGAACGGCACCAGGAAGATTGGGAAGCGTTGGTTCAAAAGTATGAACACGATGGAGATAGTCATGAAGTTGTTGAAATCAAAGCCAGTAACGCTTTGGTTCCTACCTAATTTATAGAAAAGACCTAAGAGAAGTGTTGTTCGAAGATATGAAATGGATTCACAGCTTAAGAAAAGATCCTGATTTCCGAAAAATCTTGGAAACAAAGCAAAACTTGATGAACATGGAAGATACATTATATCAACCCAAGAACTGAGAAATAAGAAAGTTATCAACTCCGCGACTATAAGGAAAATGAACTGTAAATTGGTGTTTTTGAGATTGAATAAACATTGTTTAATTTATCTGGTGGTTTGTTTTTATTCGTATGGTAATTATAGTTCAGTTTTAGAGAAGAATTTGCATCTCAAGAGTTTTCCTCAAAACAATAGGGCTATTATTTCTATCAAACTGTACTGATGGCCCTTCAGTTATCGTTAACCCCTAAGGACAATAGCAAAGTTGCTCTAATGAGTCATTGTGGATTTACCTTAAAGGTTTATAAATATTCTGATCTCAGAATTACGTTACGAGTGATAGCGAAGGTAATAGCTGTAAGGAAAATAATAAAGACATTTTAGGAGTTCTGTAGGGGTTATGCTGTGCAGCTGAAATTGAAATCCTCCGCCTTCTATGCCGTCATCAGACAAAAGATAATTTATTCACCCCCATTTTATTCATGAGAGCGCCACACTTTATTCATGAGAGCGCCACACTTTATTCATGAGTCCAAGACAATAGAACCGTGACGTCATTGAATTAATGAGCGCGCCACAAAAATTAGCATAACACCCTGAAAATTAGCATAACACCCTGAAAATTAGCATAACACCCCCAAAAAGGGGGCTAATTCGGTCTCTATCGTACTACTAACATCAATCATTTTTTATATACCTTTAGGCCATAATTAGGACTTGACCAATCAGATCTCGGTGAACGGTGGACCTATTCGACCAATCAGATCGCTGGAACAAACAAGTAGAGGAACGGTCTAGGGAGGAGGGAGAAACGGCTAAAAATAACTAGAGAGGTGGGAGAAATGTCCAGAAAAACTAGGAAAGAGGGAGAATTTAGCATACAGGGAGGGGGGAGAAAATGGGATCTACTTCATGCTCTAGGGAGAAATTTTAAAACTCACTAGGGAGGGGGGGATTAAATTCGAGAAAACTACGGAGGAGGGAGATTCCACTACCCGTTCCTCTCCGCTCCAATTTAATAATATAGATAAAGTATTGTGAAACTAAGTCACGGATTACAAGGAAAGGTTATAAGCAACTGAAGAGACTATTAAAAGATTTAATGATGATGATAATAAAATAGTACTAAAACTAATGTATAATATAATTATACTTATAATAGTGGAAATGTTAAGTAATAATAATATTAATAATAATAATAAAGAAGAAATATGGTATTACAATAGTATACTACCTATAGTATTATGTAGGGGAAATCGATTCAGTTCTGCGAGTAATATCAGATCCTGAAGGATGTTTCCAATGGATCCATTCCTCAATACAATTGTTCTTACTTGTTAACTATTGCTTGGTCGCTCGTCTGGCGGCCAAGTACTCGAATTGTTCGCCACTTTCTCTTTGGATGGCGGCCAAGAATGTTGTCATGGAAAACCTCTAGATGTGACAGCAGAGAGTAGATATCATCGAGACTACTGACAAAGAAGGCTGCCTTTAACTGTGCGACTACTGTAACATACGAGAACTAATCACATCACAGCACGAAAACAGAGTATATTTCATCCAATCTTCGCTGAATACAGCACAATAGATGGTTTGCACTCAATCCCCAGAGATTCAAATGACAAAGGGCATGGCGGCCATGTTGGTGTCCAGAACAAAAGAAGCTAACGAAGAACTATTGTTAACTGTACACCAACATGGTGGCTATGACGTCACGTGCAAAGGGTCTAAAGCATTTCAACTTGTTCTAGTTTCGAGCCGGTAAAAGGCAAATTAATATTTGTTGGACTAGTTTTGTAGTTGAAGTACTTTGAATGAAGAGAATTGTGTGGATATACTAACATTTAGAGATTGGACTTTTTTCAGTCGTTTTGTGTTTAGTTCTCGTTGCCGGGCAGTAGTCAGTAGTTACAGTAGTCACACTCTTAAACTTGCGCTTTGGTTTACATTCAATCCTTTTAATATTAAGTTTAGTTTTTGAATTAATTTTCAGAATCATCGTCGCTGGAAGAGACTACATATCTGAGTTTTACTCAGGGATAAGGTTGGCACTTCAAAACCAAGTGCTAGAAGTAAGAACCGGCATAGAGCATATTTTGTTCTTTATCCGCCAATCTTTAGAATTAATTGGAGTGTGGTATTTCATACGCCTCGAGCGATTTGTAAGTCTAGTATATGGAGCACCTAGACGTCCTCGGTACAGACGACCACCACAGGCTGAGCATGTCCGAACAACGAACCAATCTGCCTTGAGGCGTGGACTGAGAAGACTCAGATGGCTAAATAATTTAGTTATCAGGACCATCGCTAGACATCCAGCTGTCGTCGGACTTGTTACCATTTTTATGACTCCTACGCTTATCGTCATGAGTCCGTTAATAGGTCCGGCAATCTTTATATGGATCTCGTACAGGATGATCAGCTACACTGTAATAACTGTTATAGCAGCTTTACAAACGTCTATTGATTATAACAGAGAAACCATCAATATAATCAGGAAGGCCATCGAAGACATCATCGCTGTTGTTCGTCAGGTCGTTACAAATACCATCAACACAGTGCGATTCATCGTCCGCATCATTCTATCTCCAATATACATGTTCTTATATGTGGGACGTGTGATATTGCGGCTGGTGACATGGTGCTTGCGCCCTCTGTTTTATATTCTCAACGCTATGACGTTTAGAATCCTAATAAGGCTACTCCCAGCTATGACTCGGCGGACTGAAGTACAGACAGAGCAAAGTCCTGACAGACCCCCTCCACGATATGACCAGAATGACAGAGGTCCTCCTCCACCCGCACCGCGACAGGAAAACCATACGGACAGACACACAGTGGATCAAGCAGGGGACCGACACCAATATACTGCCTACAATGGACGATATAGTGGAGCAAGAGGCCATAGTGACCAGTCTCGAGATCGTTGGAATGACTCAATGGAATACAGATATGATAGCAGTGACGCAGAGGACACTCCAGCACCAGCCAGGTTTAACTCTCGTGCAATAGACGAGCGACAGATGTCCTTTACGTACCGTGACATGGACCACGACCGAGACTACATCAATAGAGTTGAGGTCATGAAAATAGTAGGCAGAGATGACACGTTCATGTCCTCTGGATACTACCGGCCAAGGACTGTAAAGCAGCTTACTGTCAGAGTTACTGGTCAGCGGTGGAAGGGGTCTCAAGAGATCAGATACTCAGAGGTTGGTGAGGAATTTAATAAATATAATACTCAAACGAAAATCATTAAGACAACAAACATAAGCATAGCCAGGAGCTCATTACCCAGAGTTCCTAAGGAGAGGAATCGCTCACTCATTCTGATTGGCTAAAAATACATAGATTAGCAGTGGTTTTAAAATTTAAAAAATTGGGGTAATTTGACAACGAAAGTTGAGTGGCGATGGTTGTTTGCCTTACGAGTAGGAGGAGCGGGGTTCGAGTTCCAGAAAATCTCTCAATTTGTTTTACCTCACCATCTTGAGAAGTTTTTCTTGAGAACCCTAGCTCTAGGTGGGTAAGATATTGTTTGCTGACCGATTAGTTTTTTTTATGTTTCAGGGTAAGATTTTAGTTAGTTTATATTGTCATTTCATGAATTAATTAAGTGAGGGATTCCATCTGTCATATATTTTTCGTGATGCAGTGTTTTCCCAGGCTAGGTTATTTTTAGATCTCATTTCATCGCGACATATTGTTAACAAAGATGCCTCGGTAGGTTTAATCATTTTAATTGAAATTACGCAAACACTTGTGATTAGCTAGCGGAAACCGAACTCGCGGAGACGCATTCTAAAAATAACCCGGTCTTTAAAAATACTGTATCACACTATGGGAGATGGACGCTCCGGATAATGGGGTACCAGGAGCGTCCATCTTCCCATTGGTTCTGTTCCCAGCACAGGAGTAGATGTGGCTATATTTAGAATTGCCTTTCGCGCGAAATAAACAAATGCCATGTTGTCTTAGCTAATCAGATAGCTATTCGTCACTTCTCATTATTATTCATTATCATTCTTCTCACTTTCAACGCAGGAATTCTAATTCTAAATATAGCCACATCTACTCCTGTGCTGGGGGCCCAGCCCATGACATAGGAACGCTCCTGGTAATGGGCTCCTGGTTACTGGCATAGAGCACAAGTTCTAGTTAACATACACGACAGACAGTTCACCGCTAATTTTTGCACACGCTCATTGAACAGAAGCGAACACGTGACGCGATATTTACTACCTTCACTGAGCACGTTTACCACCAAAGGGTGCTGAGGCGGATACATGATTCTCTGGGGGGGGGGTGGTTCGATCATGGTAACTTCTTTGTTTTTTCTTTATAAAAGGGAGGAAGAGGAAGGGGGTTCCAAAGAGAAATGGAGTTCGATTTAGAAAAAAAGGATTTCGGTCGATTCCTATTTTATCCCCTGGATCCAGAGCTAAAATGTAAAAAAATACCACCCTTTCCCCTGATTTGTAATGGTCCAATCCAAGAGACCATCACCTAAGAGAACCGATCCCCCATACTAGCCTCTCTCCCCATGATAGTCTGCGCCGATTTATTTTTAGCTTGCATAAATTAATTGGACTATTTTTACCACTCTATCCGATTGGTTGTGGGTGTCACATGTCGAATGGACCGGCGGGCGGCGAGAGCAGAAGAATGCATTCAGTGTTTTACTCAGTAACCAAAGCATTCACAATTTTCTACTTTCACGACAGTTACTCTACAGATTCATATTGATTACGGTGTTGCAAAAGCATGTCCGATTATTTACGATATTATAGGTTCTATTTCTAATTTCTTTAGCGAATTGTAAGCGTCTGTTTACGATAATTCCAAACTCAGTCAGTCAATGTTTCAGATCAACTGGATTTATAATTTCGCAAAATTGTGGTCAAAAGTCGCTATAAACTGAACGTTTCTAAAATTATTAGCATGAAATAGAGCAAATAATCCGGTCAGTCCCCTAGGTATGTTATCTAGCTATACATGAATATGAACTTTAGGGAACGAGTATTTATAAGGTAACCGAAGTTTCAATATCAACGATACGGGATTGTTAATTTATTCTAATTTTTGGAAGACTTTCCATGCTCGCTCCGGCTACAAACTGAACGGAATACGGCTTCATTTCCTTTGATAGTTTCACGAAATCAGTTAGGTCACTCCAGTTTCTTTTCACGGCTTCCAAGTCATATCCGAATTTCTTACGGGTCTGGCTTATTAATACAGCCTACAGTTTCCCAGTCAAATCCAAACGGCAATATTTTTAACGGGTTTTCAAATTACACTCCGTAGTTATATTAAATTCAAAGTTCATTTTCTCGAGTCTTCAAGTCAGATTAGGTCAGATCCGTCCCATACCCGTTCGGGTAGTAAGTTTAGGGAGCAACACATAATTCAGAGCCAGTTTTGAAGTTTCGCATCCATCGCCCCTCTTTCTTTGTTGAAATCAAGGTTGAATTCATGAGATGGAGCGATGAAAATCCGTGAGGAGCTGGAACCGAATCTTAAAATAGCATCGTGACGTCCACTGAGCCAAAAATAGATTGGCGCAGACTATCATAGGGTATGAGATCAGTTCTCTTAGGTGATGGTCTCTTGTCCAATCCTAGATTCTCTACAATTCTCAGTGCATGAAATGGATCATGTGATAGTTGTCGTCCGCGGATGCAAACTATCAGCGTTATAGTTCACCACAAAATTTTGGCGCGCGCTCATTGGTCAAAAGCGATCACGTGACGTGATAGTTGTCATCCGCGGAGGCAAACTATCAGGCGATAGTGCCCGCTGAACACGAAACACAATTTTGTGTTGAACAATAACGCAAATAGACTGTGTCTGTCTCGGACCTTATTATACAAATAGACTGTGTCCGTCGAGGAACTATCGGCTGATAGTTGCCCGCGGAAATTTGATGTTCTTAAAACAAATATAAGCCCGAGAACGCAGTTCGAGGGCTTATATGCTAGTTTTAAGAACATCAAATTTCCAAGGGAAACTATCAGTCGATAGGTCCGAGACAAACACAGTCTATTTGTCGTTATTGTTCATCACAAAATCGTCTTCCGCTCTCAGCGGGCACTATAGTTTTCATCCGCGGACGACAACTATCACGTCACGTGATCGCTTTTAGCCAATGAGCGCGCGCCAAAATTTTGTGGTGAATTACAATTTGATGTTCTTAAAACTAGCATATAAGCCCTCGAACTGCGTTCTCGGGCTTATATTTGTTTTAAGAACATCAAATTTCCGCGGGCAACTATCAGCCGATAGTTCCTCGACGGACACAGTCTATTTGTATAATAGTGCCCGCTGAGAGCGGAAGACAATTTTGTGATGAACAATAACGACAAATAGAGTGTGTTTGTCTCGGAACTATTGGCTGATAGTTTCCCTTCTTAAAAATAACATATAAAAGCCCTCGGACTACTTGTTGTAAGAACATCAAATTGCCGCGGGCAACTATCAGCCGATTAAATTAAGTTATTTAATTAAGTTCCTCGACGGACACACTATTCGTATAATAGTATCCAGTGAGAAATGCTTTGTGTTGGATGAAATTGATCACGTACGTAACGTGAAAGTTGTGGTAGAACGTAGTTTCGTGGGTTCAAACCCGACCACGTCCTTCGGCAGGGACGTAAAAGCCGTTGGCCTCGTCTCCACCCTCGTCTCTTTCCTACATAAATGGGGGACGTAAGGAAGCCATTGTGCTATTAGAACACTGCATGTTCTTGTTGATGAAAGCTACTGGGGGTTGTTATAAAGTGATCAACAGCGTGGTTAACGTATTCAAAATTATAATGTATTCGCAGTAATATTTAATTAAGTTATTTGTACGTATTACCGAATAGTTTTTTCATTTCGCATTGACGGTGTGTGATGGGTTAACATTGCAGAATAGAGTTATAGAGGAGTGTTGGAGCAGTAGATACAGTGGCGGCAACACAGCAGGATTACAAACAAAACATCTGCTGACCGGGAGTCAAGCTAAGTGTCCAACAGAACGAATGAAACGCGCGAAGGAGAATTCCAACACAAGCGTTCAAGAACATCCCAATGAACGTTTGAATGGAGCAGGAAGCGAATCGTTGTTGGACGAAAGTTGTACAGCAAAAGCAAATGAAAGTGGCACGTTATGTGATACGTTTCCCAACTACAATCCAAACACAAACGCCAAAAATACTGATGGAGATTTGAAGGAATTGAACACCAAACCGCCTTTTGCCGAAGATCTCCAGCTAGCTACTACTGCAACAGAAAGTGATGAGAATTTAAACCGCGACGAGAAAAAGTTCCCAGTAGTTGTGCAGTATAACGCCAGTGTACAGGAAAAGGGAATCGGAATTGAACCGTTGTTGGTGGATTCAACGAGAGCAATGGAAAGAAGCGAAGTATCAGATGCTCAAGTGACTTTCCCAGTGTTTCCAAAGCATGATATAACCGAAAGGAATGATACTGACAGGAGTACAATCGACCAACCTCTGTTACCCAAAGAAGTTAAGAAAGTGGAAGAGGAAACTGCTCACGAAGATGCGGAAATTCATGAACATCGTGAAGAAAATGACAACGTGGATGGGGAAACCGCTCACGAAGATGAGAAAATGCATGATCATCGTGAAGAAATTGACAACGTGGATGGGGAAACCGCTCACGAAGATGAGAAAATGCATGATCATCGTGAAGAAATTGACAACGTGGATGGGGAAACCGCTCACGAAGATGAGAAAATGCATGATCATCGTGAAGAAAATGACAACGTGGATGGGGAAACCGCTCACGAAGATGAGAAAATGCATGATCATCGTGAAGAAAATGACAACGTGGATGGGGAAACCGCTCACGAAGATGAGAAAATGCATGATCATCGTGAAGAAATTGACAACGTGGATGGGGAAACCGCTCACGAAGATGAGAAAATGCATGATCATCGTGAAGAAAATGACAACGTGGATGGGGAAACCGCTCACGAAGATGAGAAAATGCATGAACATCGTGAAGAAAATGACAACGTGGATGGGGAAACCGCTCACGAAGATGAGAAAATGCATGATCATCGTGAAGAAATTGACAACGTGGATGGGGAAACCGCTCACGAAGATGAGAAAATGCATGATCATCGTGAAGAAAATGACAACGTGGATGGGGAAACCGCTCACGAAGATGAGAAAATGCATGATCATCGTGAAGAAAATGACAACGTGGATGGGGAAACCGCTCACGAAGATGAGAAAATGCATGATCATCGTGAAGAAAATGACAACGTGGATGGGGAAACCGCTCACGAAGATGAGAAAATGCATGATCATCGTGAAGAAAATGACAACGTGGATGGGGAAACCGCTCACGAAGATGAGAAAATGCATGATCATCGTGAAGAAATTGACAACGTGGATGGGGAAACCGCTCACGAAGATGAGAAAATGCATGATCATCGTGAAGAAAATGACAACGTGGATGGGGAAACCGCTCACGAAGATGAGAAAATGCATGATCATCGTGAAGAAAATGACAACGTGGATGGGGAAACCGCTCACGAAGATGAGAAAATGCATGATCATCGTGAAGAAATTGACAACGTGGATGGGGAAACCGCTCACGAAGATGAGAAAATGCATGATCATCGTGAAGAAAATGACAACGTGGATGGGGAAACCGCTCACGAAGATGAGAAAATGCATGAACATCGTGAAGAAAATGACAACGTGGATGGGGAAACCGCTCACGAAGATGAGAAAATGCATGATCATCGTGAAGAAATTGACAACGTGGATGGGGAAACCGCTCACGAAGATGAGAAAATGCATGATCATCGTGAAGAAAATGACAACGTGGATGGGGAAACCGCTCACGAAGATGAGAAAATGCATGATCATCGTGAAGAAAATGACAACGTGGATGGGGAAACCGCTCACGAAGATGAGAAAATGCATGATCATCGTGAAGAAAATGACAACGTGGATGGGGAAACCGCTCACGAAGATGAGAAAATGCATGATCATCGTGAAGAAAATGACAACGTGGATGGGGAAACCGCTCACGAAGATGAGAAAATGCATGATCATCGTGAAGAAATTGACAACGTGGATGGGGAAACCGCTCACGAAGATGAGAAAATGCATGATCATCGTGAAGAAAATGACAACGTGGATGGGGAAACCGCTCACGAAGATGAGAAAATGCATGATCATCGTGAAGAAAATGACAACGTGGATGGGGAAACCGCTCACGAAGATGAGAAAATGCATGATCATCGTGAAGAAATTGACAACGTGGATGGGGAAACCGCTCACGAAGATGAGAAAATGCATGATCATCGTGAAGAAAATGACAACGTGGATGGGGAAACCGCTCACGAAGATGAGAAAATGCATGATCATCGTGAAGAAATTGACAACGTGGATGGGGAAACCGCTCACGAAGATGAGAAAATGCATGATCATCGTGAAGAAATTGACAACGTGGATGGGGAAACCGCTCACGAAGATGAGAAAATGCATGATCATCGTGAAGAAATTGACAACGTGGATGGGGAAACCGCTCACGAAGATGAGAAAATGCATGATCATCGTGAAGAAAATGACAACGTGGATGGGGAAACCGCTCACGAAGATGAGAAAATGCATGATCATCGTGAAGAAAATGACAACGTGGATGGGGAAACCGCTCACGAAGATGAGAAAATGCATGATCATCGTGAAGAAATTGACAACGTGGATGGGGAAACCGCTCACGAAGATGAGAAAATGCATGATCATCGTGAAGAAAATGACAACGTGGATGGGGAAACCGCTCACGAAGATGAGAAAATGCATGATCATCGTGAAGAAAATGACAACGTGGATGGGGAAACCGCTCACGAAGATGAGAAAGTGCATGAACATCATGATGAAAATGAGAAAGTCAGTGAAGGGAAAACAGGTCATGAAGCTGACAATTTTCAAATACCACAGCGTGAAAATGAGAAATCATCAACTGCGAACACAGCGATGAAGGAAACCTCTGGGACTTTAGACCTTGAGCTAGATGACATCCTTACTTCTGTAAATGAAGAGAAGCACGACAACGATACAAGAGATTCTTCCGACCCTCCCATATCCAAAGAGGAAACGCCAACAATCCTTGGGAGATGTATTTCTGTAGTGTTGATTGCATCAACAGTTTCATTTCTTTCAGTCTGTTGTTATTATGTCGTAGGTGGATTCGTTGTCCTTATTCTGTAATCGTGTTGCCAAATTCTTGAAGTTCGTGGCGCGTTGCTTCTCATAATACTCAACAACATGAATTGTAGCTGAGATCTTAAAACAGATTTAAATTTTATTTCTTAGATTTCTGTACATTGCTTTCTTGAATATCATTGTTAGTGTCAATACCTTAATCACTCCGTTATTGTTTACAGACAACAGTCACAATACTCAAACTACTGTTCAGTTATTGATTCTGTCTATCTTATTACCAAGTTCAATACCTAAATGACTCTGTTATTATTTACAGCCATGCAAACAGCAGTTATAGTACTCAAACTATTGTTCTGTTATTGACACTCTTGCTTAATTTACCAAGTTTTAGTCATGTTTGGTTGAATGACGCATATTTATTACGTTTTTATCTTACTGTGATATTTATTCTGGAGACCTATATAAATCATGAATAAACCATTTCCAACACTGTTCGAAGCCATTTAATTACAGTGCAATTAATTGCTCACAAGGTCAATAAAATACTCTCCTCTTTCAGCCTGATATTATTTGTTCATTTATTTAAGTCATAAAAATAAAATAAATGAACAAATCATATCATATGTGCTCTTTTGTAACTTGTCGATACGCGAAGCATGGGAACGAGTTATTCTGCATGATGGGAGAGTTGTGTTATGCACTCACTCGCTAATTGGATTTAGTATATGACATATTTAACAATTAGACCCGCAGCCCGAATGGGCTACGAGTCAATAGCCCATGAGGCGCAGCCGAATGGGCTATTTAACTCGTAGACCATGAGGGCGAGAGGTCTAATTGTTTTAGTATAAACTAACTAGTCGGACAGTAGAAAAGAATAGAAAGAAACAAATTGAAGTTGAAAAATGTTGTTATTTCAGAATGCAGGATTTGTAATAGTCCACTGGTTGGTTTATACTAAAAGTAGATTGGCTACTCAAACTCGGAATATCCTGCATTAGTATAAACCAACCAGTGGACTATTACAAATACTGCATTCTGATTGGCTACCCTACTATAGGTCTATTTGTGATAGCCCATGGTTGAGAAAAACCGCACGTATTTTCACGAAATAATAACAATTTTCAACTTTTGTTTCTTTCTATTATTTTCTACTGTCCTACTAGTTAGTTTATACTAAAACAATTAGACCTCTCGCCCTCATGGGCTACGAGTTAAATAGCCCATTCGGGCTGCGGGTCTAATTGTTAACTAGTCATCTCCACTTCGGAGAATAATTGTTACCTATTCACTGTTTCCGGTCTCGCGCGCGAAGAAGTCACGTATTAATAGGTTTTCATTTTTTAACTTATTTGAGGCTGACTATGTCGCGAGGTAAATATACACTGCTAGTCACTGACGCTGATGAGAATAATAGCTGATATTACAGGGGCGTAGGCAGGATTTTCCCAAGGGAGTCCCTACACGAGCGCCAGGCATCGGATTCCCATCGATTCCCATACAAACACTGTATTTCGCGCCATGTTTGCACCCCTTTCAAAATGTCGGAATTAACCGCGAACTGGTCTATTGAAACACATCTACCGTGCATCAGGCATACTCACCCATACCTATATATTTACTTTTAAAGTGCTAGTCATCATTTTAAATTTAAAACTCAATCAAAATTTCTTGACGTGCATAAAGTGATGGAGAATTTTTGGGGGAGTTTTCTTCAAAACCCATTTTTTTATTAATTCGAGAAACTGCACTTTTCCAAACAAATTTTGAACTTCCCGCATGGATAATATGAAAGCGATGTTGTGACGTCACAACCAGAACTCCTGGACTATTCGTGAACCGAACAACACAAACTTCGACCTTGTTCTGTGTATTTGTTTTTTGTTCTTGTATTAATATTCATGCCAAGTCGTTGTTGCCGCTGGCTGGATGTGATCATGCAGATAACCAGTTATGTGTGTGGCCTTCTCGATATTAGCCTTGCTCGATATTGGATACTGATTGTTTTGCAGATGAAAAGGGATAAATGGTCGCCGAGTTTGTCTTCAGAGCAAGCACGATTCAAAGCTTGTTCAAATGTTTATTATCTCATTCATTTCATATCTTGTGTCGCTTCAAGTATATATTACGTATACGGGGATAATGGGGGGGGGGGGGGGGGGGGGGCTTGTTTGTGAGTTCTTTGATATAGTTTAGCTCATGCACGTGGAACATACACGTACGTTTTGCTTCTCTTCACGCTCTGAGATATATTTAACAATTATTCGCCGAATGCAAAGTCGATACCAGAGACAAAGTCGAGGGGAATATTCACCAATATCGACTGAGCCTGAGGTGAATAATTGTTTTAGTATATACAACACGGGAACCTCAACACAAAATGAGAATTATAGTGTTTCTTTAGTTTTATTTCTTAAATAGAAGGCGTGACAAATGTAACTTTTGTAAACAAAGCTTTTTCTACGGCAAAACAAGTTGTGACAGTTGCTTTTGTACATTTTATGCAAACATTTTACCTTGAAACACTCGAAGGCCATGTTTTGTAGCTTTTTTAGTGCTTTTGGGCACTGCATTTTGTTGAATTTCTAACATTTCTGCATCGGAAACAATCGCGAAACGTGAATTTACGCCTGCCATTTTGTTTCAAAATCATCCCGAGTTTTGTTGGTGGCTATTGCTCATTATTCAGTCCGAGATAGCGAGCCAATCAAATTGCATGATCTATGTAGGTTCCCTTGTTGTATATACTAAATAGATATATACATGTTGTTCTCCATTGTTTTAGCTGTCAAATTTGAGAAGAATACGAATGTGCAATGTTTTTGAAAACGGGTGTATATATATATATAGGTCGGAATAGAATTAGTTACAATTAATTTATTTAAAGTTACAGCAATTCCCATAAATTCTGACCCCCTCACCATATATAAATATATATCAAATATATATCAAATATATATCAAATATATATATATATATATAACATTATGGGATGTCATTGCTGATATTTTTTCAAGTTGCCTGTCATCGCGCCCTTCTGGAAATAATATAGGTAGAGGTATATATATTTTTATCAGAGTATATAACATGGTTTGCCGTGTTTTATTGTTTTCAGCTGGCGGTTTAATTTCCTTTCATCGCGCGTGTAAATCTATATTATAAAACAGATAAAGAAGCCTTAAATCCATGTTTTATACTATCATAAAACACTCTGGTCATTTGAGAACACTCGAGAAATGTTGAAAGCACGCCTTCGGCTTGTGCTTTAACATTTCTCTCATGTTCTCAAATGTCCCAGTCGTGTTTTATGTATAGTATAAAACATGGCTAAGGCTTCTTTACTTGTTAAATATATGATGAGGGGGTCAGAATTTATGAAAATTGCTGTATATAATATATATATAATGCTCAGGATTCGGAGTATTTATATTCTTGGTTGATTCATATTTCGCTCTACAATACTGTTTCCAGAAACAGTATTGTAGAGCGAAATATGAATCAACCAAGAATTTAAATACTCCGAATCCTTAGCATTATCATTGCTCTACAGCATTGTATCGAGCACTGTCTGATAGAATTAATCGAAGCATTTATTTATCTACTATATATATATACCGTAAGGTCATAACATATTTAGGCATCCCTGTATCTCTATATCTCAGTCTGTATCTGTTTCTCTGTTTCTCTGTTTTTTTTTGTTTCTCCGGTCTTCCTCTCTCCATAAAAACATCACGCTATATTCCTGTTAGATCTGTGGATTAGCCCTATGGTTGTTTCATGTCCCGTTTGAAATTCAGTGTTTTAAAATAAATATCTTCACCAATATTATAAATAATCCCTAAAATTAACTTAATATATAAGTCGTTGGCTGACTGGCGTAGAATGACTGAATTTCCCATTCAAACTGCACTATATCCTTGATACTATCTATAATGCAATTAGCGCAAGGCTCAACTTATTTCCCGTGCCGTCAGAATATCAATTTCTGACCAGATCGTAGCCTCTGTCGCTCAGTCGTCAGAAATTACATTTTATGGCATGCACAGTTTAGCGCTTTCGCCTTTCACGTCGAAGACCCGGGTTCGCATCCCGGTCAAGGCAGTGATTTTTCTCAAGGCGTAAAAACCTGGCTCTCTAACATTGGGGACTGGGAATTGAATCTCTCGTGGCTCAGATGATCACGTAAAGCGGCGGTCCCGTCTCCAGAAATGGAGACGTAAAAGAACCATACATTCAGGATCTCTGGCGGTGACCATACCCTCTGTGTCGACGGGTGAATACCGCTTTAACTGCTTTTCGTAGACGCCACTGTAATATTAGCTATGGTTACCTGTAACATATTTAGTACGACCAAGAGTTGGTGATATTATCAACAGAAAATGAGAATTTGTGATTCTTTTTCAAAACTGTACCTTAAACTCATTTTTTTATTGATCTCTCTTACTATATTTTTTGGTAAAAAATATTATGAATAGTGTAAATAAATTGAAAAGATAACTCATAGACGAAGAACTAGTTTGTTATTCATCTATTCGCTTAAATTTAATGATATAAAATAATTATCTTATAGGCACTTTGAATGCAAGAAAAAATTGTAATAAATATTAATATTAATTGTTTATTCTACCGAAATATCAATATCATAAAACAATCCTAAGCAATCAATAAAATCCAGAAAGGAACAGCAGTTTCACTAGGCCCGATCTCCTGCTGTGAGCGGTTCCGGTGCGCCCGCAATCCTCGTAGCCAATGAGGATCGCGGGCGCAATCTGTAGCCCCTCTTGGGGTAGGGACTTCGTGTAATTTGTAGTATAATTAACAATTAGACCCGCAGCCCGAATGGGCTACGAGTCAATAACTCGTAGCCCATGAGGGCGAGAGGTCTAATTGTTTTAGTATAAACTAACTAGTCGGACAGTAGAAAATAATAGAAAGCAATAAATTGAAGTTGAAAAATATTATTATTTCGTGAAAGTACGTGCGGTTTTTCTCAACCATGGGCTATCGCAAATAGACCTATAGTAGGGTAGCCAATCAGAATGCAGGATTTGTAATAGTCCACTAGTTGGTTTATACTAATGTGTTAATATACTATGGTAGTACGTGTAGCACCTGTAATAAGTACATGCAGCACGTGTAGTACGTGTATGACGTGTAGTAAGTACGTGTATACACCTGTAGTACGTGTAGTACGTGTATCACGTGTAGTACGTGTATGACGTGTAGTAAGTACGTGTATACACCTGTAGCACCTGTAGTACGTGTAGCACGTGTAGTACGTGTATCACGTGTAGTACGTGTAGTAGCTGTAGTTGTAATATCTGTAGTACCTGTAGTAGCTGTAGTTACGTGTAGTAGCTGTAGTTGTAGTACCTGTACTACCTGTATTTAGTATAATTTCATCAGTGAATATAGAGATTCCCGTGCTCTGATTGGTCGAGAATTACGTCATACGTCGCTATATTCACCTCCAGAGCGCCTGGAGGTGAATATAACATACAATTACAAGGCATTTACCAAAATGGCCGCTCGTATATTTACTGATGTTTCTCACGAAGAAATAAATAATATGAAAGAAAAAGGTTTTCCAAAACCCACTAAAGAAGCAACTAAATAAGTATGGCTAAACTTGAAGCTTATTTTAATCCATAAGCCGTCACAAACAAAGTTTACTTACGAGTTTTGGCCGGGGTTGAGTTTATTCGGTCCTCATGAATCACAACTGAAATAACGTCTACTTAGTCTTAGAGCAATAAATAAAACAACGAGACTTTTGAACTGTTCGACTTAAAAAGAGTGTACTTACTTGAGTTATTTTCCCCGTGGTTCTTGATAGAAAAACAACAAGTTCTAGTTTTCATTCAGGAAGCCGGTTGCTGTTATGCTCTTCTCTCGCCGCTCTCGGTGTGTTTTCAAGTTTTATCTCATACCGAAATCATTTGTCTCTTGATTTACCATTGTCTTTGATTTTGTGATGGCTATAATCCACAAAACTACAAACTGTAGTTTGTAGTTTCCAGCAGATTTGTCCTTTGAAGTGAACTCATGAAAGCGGTTCCTTTCGATAAATTTGCACTCGCCGTGGCACATTTTCAGTCAGCCGAGTTTGCCCACTTCCACTCATTTTCGCTGCATTTCCTCTCTTTGTAACACGGTTCGAGCCTTCGAGGTCTCAAAAGTGAGGACTGCTGCTTCAACTTGAATTCTAGTGTGCATTTGGACTGCTTTTCAGTATTTCTCTGGCTTATTTAGCAAATCCATTCTTGTAGTCCCTGCAAGTCTCGTGTCGAGTCGGTTTGTGCAGTGAACCGTAGCGGCATGTGATTATGCAAATGTTGTCACAAAACTATCCTGTCACGCGCGCTTGTAAAACTTATAAAAGGGTCGGAAGTCAGACTAATAATTTCTAGTTTTAATTTCTCTGATATTCACTGATGAAATTATACTAAAACAATTATTCACTTCAGTCTCAGTGACTATTGGTGAATATTTACCTCGACTTCGTCTCGGTAAATATTCACCAATAGTCACTTCGACTTCAGTGAATAATTGTTAAATAGTACCTGTAGTAGCTGTGGCTACGTGTAGTACTGAGCTGTAGTTGTAGTAGCTGTAGTACCTGTAGCAGCTGTAGTTGTAGTAGCTGTAGTACTTGTAGTACCTGTAGTAGCTGTAGCTACGTGTAGTAGCTGTAGTTGTAGTAGCTGTAGTACCTGTAGTAGCTATAGCTACGTGTAGTAGCTGTAGTTGTAGTAGCTGTAGTACTTATAGTACCTGTAGTAGCTGTAGCTACGTGTAGTAGCTGTAGTTGTAGTAGCTGTAGTACCTGTAGTAGCTATAGCTACGTGTAGTAGCTGTAGTTGTAGTAGCTGTAGTACTTATAGTACCTGTAGTAGCTGTAGCTACGTGTAGTAGCTGTAGTTGTAGTAGCTGTAGTACCTGTAGCAGCTGTAGTTGTAGTAGCTGTAGTACTTATAGTACCTGTAGTAGCTGTAGCTACGTGTAGTAGCTGTAATTGTAGTAGCTGTAGTACCTGTAGTAGCTATAGCTACGTGTAGTAGCTGTAGTTGTAGTAGCTGTAGTACCTGCATGTAGAGTCCACAATTAGAATCCCCTCCCCATCCCGATAACTTTATGGTATTTCAATATCGTCATCTAATTGATGAAATAGTTATTATCCGACTTTTTCTACATCCATCAATCTCTCGACCGAATGAGCGCGCATGAACTTGTTCTCGTATGTTTGGGGGTATTTTTATCAACTCAGATCCCAGATGCCATAGTCAGTAGTATTCTCAGTAGATTATTAATGCCACAATCTGTTTGTTGCTCTCTCTCTTTCTCTCATCAGTATGTCTTCATCTGCTGCCCGTCGATTGCCAGATTTGAATGGCATCCTTTTACCCTTACTCAGGTATTTCGACATAAAAAACCTCTCCGGGCGGAGCCGCTTATGTTACCATCATCTACAAATATTTTAACAGTTTCGAATAAATCAAGGCGCGTGGTTCTAGTGGCTTTCGTACAGTACTGAACTGTCAGATTATTATTAGTATCATTATTATCAACAACATCATCAACATTAGCATCCTGATCATTATCATCAACACATCATCAACATTAGCATCCTGATCATTATCATCAACACCATCATTAACATTAGCATCCTGATCATTATCATCAACACCATCATCAACATTAGCATCCTGATCATTATCATCAACACCATCATCAACATTAGCATCCTGATCATTATCATCAACACCATCATTGTTGTTACTGTTGCAGCTGCTGTTTTTTCTTCTCTTGCTGTTCCTGTTTCTGCTGCTGCTGTTGTTATTGTGTTGTTGTTGCTTCACCTGCTGTTGCTGTTGTTGTTGCTGGTGCTGTTGCTGCTGCTGATGTTGCTGTTGCTGCTGCTCTATTTTTGCTGCTGCTGTTGTTGTTGCTGCTGCTGTTGTTGTAGTTGCTGATACGATGCTGTTGTCGTTGTTGTTGTTGCTACTAATCCTGTTGTTGTTGGTTATTATTATTATTACTATTATCTTTGTCCTCTCTTGTTTAAGTGCCCATCCAAAGATGACGATACGTTTTCAATTCATTTTAAAACAGCTGGTGATTGGACAAGTAAGTAAAACTTTTTGAACTGCATCAAGGTCAATCTCAGTTGATTTGGTCCTTTAATCAAGTTACTCCATTCAACAAACGTGTAAACCATCTTAAACACGAAGGTCCGGTATACGAGGGTTAGCCCCTCCTCTTCTCACACATGGCGAACTCGAGATTTAAAATTCAAATTACAGAGGAGTGAAGTACGTAGGCGAGTGAATAAGCTTCTTCCCTTTGAGTGTTTAAAATCAAACAAGCCATCAAAAGCGAACATAGAGAAGATAGTTGTTTATTAAAGACATTAGGTGGTATATTATCACTGTCTACGCACTCTGTAGCTCCTACTCTAAAGTTTAGCATATATGTGTTTGATTTGAATTTCGTGCCATAAGCAATCAGATAAGCAATCAGATAAGCAATCAGATAAGCAATCATGCGGAGTATCACGGAGAGACAATTGAAGGTGACAAACCCCTGGGCTCCCATTTTTATTCCGGAACTTCGTGTTTAACTTTGGATAGTTTTCAAGGCCCTTATTGGAATAACTCCTTTGTACATAAGAAACACGTTTACCTTACTAAATAAAATACACTCCATGAACGTATAAACTCTTCTTTTCGTAAGAAAACGTTTTACTTTAGTGCCGCGTATCTATGGATTAATCTTCCCAAAGACGTTATTAAGCAGGCTTCGAATACTTCTTCTTTTTCTCTTAAACTAAAGAACGTTGATCTGGATTATCTATAGCTCCATGCTTAGATAGGAATATGACTGTTCTTAATTGATGTCCGCGTTCTGGTGATCTTTTTGTTTTTGTCCGAGTGAAGATTAGAAATAAGTTCAAAAAGCAAAAACACGGACAGTGATCAAGAACATCGATGTTTGTTCTCGGAATATTGAATCGGTGTTGAAACCATTTGACATGCATGCTATAAACATCTTTCAACAAATGTTGTACTGATGTTGAAGAGATGTTGAAACCGTTTTACCTGGGTTTAAGGGAAGCTATAAGAAGACCTATAACTCTTCGTAGAGATATTCACTAGGGACGAATTCACCATGGAAAAGGGCATTAAAACCAAGATGGGACCCTTCTGTAACGTTCATGGAGCTCCAAGCACAACATTGTTTTATACTTGTAGACTACACTACATACAAAGGAGGTCTATAATGCGACTGTCGCTTCTAACAAAAGTTAATTGCCTTTTGGTTTTGCAGAAAAATTCGCGAAAGAGATGTTCTCAGCCCACACCGAATTGGAAAAGAAACCGCTTCTGATTAAACGAGAAGAGGCTACGTGTGTCGTGAATGTTCCAACAAGTGTTAGGTGCCCGAAGTGCAATTATTATTCAGTTATACAATATACACGGTGTGAAACGTGCACTCTTAGTGGTCGATAGCTATGATCTATTAGAGTAGAGATGCACAGATGACGTCAAAAGATCACAACACGCACGCTCCATTGTGCTGGGAAAGTTCGCTAATTATTGTATAAAACCTATCGATCTCTTTTGTCAACACGTGAATAGAACATCAGTCACGGCACTCAACTACGTCTCGTGGCGTACTTCTTTGTTCTCGTCACGTCATCTGTGTATCTATAAGTTGACAGACACATGGCAAAATGACATATATTTGTTTTAATTAGCCAACTTTCCCAATAAAATAGAGCGCGCGTGTAAACTGTTGACCTTTTGCCAATTAACAAATATATATTATTGTGCCGTACGTCTGTCTTGTTATAGATGAACAGATGAGATCATGACACATTGAACTGGATGTTCTCGTCACGCTGTGACGTCATCTGTGTATCTATTAGAGGACAGTTCCACTTTCCATACAAAATAGAGCGCGCGTGACCTTCTGACGTCATCTGTGCATATGTACTCTAATAGATTACGGATATCGACCAATCAGATATGTTTACTGTAAATTCATGTTACAAACACCAATTTTCACATAATATGATTGGCTAGGGTCTCGTGAATCCACAGCAATTTTGACCATGCGATGACACAAAACGCGGTAAATAATGACGAGAGGACATACCACTATTGTAAATGCCTTAAATACAGTTACACACAAAGTCACTTTCAGTTTAAGAAACCTGTTGATGATGTTACTAACTGTTCTGTTCTCGTTCTTCTAGATTCTCTGTTGACGGTCCATATGGCAGCCCGTGCATGGTATTAATAATAATAATAGTGTCTTTATTACATACAATAAAATACGTATGTTACAACAATAATTGACATGGCTATATAAATTAAGTTAAATATACGTCTAGTTATAAAGGAACACATAAATCTGTTACTTTTAGGGCACTGGCTAATTAACAATTAGACCCGAAGCCCGAATGGGCTACGAGTCAATAACTCGTAGCCCATGAGGGCGAGAGGTCTAATTGTTTTAGTATAAACTAACTAGTCGAACAGTAGAAAATGATAGAAAGAAACAAATTGAAGTTGAAAACATGTTATTATTTCGTGAAAATGCGTGCGGTTTTTCTCTACCATGGGCTATCACAAATATACCTATAGTAGGGTAGCCAATCAGAATGCAGGATTTGTAATAGTGCACTAGTTGGTTTATACTAACTTAATTTAGATCGAAGTAAGTTTCACACAAGCTATATTTGACCTTGGGCATTATTCTCATCAAAGGATGGTATTCTGCATGACAGGATTTTCTAAAGATTCGGATTTTCTTTTTTCTAGTAGTTCGTAGAGATGACCTTGGGGTGTATTTCGTTTTAGTGGATCTATATCTAGGAAAGACTGAATGGTATTGAGTTCAGGGTTAGGTGCACCATACGCTGATAAACCATAGATAATATCAGGTATAACGATTGACATAAAAACATGGTCAATCTCTCATCATCATCATCTTTATTTATACACGGACAAATTCATCAGGTCTTTACAATAGGATATAAAATACTATTAAAAAGGGGATCCAAACTACAATATATAACCTACATAAATAAACTATAAATATATAACTAAACCTAAACTATAATCATTAAGAATCAACTAATTAAGCCTGCTTTCCATGAATATCGTGTTTCTAATTAATGATTAAAATGTAAATTGAGCAATCGTCGAAAGTTATTCAGAGATTCTGCTTGCCTTAGATTAGGGGGTAGTCTGTTCCAGAGAACGGCACCCAGGGGGTGACTCCCTTATGCGAGGGGTACATGGATGCTCGTCGTACCTTTTAGGGGTCAAACTTAGGGTATCCACGATAAAACACAGACATTTCTATGTAAAGCAGTACCTTTAGGAGTCGGGTGTCACCGAATGCTAGAGAATGACAGCGCTTTTGAAAACAACAAGGAAGAATGTGCTTGATGATACGACATCAAGTAATAGCAATAAAAGGCATCGAAAGTTTAAAATGTCGGCATATTTTTATTCGGTACCTTTCAGGGGTCAAAATATGCTTGAGCCACGCCCATTTTAGTACCTCTTAGGGGTCAAATCGAAAATGTCCGACGAGCATCCCTACCCCTTTTATATGGGAGGTCTGTTTTCGTAACTGGCTTTACATATCACTTTACATTTCATCTCAGTTCAGCTGTCGAACAAATAAATAGCTTAGCTAGCTTGGCACGGTTGGCAAACTCTTACTGTAAATAAACTAACTTATTCGACGTCATTTTAACACGGACGAAAAATAGATCGCGGGCGCGTAATGAACCAGCAGTATGATCAGCTCACTCGTAAACGACCAGCGTTTGAACTCGGAATATATAATGCCATGCGTGAATTTTAAACTGGTTTGTAATAATAATAATAATAATAATAATAATAATAATGGATTAATCTGTGGCATATCCACGAGGTGGCTCTTCATCCACTGATAGGCCTACGATTTAACGTCTTTATCCGAGAAGACGTGAAGGTCTAACCATTTGCAGCTCATGAACGAAATTGTTTCACAAAGGCAGCACCTTCTACTCAGTTATTTTAAGACCCTGAGTGTTGGTCCAGCTGGGGTTTGTTGTGATTTATTCATCCACGGCTGTGGACGGCGGTGAACGCTGGTGTGCACTGAGAGAGACATTTATGTCTAACAGGATACCATTTCGTTTTGATGAGTACCATTTGCTGTTTCGTATCTTTCTGCAGGATCTATGGCAGTACAAAGTTAGTTTATGTATAGCGACAGGAATTGGTGTTACGCCCTTCGCAGCGGTCATCAACAAACTAAGGTACGGCGCTCACTTTCCTTCCTCTACTTTGCTTTTTTGAAGTCAGTAACATTTGAAAAGAGACTTGTCTTAAGCCGTGCTTTTAACGTTCGCCTTGCTAATATAGCGTAATATGATCTTGTGTTTAATCACAAAAATGAACTCGCATTAAGCGTGGTAATATAGGTATATTATATGTTATGGCGCGCTTCAGCCCTTAACAAGGACACGCACTATAAAAGGACCCGGCTCAATCAGGTTGAAGACGCCTTCATTGTCAATCAGCCTTTGTCAAGTGAACATCTCTGTTCAAAGCTCTGCAACATGTGATGTTCCGCTTGAGTGATCTCAGACATTTGATATCGCGCAAATTTCAAATCAAAAACGTAAAAATACACTAAAGAGTTTGTAAACGGTTCTAAAATGCACTCTGGGATGGATATATCAGTTTTCCATTGTTGTTGTTGGGCGGCCATCTTGGATTTAACAATGGGAACTGAGATATCCATCCCAAAGTTAAAGGAGCAGTGTCACGATTAGTATTCATGCCCAAAGTTTTGAAAATGTGTCAGGCGGACAAGAAATCAAAAGATGTGACAGATGTAGAAGTCCGTGAATAATCCGCTTGCATCGGCGTATTTGCACGATATTTCCACCTGAAATTGCTTTAAAACTATACTTCAGTATTACATGGTTAGGTTTGATGTTATATTTTTATAAAGCAGCATTTTATTTATTTCAATCGAAAGGGAAATTTGCAGCGGCGCGTGACATAGCGTGATTTTGCCATTGTCTATAACAACCAATCAGAATTGTAACACTGCATGCTCCTTTAAAGTTCCACTACGACGAAAATTTACCATTTCGATTTGCCACTTTTTCAGTGTCTATAGGTCAATCAGTATTAGAAATATCCGAAATAGTAAAAAATATTCCCAAATGGGCATCTTAAACCACACATTTTAGGAGAGTTTACCGGTAAAATCCTGTCCGCCATTGCTGGAAGCCGTGCCCTTCGTTCAGCTTTAAACAAAGGTTTATTCACCGGAAGTAATGTCATACACTTAACACGACAACCTCGTGGCGCGAAATAGCGTGCATAAAAAAGTAGCCAACCTCGCAAAGATAAATATAACTTTCTTCTTATGTACGTGAAGACGTTTTTAGTAGAAATATGCCTCCAGGCGTTGTGTTCTGCAGGCGAGCGTTAAGTGTATGACATCATTTCCGGTGAATAAACCTTTGTTTAAAGCTGAACAAAGGGCACGGCTTCCAGTAATGGCGGACGTGTAGATTCAATATTCGGAGCTAAAAAAATAAGACTTCCTGTCGTTGTATCGAAAAACAATTTGAACTGGTAATAATATATGAACTCTAATTTATGAATATGCAAAAACATTGATATGTCAAAATTTGATCGTAGGGGCACTTTAACCTGAGTATCAGGCCGTTGCCCCCACCCCTCCCCCCACGCGTTGTTTTTCTTTCTTTTTCTCGGGGGAAAGGTAAGCCTGATACTCAGGTTATCCCAAAGTGCACTGCGACGGCGGGGTTGCGGTATAGTCTAAACGGAGCAACTAGTTTCCTAGTATTTACTTTTTCTTGGCTTATTTTAATTTTAGCTTAAGCAATTTAGTATTCTAACACGAGAAGACTGAATACTTTATTTCTTGCTTGACTGTTCAAATTTCGAATCCAAAAAGGGCAAGAAGGGAGAGTCTTTTCCATTTCATAGAGCGGATCATTGTTTAAGAAAAATCCATTGCCGGAAAAGACGTCACGGTGACAGAGAGCAGATTTCGTATGATTTGGACAAACTACGGCATGTCCGTAACCATGCTGTAACCGTGCTGTATCGTATTTCTGTAATTTGTTTGGATCAGCAGAACAAAAACAATAGGGAAACCATTTCAACGTCACGGCATGCCGTACGGTAACCGTGCTGTAGTTTGTGCACTCATACGAAATCTGCTCTATCTGGTGCATTAACCGGTAATTCGTTTGCTTTTAGGTCAAACCAACTTAAGAAGAGGGATGCAAACAAGCTTCACCGTATCTACTTCATATGGGTCTGCCGAGAAATCGGCGCATTGCAGTGGTTTGCTGATATGATATATTCCACGTATCAACAGGTAAGTTATCACACCAACAGTCCATGCCTGAATTCGTGTGGGGTTTTTGCCGAGGCTCATCCCTCATTACTACTGGGCTGACGTAACAGAATGCCAGTTAACTACTTAGACTTTCTCAAAATCCTCCTCCCGCTTTTTTGAGACTTGAGTTTGCACGGAACGAGGACTTTTTATCCTTGTTTCGCGCTAAACTTGAACGATGAATGTCAGTCGGTGAATAAATTATAAGAGTAGCCAATCAAAACAGCTTTGGTGCACAGCTGTCATTTATAAAGTACGCAACACTTTGTCTAGCTGCTCTGTCTGTCACCACCTCCAAGGACACGTCATCTAGGCGTTTTTTTTTTGGCGCGAAACACAAATCGTGACTTTGTCGTTCGCACAGGCAAACCGCTCGCCTGTCATCCTGGGAAAAAAGTGGTCGACTTGGTGACAAGTCTGTTTACTTCTGTACTGTTCTCTAACTACCAGCATTTTCTACTGTGTCATATTTAGTAGTTGATATGGAAATATTTCCAATTGTCCAGTTTCGTATTCGAAAATTACCGCTGAATGCAATGACTACAGACGCATGTACGCAGGGTTAGTTAGTATTTATGAATGTTTAACTTCAGAACGAGGCTAACCCTGCGTACATGCGTCTGTAATCATTGCATTCAGCGGTAATTTTCGAATATTGAATGGTTCTATAAGCAATGAGGATTGTAGGATGTTGTCATTCACGATAATGTCACTTATAGCCTGCGTGATTCTATTGCATGGTTCTATAAGCAATGAGGGTTGTGGGATGTTGTCATTCACGATAATGTCACTTATAGCCTGCGTGATTCTATTGGTTCTATAAGCAATGAGGATTGTGGGATGTTGTCATTCACGATAATGTCACTTATAGCCTGCGTGATTCTATTGGTTCTATAAGCAATGAGGATTGTGGGATGTTGTCATTCACGATAATGCCACTTATAGCCTGCGTGATTCTATTGGTTCTATAAGCAATGAGGGTTGTGGGATGTTGTCATTCACGATAATGTCACTTATAGCCTGCGTGATTCTATTGGTTCTATAAGCAATGACGATTGTGGGATGTTGTCATTCACGATAATGTCACTTATAGCCTGCGTGATTCTATTGGTTCTATAAGCAATGAGGGTTGTGGGATGTTGTCATTCACGATAATGTCACTTATAGCCTGCGTGATTCTATTGGTTCTATAAGCAATGACGATTGTGGGATGTTGTCATTCACGATAATGTCACTTATAGCCTGCGTGATTCTATTGGTTCTATAAGCAATGAGGGTTGTGGGATGTTGTCATTCACGATAATGTCACTTATAGCCTGCGTGATTCTATTGGTTCTATAAGCAATGACGATTGTGGGATGTTGTCATTCACGATAATGTCACTTATAGCCTGCGTGATTCTATTGGTTCTATAAGCAATGAGGATTGTGGGATGTTGTCATTCACGATAATGTCACTTATAGCCTGCGTGATTCTATTGGTTCTATAAGCAATGAGGATTGTGGGATGTTGTCATTTACGATAATGTCACTTATAGCCTGCGTGATTCTATTGGTTCTATAAGCAATGAGGATTGTGGGATGTTGTCATTCACGATAATGTCACTTATAGCCTGCGTGATTCTATTGGTTCTATAAGCAATGAGGATTGTGGGATGTTGTCATTCACGATAATGTCACTTATAGCCTGCGTGATTCTATTGGTTCTATAAGCAATGAGGGTTGTAGGATGTTGTCATTCACGATAATGTCACTTATAGCCTGTGTGATTCTAGTAACGAGCGGAGTCCACAATGGAGTCTACTATGCCATTCTAAAACTGTGTCTATTGTTGTGTGTTCCTTTTATTAGTTATGGGAGAAAAACCGTCCAGATTTCTTTATATGTCAATTCTATGTAACAGGAAGAGCAGCGAAGGAGACTAATAAAAAGGTAACTGGAGTTGTACGACAATAGACAATATTCGGAAACAATATTCAGTATTATAACCCATCAAATACTTGTATTTTCTCTCGCGCATGATTGGTTGAATGCATCACGTGACACGATTGCATAAATAGCGTCCAAATTTAAACTGATAAGTATTGTCCTGGGAACTTTAGCCTCGTGTTCACGTTGCTGTGTTTTCACATTCATGTAGACTGCGAGCAGTTCCTCCTTGTCCTTCTGTTGATAGTTGGTTACGAACTAGCCTCGCTTTGATGCTATTATGGCTCGTAACCATGTCAACGGAGAAAAAAGGAGGAACTGTTTGCAGTCTACATGAAAGTGAGACTAAAGTTTCCTAAACATTGGTTATTCAAATTAGACGCCATTTATGCAATGGGTCTATTTGATTGCTACGATTACGGCTCTTTCTAGGCGTATCAACGACAATGAACTAGAGCAAAGCAATACCCTGAAATACAAAGAACCCTAATCCCAGAATACAATGAACTACAGCAAAGCAATACCCTGAAATACAAAGAACCCTAATCTCAGAATACAATGAACTACAACAAAGCAATACCCTGAAATACAAAGAACCCTAATCCCAGAATACAATGAACTACAGCAAAGCAATACCCTGAAATACAAAGAACCCTAATCCCAGAATACAATGAACTACAGCAAAGCAATACCCTGAAATACAAAGAACCCTAATCCAAGAATACAATGAACTACAGCAAAGCAATACCCTGAAATACAAAGAACCCTAATCCCAGAATACAATGAACTACAGCAAAGCAATACCCTGAAATACAAAGAACCCCAATCCCAGAATACAATGAACTACAGTTGTTTATTGTCCTGAATTTCAGGATGTTGATACACCTAGAAAGACCCATTTTACTGAATACTTTTTTCAGCGATCGTAGCTATCATATGGAAACAGCTGTTTGGGTAGTTAAGGTAACACTGACAACCACTACATTCAGCTGGATACTAGTTTTATTTCAACTTCAGGTATGTGAAGAACATGGTCATATATCATCTTGGTTCAACTCGAGGCTTTCCTATGGTAGACCGGACTGGCAGGGGATCTTTAGAAGGATAAATCGGGAAAATCCAAGGTTAGTCTAAAGAACCGTGTTCCTTCTTCACTAGAGTTACCTGAGAAAAAAGTTTAACGTGTGAGCATGCGCGAGAAAATCACTTTCAGTTATATATCCAGCACAGGGAGCCCAAGCTCTGTAAATGGCAATATTCAGTAGCATTTGTACGAGATGTTGCATAAAAATCGACAGGCCTTTGTGAACGTTAAAAATTCTCCCAAAAACGCTGAAATTACGAACACACACAGCCAAAGAACAGATAAATACCGTAGGTTTTATCAATGCTTATGCAATATTGCATTGAAAATGGAAGAGGAAAACGTCCCATACCAAATGCTACTGAATATTGCCATTTACATAGATTGGGCTGCCTGTGGTTTCAACATGGCGGATCGTTAGCGAACTTTGCCGTGTAGAAAACATTGGCTAAAGTGAGAAAGCATCAGTTTATTTGGCAAGTTAAGTACTTGCTTATTTTTTTAGTCTTTTGCTTTGCTAAGTAGAGGTTGGGTCTCCTGAATTCCTTTTTTGGCAGAAAAGTTGCACACTTGGTCAAACTTGAAGGGTTCATTCGATTACGCATGCGTACATTATGTACGATTGCTCTCATCTGACTTGATAGCTCAGTTGGTAGAGCGCCAGACATGCAACCTGGAAGTCGTTGGGTTCGAGTCCCACTTGGGTCAGATATTTTTTCTCTTTCCCTCGTAGGTAAGCTGTAGTGCTATGTGTGCACGCCCTCTTTACATCATATTCCGTACATTATGTAACCGCTGTATACTGATGCGAGGATTCTTAAACAGACTACTATGTTTGTAATGTTTTGATATTGAGTTAAGAGAACTTTTAATAATCTTTGTAGGTCAACCGTGGGAGTGTTCTACTGTGGTAACAGAGGACCATCGTCAAAACTACGAAAATTCTGTCAGAAATCATACAAAAAAAATACAAAGTTTGTGTTTAATAAAGAAGTTCTGTCTTGATAATGAATGAGTTATTTGACACATCCGGGTATTTGATTTTAGTGTTATAATAACCCTCCCACAGTATTCCTTATCTGGTAGTGTGCCGACAAATCTGTCGATGAAAAAGAGTATATTTGAAATTGTAACTTCAAAAGGGAATCCGATAATCGTAAACGAAATTATTTGAATGAATAAAATTGTTTTGATCAAACATGCGAATTCTCTTCTTTGTTTTCAGTGCTTTTCGTCTGTGACTAAAACAAAAATGAAAAATGAAAGCAATTCCAGTGTGTTGCTGGTCACATCCTCTTGTAAATGCAAATTATTGACCTGTCCAGTTGTTCGCTCGATGTCAGCTTCTACTGTATAACTATAACTACTTTAAAACATTTAGTTAAGTAAAGTGATCTCCTCACAAAGGGCTACCATTTGTCTCTCATATGGAGTTTTACTGCCTCAAGAAAACAGCAGGACTACTGGTCACAAATATCTGAAATATAGAATTTACATCTTTAAATTTCCAAGAGAGATCAACCATTCAGTGGAGAAAACAAATTTAACTTTCGTGTAGTAGTACTGTTTCCATAAACAAACAAATTATAATCGGCTCGTATAGATAGTGTTTGCCAACTTCTTCCTCATCTTACACAGCTTTTTCAATTTTCAATTATCGTATATAATACCATTTGACGCGTTTTTTGTTTTTTTATTGTATTGTATTTTTTCGTTTTGCTTGTATTCTCTGTCTTGTTCCGTCTCTTCGTTTGTTTGTTTTGTATATTCTTTTGTCGGCTTTATCTTCATATTGTTATGCTAGTGCCGTCCGAAAATCATGTAAAATTACCGTACAGGAGAAGCACTCGATTAGTTTTTTTTCAAAAACTATTTTGCTAATCCTGTCTGTAAATATATATGTAATAAAAAAAAAAAAAAGATAGTGTCTATAGTATCCTCTATCGAAAAAGGACAAGGGTGTTATTTTTCTACTGGTATGTAATCAAATAAAGTCGATTGAGGTATGCTAACCGCCGTGGAAAGCGAGTAGCAGCTGACGTTTCGAGCGTTAGCCCTTCGTCAGAGCCCTTCTTTTGCTAATCTGAGTAGTTATTTTTGTCGTTTGTCTTGAGAAAGTTTAATCATTTGGAGATTGACTGTATAGTGGAAATAACTGAGTGATCCTCCAGAACTGTCAAAACCGATGCTCAGAGTAAGCGGCATTAAATCGCTAACCCGAGGGTAAGCTGAACAGATTAAAATTGCAGATTTAGCGCTATCCTAGGGATAAAGTTACCCTCGCTTCGAACAACCGCGCCATGTAAAGTGTGACCCTTGACGGAAGAAAATATGCTGTCCAATAGCGCTGCGCACAGTTACTAAAAATAGATTGTCTGAAAAGAGACCCCCCGCAAAAATCAGACAAACACACGCGGCTGTTTACAGTATTTCAGTGACTTTGAGAGTCGTGTTAGGACATGATTCATAGGTTTTTCGATCAAAAAAAGAAGAAATACCTGAAATAAGATTCCCAGTCATATCAGTAATGGTAACTACCAAGAACTGTTGCTGGGGGATATATAAGAGTTACTCTAGATGTATAAAAACCTTCATAAATCGGTCAAAGAGATATCCTCTCAGAGATGGAAGTATCGATTGGTACACCGCTAGCAGAGTTAACGTTTCTCATCTTTTCTCAGTGCTTTTCCGTTCCAAAACTCAGTGAGAAATGTCAGCGTTGGATAAATGTTTGTACAGGAGACTTCAAAAACACAGAATAATAACGAGACAAGTGCATTGAAATGCAAGGGGGAGTTTGTCTGAACTATACACTACCCGCCAGTAAACATAGCGAGAAGGAATTACAGTTCAACCATAGTTTACTTGAATTTATGGATTTGAAGTAAAGTTTTGAAGCGAACTGACTCATGTTCGTCATCTACAATGGTTTGATTTATTTTACGAACACAAATGAAGTTTTAAAATTATTTTCGAAATGTCGCACGGAATGGGTATCTTGCAGGTAATTTGAAAACTCGACAAATGCAAAACATAATATAATAGCTTGAAAGAGCACACCAACATATAAAGCAAGACTGCTTAATTTTAGGGTAATTTGTTTTTTCTTACAAAGCTATAAATTTGCAAACAAAAATATCATTTGTACAGAGAAATATTACAGAGAAAATATAATTCCGGGCACATTTGTCTGTGAAGCTTTGTCGAACCATAAATGATTAGCTCGTACTTTTGTTAGTCTGTTCAAAATCTTGCACAGTTGGTATCTATTTTCCACCCATTACATTAGCTTTGGTCTCCGATGAATTTAATTTTAAAGAATTTCAAATATTAAGTTACTTGCTGGCTACAATATACATGTATTCTTCGTGTGCACGTGACGTCATCACGGTGTCTTCAAACATTTAAATTCTAAACTATATATCCTATAAAACTGTTTCTTTAACATTTTGTAGATGTCTGTGATTTAAGTTCTCAGACGAAATTTCAGTTCAATACAATGTTTTGCTCACGAGATACAGAGGTTTGAATTATGTCTCAACAGTCCTTCACGTGTTTATATCAGTAATCACGAAAGTCAACAAATTTGCGTCAAATTAAAGGTTTTTGGCTTTACAAATGTTTAAAAGTTATGTTTATGAGACTCATAGTGAAACCGACTGAAATGGATGGAATGTTCGCTTTGTTTAAGATTTGGAAGTTTTGGCGGCCATGTTGGATGATAACCCTTGTCATCCAACATGGCCGCGGCATACATTTTACACTAACAACCTCTCATATTTGTTCGCCCATAACTCTGAAACGAAATGCTCTTCTGCTTCAAAATTCGGCCCAGAGACGTAGTTTTTATTTCTCTTCAAGCTCAAAAACATTTTTTTTCATTTGGCAATCAAAACAAAATTGAGTCACGTGGTTGCACACGAAGAATAGCAATATTCGCATTCGCCGATGAATCTCTTACGGAAAACCTGACTTTTCAAAGTTTAGGTGAAGTCTTACAACGATATTCAATGGGAAAAGATAAGTTTGGGATTCAGTTAGAGCTTGACTATATTAAACGTGGTTTACGGCAACGAATAGGCCAGTCCAAGATAATTTCCACTGACCACTCTAGGCTTGTAGGAGCCGGGGAAACATGGCGCGAAATACAGTGTTTGTATGGGAATCCGATGCCACGATTGCACGCTTCCCAGTACAACTACATCCCTCACATTTTGATCAGTTAATCTCTTACCTGGTATCTTAAGTTTGCAGACAGTGAATATTTCCGAAATTCGATTTGACGGAAATTATTTGGCATCGGATTCCCATACAAACACTGTATTTCACGCCATCTTTGCACCCCCACTCCCCAGACTCGAAACTCGCTTGATAAGATCGCCGTTTGTCGCTTTGTTTCAATCCTCTGTATTTTAGCCAACGTTTAAGCTGTTCGACAGTACAATCATCAGGTTTTCTTTCGAAATATATTGCAGGAAAGCCGTCATTTCTGGTAGAATAGTCAGACGACGAACTGAAGTGCTGGTCAATTCTTGTAAGTTCTAACGCGAAAAGTGGTAAATTTGTCTGAGTCTTGGCGGGGGGTCTACATTTTGTGACGTCATCTGTGCGCAACGCTATTAGAGCCATCCAGAGAAAAGAGATTCAGATAACGTGCGTCATTCGGTAATGAACTGAAAGATTTTCTTCTAGTTATGGTTTAATTTAAATTACTCATTTTCTGCCAGTACACTAATTACCATATCTATCTGTGATAACAAGCTTGCTGACAATTCAATAGAGGATAAATATGTACATGAGTACGAGAAGCACACCATGAGTTACATTGAACAATTCTACAAAATCTTCCAGTAGAGCAGTTCTTTTTTAGGATTTATTACTTCAAGACAGAATCGGAAGTCAGTTAATGTTTCCTTCACGTATATTACTTAGCAGCTCTGTACTTTGCAATTAGTAATTACTGAGCAAAAATCCGGCTTCAAATCAGTTACCTGTGAAAAAGCACAATTCTAGTTAAGAATTCATGAAAGACAAAGAAATTCTATTTGTCTAGGAATTGAAAATATTGAATTCACTCTAGTCAAAAAAGTCAAACACTTTTCCAGTTCATATACTTCCCGGACCGTTGATGTATCAATAAAATGTATACAAAGTCGGCTCGGAAATAGTTATTATTAATGCGAAATACCATACGTTATTTGATTGTGATCTATTTTATTTCTCCTTACTAGGATTGTTCATGTAGGTGTTATATATCTTACATAATTCACATGTTGACACTACAGGAATAATTGATCGAGGCCGATTACCGCCAAGCTCTTCAACAGCTGCAATGAATAATATGGAATACACAGATAGTTAACGTTTCATTGAATATCAGGATATGCTAAAGTAGGAAATGAAAATTAGGGATATATAAGTGCTCTTATAAGTGCTATCGTCTATAGCAGATGTGAAAATTCAGTTTTGAATCAACATGGGATAATAAGAATCAAAAGAATGCCGTTCATATCGCCACTTGACTTTAGCAAAGAAATTCATGAATTCGAAAAAATGAATTCTAACTCATCTAACACATGTACAACGGCATTACCTAAGATCTCAATGAGTAAGTCTTCGACAGAACAGTCGTCTTTTCCACAGGGTTCTAAAAAGAGGGATATTTTGAAAGAAAGAAGCCAGCAAGAAGCGAAGGGAAAGAAGAAGATTGATGATGCTAGAACGAGTGCACTAAAAGGCACTCCAAAAGAGAGAAAACCTAGCTGGAATAGAAACAGAACGAATAACCACGATGAGAGAGAAGTGGTGTTTGGAATTACGAAGTCATTTGTTATTGTCTCTGATGCCACTGGATCAAACTACGAACTCATTCAAAAGAAATGACTTAGAAACGGATTGTTTGTGTGTATGAAAATTGCACAAACCATGGCAACAACCAGTTTAAGACCAAGACAAGCGCTATAATCTGATTTAAACGTACAACGAAGACGAAAACTTCAACACTTGAACTATTAATACAAGCGTTTTTTTCGGTAGAGTACAGTGACACTGAAGATTGTGAAGACATTCTGACATGCTTGTCAAGTTGGTAGTTTATTTTGTTAACTGAAGAACACAACTGACCTAGTATTGTTAGTATTTTAGACTAAAATAATCAGAAGAGAGCAGAGTTTATTTAATGCAAATTGCACATTTTCATTAGACGAGGAAACCTGCTGAAGCAAGGGGTTGTTTTCCAGCAAGTTGATTAAACGAAATAATAATTTGAACAATGAAATAGGATGTAACTCGATTGTTAATATTTTACAAATAACCTGAATAATTGATCTAGAAGGGAAATTGAAAAAGGGAAAGAACTTGAATACGATATGTACGTTATTGTTTGGTATTTTTCTAATTTCATATCAGCAGTTCTTAAAAGACTGCCATCCAATTGTGAAATCTCCGATATATATATATATTCAAATGTGTCAGGAAACTTTGCGGCGGATGTCTGGAACACAGCATAGAAACATCGGTACAGAGGCTGAAACCATGTCCGCATTTAAGCGTGGCCTCTTAAAGGCCGTCATGTAACATTCTCAGTAGCTTTCTTATAATTTTTTTAATATATTTATAGTTTGTCCTAATTTGTACAGGTAATCATACGGTTTCGAGTTCAATTTGGGATTAATTCATACGAGTATGTTCAGTTCAAATATCTCAAAATTTGAGATATTTGAAAAACTTGATCTAAATTGAACGAGAAAACGTATGATTATTACGGAGGTCATAATCCCCCAATCCTTACCAGGGCGGATTCATAATCCCCCATGGGTAAGGTCCTTATATTTTCTGAAGGGGGCACGACGCCCCAAATAGCCAATCGTGTGAGTCTATGGGGCAAAGGGTGACCTGTACGGGAGCACTTCATCCCACAAAATACACACAGTGTATTCCCCAAGACGAACCACAAGCATGAATTAGGGGAAATGAAATTAAAATTATCAGACTAAATTCCCAGCTATTGACACATGTCTTACACTAATTCTCGAGGAAATTGAGTAACTCTTCTAATCGATCATGATAGAAATCAGAAATTCTGACTACGCTACACCGAGACGTTCATATTGAATAGTTTATTTAGGAGTGACAGGAAGTCAGATTGATTACGCCATAATTACAGTGCGTCATACACGCCCTACTTATGTACATCATGTACAATACATCAAATGTGCCTCGCCAGGTACGAAAAACCACTAAAAAAACACTCTTTAGAGTGACAGGCAGTCAGATTTACTGAATATCATGCCATAATCACAGTGCGTCATACGCGCCCTACTTATGTACATCATGTACAATACATCAAATGTGCCTCACCAGATACGAAAAACCACTAAAAAAACACTCTTTAGAGTGACAGGCAGTCAGATTTACTGAATATCATGCCATAATTACAGTGCGTCATACACGCCCTACTTATGTACATCATGTACAATACATGAAATGTGCCTCGCCAGGTACGAAAAACCACTAAAAACCACTCTTTAGAGTGACAGGCAGTCAGATTTACTGAATATCATGCCATAATTACAGTGCGTCATACACGCCCTACTTATGTACATCATGTACAATACATCAAATGGGCCTCGCCAGGTACGAAAAACCACTAAAAACCACTCTTTAGAGTGACAGGCAGTCAGATTTACTGAATATCATGCCATAATTACAGTGCGTCATACACGCCCTACTTATGTACATCATGTACAATACATGAAATGTGCCTCACCAGATACGAAAAACCACTAAAAAAACACTCTTTAGAGTGACAGGCAGTCAGATTTACTGAATATCATGCCATAATCACAGTGCGTCATACGCGCCCTACTTATGTACATCATGTACAATACATCAAATGTGCCTCGCCAGGTACGAAAAACCACTAAAAAACTACTCTTTAGATGTAGCCAAAAAACTGTGTGGAAACGTATTCCCCGATTAATGCAATGGCACAGACCTCCGGGGACGAGGTAAACAGTCCTTAAAACGATATATCAAATCGAAACGAAAAGTAACTGAGTACTTATCAACTGACTGACTGACGTAGATTTACTTCACCTTTCCCGCTCCATGCTTAAATAGTACCAGCAATCCCTAGAGGATACCAGAGCCTCTACCTCGTGCCGTCAGAATATCAATTTCTGACTAATTCGTTCCTACGTCTCTCAACCGTCAGAAATTGCATTTCCTGCAATGCACACAACTTCTAAAACATTAACAGCTGGTGTAAAAGAATGATGCCAATCAAAATGAGTTGGTTCCCATGGAACTTAAATTCATTGACTTTCCAGCCTGCATCAAAAGCCGGATCACTTGCACTAATGGGCTAGATAATTCAGCGGCTTCTTAGAATTAATTCCATCTATTCCGTCATGAATACACACAATTGCTGAAAGTCCTTCTGCTCTCCCTTTTCTCTAAATTCTACAAATTCCCTTCTGAATTGCTTAAATTAAATTATTTCATTAAATATGTAATTATAATGTTCTTCCACATTGGCTTAAGCCGCCTGTGGCACACCGGTTGCTGCTTGGACTGGAACTTCAGTAAATTGTCGGTACATTGGGTTGCTGCCAAGGTATCCGCTGGCATGTGGCCATGGTGTTCTTGATACATCAGACTCTCCAGAAATGACAGAGTTTGCCACAGTAGAAACATATGCGGGGAAAAAAGAATGACCGTAAAATTTTGAACTAACCTTGATCAATAATTAGTATTGGCATTCCTAGCAGATTCGACACAAGTACCTTGCCTATATCTCTGCATATGATTTCTCCAACTTATTAGGTTACAGTTGTTATTTTGTTTTGTTTTTTAAAGATAACTATTCTACTGCAAAATCCCAACTGTGTTGGCCTGCTAACTTAATCTGATTTACTAATAAAATGACCACTTATTTCATTGCAAGTACAGGTGTGTAATGAAATAGGCTTGTATAATTGAGCGAAGAGAAATTTTTAATCTTGTTTGTAATTGCTGAATGAATTACACTTTTTTGCACCGAATTACACTTTTTTATACTGAATTACACTTTTTTGCACACAATTATAATACTAGATTGCCTTCCAGATTGCCTATACTACACCTTGTGTTAGAACTAACTACGGCAAATTTAATCTACGTTTCTTAGGCCCAGTTCAAACGTCGATCTTCTCGTGAGCCGAACCAGATAGACATAAGATCGACGTAAGTTGATGTGAAGCATAGAGGTCAGCGGTAAACAGACAGTGAAACAATGGCGGCCGAATGGCCAACTCACACACAACTAGAACAAGGGATTTTCTTCTGTGGAAACAAATTCACGAAATAGAAGAAGAAGGATGATACAAACTGCATTAAATTATGTTGTTAAAAGACGTGTCTCATCACTGCCCTCTTGAGGTTTTCGGAGAGCAATGAAACGCCAATCTACAATAGTTCGTGTTGCATATGGGCAACGTACAATTCATGCAGTAGTATTTAATGGTCGCAAAACATGAACTCCACAGTAGAGAAAATGATTATGCAGGGAGACTATACGGAACGAAACACTACTATGAAGTATATACCCTATTTATCTTCTCCAGGCAGCCATGTTTCTTTTTCACATCTTCTGCGCATGCCTTTCAGGGGTGGAAAGGGATTGTGGGAATGAAAAAGCTATTATAATAATTTATACTACATTATAATAATGTATGCATTAGGTACGGCTCGTTTGAATCAGAGTCGCTCCAAAGTCGTAATTCCCGACTGCCCTTGTCGAACTGTACGACTGTGTCGATCTTAATACCATTTGTCGAACTTAATTGATTCAAACGTTGTACTTCTCATGAACGTAATTTACGTATTAGGTTCGGCTCATGAGAAGATCGACGTTTCAACTGGGCCTGAGGCGTCTGGAACCCAATCAATGGAAATGTGATTTTTTTATCTAAGGCATTATTCAAGAAAAAAAATCAAAGATGACTTTATTCAGTCCTATTGATTTAATATTTTCTCTCTAACTATACTCTAACTGATACATCTATATAATTAATACATATATTATATATTTTTGATTGTTAGACCGGTACCTACATGTAATTTTCTTGTTTTTTCTCGTTTTACCTTGTCCAATTTTTTTTAACTTTATAATATTACTTTATGCCACCTCAGTTCTCATGACAAATTCTTTTTCATATTATTAATTATGCTACCCAGCTCGATTAGGTCATTATAGTTATTCTGGTAGCAGTATTGCCACTGGCCTGTCTATTGTATGTTAAAAAATGATTTTTTTCCCATTGGTAATAATAAAGTTGTTGTTGATAAGTTTAATAAATGTTGATGCGAACTATGCAGTAAAGCATTAAGTAACAGGATTATTGATATTTTGCCTTCAATAATCCATCCTGACCAAGCTGCTTTCGTCAGTGAAAGGTAGAAATAGTGAAGACCCCATCAGATTCATAGTGACGTCGGTAATGGATTATGCTAAAAAGAAAGGTATGTCGTTAGTGCTGTTCGCTGCTGACTTTGAAAACTTAAGGCTCTGTTGAACACAGTTTTATATTTGCAGTTTTAAAGCATTTCGGATTTGGGGAAGGATTTATCAATTGGATTACGGACGCTACTAAAGGATAGCTGTTCTAGTGTAATGAATAACGGTATAGCCACGAATTACTTTCCTCTGTGTAGAGGAACGAAACAAGGTGATCCGATTTCACCCTATCTTTTTATTCTGGTGATAGAAATAATGGCAACAATGATTCGGAATAGTGAGGATATTGAGAGAATCAGGTTTGCACAAAAGTACAAGAAAATAGTTTTATTTGCTGATGATACTTCTTTTACTTTAAAAGATATCGAATATTTAAATAAGATAATATATCAGTTGGATCGGTTTAGTTCTTTCTCGTCACTTAAAATTTAACAAAATCACACGCAGGTTGGTTGGGAAAAGTTAGTAAAAGAGAAACATGCTCACGAAATATCAAATGGGTAAATTTCCACAATGAAGGTGTTAAGATTCTGGGTATTTATTTTTCTTATAATGAGAAATGGCATTATGATAACAACTTTATACGTATATTATCTAATTTGAACACAACCCTATCAATTTTGCGGGCGCGTGGTTTAACCTTATACGGCAAAATACAAGTGGTGCGTTCGTTAGCACTATCCAAACTATGCTACGTATGTTCAAAAATACACGTCACAGATGAGTTAATTAAATATACTGTAGAATGTATTATTACTGACTTTATTTGGAATGGTAGGAAACCGAAAATAAAGTATCAAACGCTAATCGGGGAGTATTATAAAGGCGGATTAAAGTTGCCTGACCTTGCTTCTTGGATTAAAGCTGTAGCCGTTAACCTCATGAAGCCTAATCTCCTTCGCAGCCATTATTAGTGTCGTCACGCACACCGGACGAGAAAACATTGAAAATGTTTGCCTCTTTTGCATTTAGAAAAAATAGAAGGAATTGATGTGATATGCAATAACTTCGATGTAACAAGGACCATCAAATATACCAATTTTTTACAAAAGTGTCATCACGAACTGGGCTCTAATTGCCACTATTGAGGTTGTAGATAATCATTTACTGGTCTTAGAACAATATCTTTGGAATAATAAGCATATTAAAATAGACAATAAGGCGGTTTTTTACAAAGACTTTTCTAAAGGCAATATAAATAAAGTCGGTGACTTTTGTAAAGACAACTATATATTTGATTGGACATTTGCTCAACGTAAAGGATTACAAGCAAAATACTACATTCGATGGAAAACTTTACTAAAACAAAATAAACATAAGGTTGACAAGGAAAGATCATCGTCTAGATATTTATATCTGAGTAAGGATGGGTATATGTAGACAGATCAATCAAGTCTCCCCACCGGACTGGGGTGCAGTCTATAGTAGAATATACAAAACTACAAACGATACTTATACGAGATGTTTTCAATAAAAAATACTAAACAACTGCCTCTATCCCAATCGTGATCTTTATCGGTTTAAATTGCTGGAGTCCCCTAGTTGCTCATTTTTTCATTTGTATTCAGAAACGATAGATCATCTATTTGTTGATTGTATAGAATCTAAAAATCTATATTTTGAAATAAGAGACTGGCTGGAAGAGTTTGATATATTATTACCTGAATCGAATATAGTAAATATTATTTTGGAAGTAGAGGCAGAAACTCCAATAAATTACATTATTTTAACTTATTAAAAAAATTCCATCTCTGTCTCTTTTAAAAAAACATTTAAGATATTCCCAGAAGTCCAAAATAAGAGTGGCAAAATCTAAGAACAATAATATGGTGCATCTTCAGAAGTGGAAAAAATTAAATCAGTTGCTTTATTGGAAATGTAAATTAAATGTTGTCGATTATATATATAGCTGGCAAGGGTGTTACATTACATTACATTTTATTACATTATATTATTTATTTAGGATTAGTATTGTTATTGTTAGTATTATTCCTGCTATTTGTCATCATTTTTATAAAGCTGGTCTGGCCAGCAACACTATATTTCTTGCAAAGCACTGACACGTTTAGTTCAGATTTGCTTGGTTTTTGGCTTTTCGCCACACGTAATGACGTGTGACCCGTTAACCAAGCCTTTCTGTGAGTTCTTACTAAATGCTTTTTAGCGCAGTCCGAGTCGGTAGTGCAGTGGCACCAAAGCCCGCGTACTGTTTGCTATGCATACTGACGAGTTCTAATAACAACGAAACAGCTGTCTATGGCTACAATCTAGTTCGAGCACTTTTCGTGTCAGGCCTAGCTAACCGTAGTGCTTTGTTTTAGAATTGTACGTTGTATATCAGCTTTGCTGTATAGTCTTCGGACATTTCATTCTTAGTATTGTTGTATAAGTATGTGCAGCATATATATGTGTGTATGTGTATATTGTATAAAATAAAATAAAAGATGTCAAAAAAAACGTTGACGACTCATGCACGAGTCACTGGAGTCGTGTAGGCGATCGGAATCTGTGTGAGCATATATAGTTTGGTAGTTTGGGGCGTAGATAATGGCTATCAGTTTCCAAAGAGCACTGAAGCTTTCTCCTGTTACTAAGATGGTAAGAAGCAAATAATGGTCTTCTATTGGCCTTCGATAAAGTCAAGCAGCCGGTTCAAAATACCAATTAGCATTTACAACTAGGAGTTACCAATGGCAATTGAAATGCTGCATGCCGAATTGTTGGTAGATGAATAGTCCAGTTTCGTATTCGAAAATTACCGCTGAATGCCATGACTACAGACGCATTTATACAGGGTTAGCCTCATTCTGAAGTTAAATATTCATAAATACCAGCAAGAAGATGGGCTATTCACAACTCTGCGTATTGTTGTAGTTTCGCGTTTTGCACCTTCTCGCTGGTATTTAAGAATGTTTAACTTCAGAATGAGGCCAACTCTGCGTACATTTCGGTAATTTTCGAATACGAAACTAGACTATAGATCGTTTTCACTGACGTCACAAAAAAAATTGCCTCAAGAAAAGACTGATATTAGTAAAATATTTTTAATGGTGTGTATAGAGCAGGTAAAAATATGTAAATGACCGAAATTTTGGAGCATTAGAGTACTTCCTAACTGAGCTGTCGGACAAATAATATTCAAACAATTTAGTGTAATTTGTATGCGGCGGCCATGTTGGTGTACCGGTGTACCTCTTTGGTACACCACACCAAGATGGCGGCCGAAAACGTACTCTACAAATAAAGCTGTTTTTCCCAGCAATATGATTAGCATTCACTTAAAAACACTTTAGATATCACTTTTAACGTTAAATCAAGTCTAACATTTTAAATTGGCAGAAATATATGGATTTCCATGACATTTAGGAAACACGCTGAGCTGGGCTGTCACAAAATTCAAAATACTCTAACTCAATAACGACTCACCGTATCGACGTAAAATTTTACAAGAATACTGAGTATACCGATACCTAAATTATATTAAAAGAACAGGGTTATAGATCATTTAGTTTAGATTTTAAAATTTTGATGACGTCACGTGAAAATGATCTATTGTAGTTTTAGGATGATGTACAGAGGTAGTGTGAATGGAAAAATGGAGGAAATTAGTATGTATTGTTTCTTTAGAATGTAATGCTGTTTAGGTCTGGTTGTTCGTAACAGCTGTCAGTGAATTGTTTCAGAGTTATAGAAATGTTTATTTAATCCCTGTTGCATGTAGGACACATACAACCAAGGTATAATTGAGGGGCTGAATGGGGTTAACTGATAACTGAGAAATGGCCAAAAATTAATACTGTTAACTGAGAATTTTACCTTTTTTTAGCTGTTAGCTGATATTTGTGAGATAGCTGTTACCTGATATTTCATTATTTTTTATTAAAATGACGTAACGTCACATGCTATTATTGGCTTTTCGGATGGTTTTCGACAGATTTGATCCAGTTGATAATTTAAACATGACACATCAGAGTTATCTGATACTAGAAAAATCTATTGAATAGACAAAATGTAGTGTTTGATGTTGAATTAGCGGTTATTATTCATTTCATACCAGCAAATATGTATTCAAATCAGGTTAGGGTAGTCTTTTTATATAACTTAACTGATAACAGCAAAATTTAACTGATAACTGATAAATAGCTAAAAATTTAGCTGTTAACTGATATTGGTACCCCCCCCCCCCCCCCTCCCAATTCAGCCCCTCATAATTAGACGGTCGATGAGAGACACTAGGGACTTTAAGAAACCAGGACGGCGACGGCAGTGACGACGGGACACAGAAAAGTGTTTTCTCCCGAAATTTGTGTTCTCCTTTTTCCTTTATTCACCTTCAATTATTTTTCACATCCAAATTTTATAAAAATATGATAAGCATAAAGTTCCCTTCACACCGAACGATGTTCGCGTTCTCTATGGAACGTAAAACGTATGGTTTTGCAGGCAACCATGGGCGTGCAGTTATTGTATTTTGTAATTAAGGCTATTGTTTTTTGCCGTCGTCCTAGACGTTGCTGTCGTGGTTTCTTAAACTCCCTAGTAGAGTGCTTAAGCAACCACGACGGCAACGTCCAGGACGACGGCATAAAACAATACAATGACTGCACGTGAAAATGCACGCAGTCGCCTACATTTCAACCGTTCACCGCAAAATCACAGCGTGAAAACCCCCAAAGTCTACGTTTACAAGAGAACGCCAACGTAAGAAAGTAAATTACTTCTATGCTTATAGTATTTTTCGAAGATACTGATATGAAAAGTAATTAAAGGCGAACGAAGGAAACAGTAAACGTCATATTTCGGGATAAAACGTTTTTCTAGGTCCCAGTCCTCGCTGCCGTCGCCGTAAAAATATTTTTGACGTCTATTCTGTATAGCGCCCTGACAAAGAATTCGAAAAAATAAAAGTGAAAAAACTAAACTTCGACGATTTTACTGGCGTCAAAGTTAGCGAAAACATCCGTTTTGGGCTTCCTGTTTCCAGTTGGAAGTCAGCGCGAGTCTTGGTGAGGGCCTGGAATTATGACGTCAATCGGGCGCATTTTACTACAACTACCAGAATCCTTTGCACGGTTTCTTTTGTTCCTTTAATTTAGACTATTGTCTTGGTATTCTCAAAGGAGTTGGAAAATCTGAATAAGAAAAAGAATTCAAAAAGGAAAAACGTCCTATTATAGTCTAATCAATAGGAAATAAACTCCATCACAAGAAAGAGCACAACGAAATTAGTAAATTTACCAAGTTTGGTGATATTTCATTGGATATTTATCATGTGGTGAGCTTGCAAGAGTCGCAGAAATAAGAGACGTTTGTATGGGATTGAACGAACGCCTGACTACATACACGTCACAGGCCACTGGTCTCCAGGCTCCCAAAGGGAATTGAAAACTGACGGCCACATGTTCTGGTTCTCAACTTTGAAACGCCGTAAAAAAAATACTGTTGAGTTTTAGCCTCCTATTTTTGCCTTAAGTTCTAAATAATGGTTTAAAGTTTCAATTCAAAAAAAATAATTTTTGGGGTTATAGGCACTTTAAGCTCTCTAATGAGACATGAAAAACGGCAATTTGTAAATTTGTAAAAAAAAAAAATCAATTTTATTTAAGGAAACTTTCTGTTTTGTATAAGTTTTGTTACAAACGAGAAAAGGTGATTTTTACAAATTACTTCTGTTTTTGTTAACAAGAAATACTGTAAGCACTGCAACTTCACTAACTGAACAGGAATAGACGTGTGTCAATACTAAGAACTATCTCTGTCACTGTTGTTAAGGCAATGCCGACTTTGGGCATTGACAGACGTATAGTTCAACCATTGACACCCTCACTAACACTTAGGTATACTAGTTAATTAGCATAATATATTTTCTCGTAATATAGCTGCGCTGTTTCCAGACCTCATTGGTTGATTTCGTGTCACGTGACATGCAAACAGCACTCGTGATCAGGGCGTGACAGACAGTGTCGTGACGTCGTGCGTTTTCTTTCAAAACGTTTGAATTTTTCTTAAAAAATATGGAAAAGAATTCTTAGCCTATATAACAAATCACTTAATGACTGGTCCCGAGTTTGTTTCCCGATCGAGAACTCGATGTTTCCCGAGACAAATATGTACAACGTCATTGTAACACAGTGATTACGTTTTTTACTCCACCTTCTTCACTTGATTACATTAGCATAACAACCTTCATAAAAATAGAACCGGACCGTTTTCAAAGTATTTTTCACCAATAACTTGAACTCTAAACATCAGTAGAGCCATCTGCAGTCGACAGACAGTGATAGGAAATGTATCAGATCTCAAAAGAAAATGAGCAATTGAGGAACCAGAACTTTAGTCATGGCCAGAAGAAGAATTGTGGTGAAAATGCTGAATTTTCCCATGACTTCCGAAAAATGTTGAAATGCGAAAGCGAAGAAAACGAGATCGGTAAGTTTCAATTACACTTTATGAAATTCTCGATTCCATTTATGCCATGCCATCATCTTATGTTAAATAAAACAACCAAGTTCAAAAATATAGGAGCAATATATTCTGGCGACCATAGTGATCTTAAATCGTGCGACTCGTAATGTCCAATTGTCCAGGACACGGTTGAGCAAAGAAAGGGTAACTTTATCCCCAGGATAGCGCTAAATCTGTTATTGTGTACAGTTTACCCTCGCATTAGTGATTTAAGCCCGGGATAGCGCTAAATCTGTTATTGAAATCTGTACAGTTTACCCTCGCGTTAGTGATTTAACCTCGGGGTAGCGCTTGCCCTTGCTTCGAACAACCGGGTCCAGAGCGATAACACGGCTCGATATTTTTGTAATGAATGTTCGATAAGTGGTAGAAATTGCTTCTTATTAACAAATGTGATGTATGTTCCGTCGATTGAAACAATAGTACCGAATTGTTAGCTTTTTTTTCGCTTTTCTTTCTTTTTACATTTCCTTGATTTTCAGTTACTTGATATTGCTTTGCTTTATTCAATTTTCACACAGAAGCGATTTTTTCTCTTGATCTTCTCTTAACCTTTTACTTCCCTCAGCGTTGTTAACTGGGGAGTAACAGTGATCTGAAAACAAGTCGAACGGTGACGGGGAAGCAGAACGCATCAATCTTTAGCGCTTGTTTGATTTCTTGGAATGTTTATTTTTTCGTTAAGATTTCAAAACGGAACGGAACATTATTATCGTAGGTAGCCCCGAAGAATTGGTATGATAAGACTGGAATTGATAACTCTTTCAGTAAAATCTAACCTTATTTTGACATAAATTTTGTTTTTTTATCGTATAGCAGACGAAAGTCTCCCAAGTCTCAATACCAGGGCCCGTCGTATCTACTTTACCGCGCAACAGCGCAACGCCCTGGAACAAGCCTTTTCCATGTCACAGTACATCAACCCCAGATCCCGCGCAGCCTTGGCACATTCGCTTGGAATCCGTGACAAGTCTGTGCAGGTATGCAATGTTTGATGTTTTTTTGGTGGGGGAAGGGGAGGGGGCGTTATGAACATCAGAGGCTATGCACAAAGCAAGAAGGACTGATAAACTTGAGGCCGACGAGGGAATGATGAAAGAGGTCATGAAAATTTCGAGAACGAGATTGTTTCACGTTTAACACTCAGTTATTTTAAGACCTGGTGCGGCCGGGGTTGAACTCTCGACCTCCCGCACATTAGACCAGCGCTTGATCTCTAAGCCCACCACTGTGTTGAACTCTCGACCTCCCGCACATTAGACCAGCGCTTGATCTCTAAGCCCACCACTGTATTGAACTCTCGACCTCCCGCACATTAGACCAGCGCTTGATCTCTAAGCCCACCACTGTGTTGAACTCTCGACCTCCCGCACATTAGACCAGCGCTTGATCTCTAAGCCCACCACTGTGAAGCCGGTACCACACACCGGTCAAACGCCCGACATGCGCAAAAAAAATACTGCAATCACTCACGACGAACCTTCTTGTCCGCTATAAGAAAAATCAAGCCAAAACACGATAATACAAGACACGACAACTCTATTAGCTCCTCGTACAAAGATATACATTGGGGACATTGCTAATAACAAAAGTAATAATCTGTAATAAAGCAAAGCATCATATAAGTGGTAGTGAGTGGAAGTGGAATGCGTCCAATAATGATAGATTTAAGAGTCTGCGCTCTTCCCCTGAGTCAGTCAGAAATCGAGCCTATAAAATTCCCAGATTATTTTATTTTGGATTTGCTTTATTGTATTCAGCGTCGGCCGAAAAATAACACACGATGACGTCAATAAATGAAATAAAGCGCCTCAAAGGAGCCTGGGAATTCCCAATAACATATGTACCCTACAACCCACACTTACCACAATCGTATACACTTTCCTCAGACTTGGTTCAAGAACAGGAGGGTGAAATGGCGCCAACAGCGACGAGTACACCTGCAAATTAGACACAAGTCACCGAGAGCTGAAGTCCACTCTCCCTTCTTCCTTCATCATTCCGACACCGACAGCGGTCATTACTCGACACTGGAGCCTAAAGTGTTACACAGCCCCGATGAGGGAAATCACAATACTGATAATTAGTGGAACCGTACGTAGTTTAGAATGACCAGGAAAGTCCTTAAACGCCTGGTGCCATGTTTATGAAAGAATGGCTATTTCTAGATCAAAATTGACTGGTTGGGTACCGGATTGATTGATTTAATTTTTAAATACGAAGCTCTGGTATAACAAGGAGAGCCCATGGGTTTGTTACCTTCAGTTGTCACTGCAGCCATTGTGGAGTGAACATCTCCGTCATGCTCCGCCTGAGTGCCGAACGGACTGGCCGAACAAAAGCGCGGGCTCTGGGGACGAGATTGCCTGAGTGCTCCCTACGTACTGTACTGATTTCTTACCGCGCGAAATTCAAAACAAATACAGGCGTGAAAAGATGAGGAGCTAACTTTTGTACTGGAACTTTAATTTGTGTTTAAGTGTTTTTAGTTATATTTCGTTATCTTGGCATCATTTAAAGCAAATTTATGTTCATGTTAGCTCAGTAATATGTTTCAAAACGTCATCCAGATATATGGGACGAAGAAACCTATGAGGCGGATGACAAAGTAGGTTCTATTTCTTGTACTTCTCTTGGTTTGTGTTTACTACTATGCCTGACAACCGGAAACGCTTTGCTTAAAATCATTCCATACTGTAACTCATCCTTTTAACTGGGAAAGGAGGGGGTTGGGATGGAAGGGGAAGGGGTTCTTAACGAAAAAAGCTTAGTTTGTCAAAAAAAAAAATCCTCTGTGCGATACGTCTGCCAAATGTTCCGCATATCCAATCAGCGGTAGAAATGAAATTCTAGAGCATTTTATTTTATTTATTAAGCTTCCAACAGTTAAATTACATTGACGTACAAGCGTGAAACCACATTTATATTGAATGTACCTGTTGAGAGAAACTAAACAGGTGAGAACCACCTATAAATTTAGTTCTCCATCAGTTTCCACTGCACAGCAATGTCAGTAACTTGCTCAACCTCCACTTACGAACAGCAGGGTATTTCATTTCTGCGCATTCTCAGACACTGCATCGCTGTGCGCCGAAACACATGGTAGCATGAATTAAATAAAGAATAAAGCAAATACTGGAATCCCTCGAATAAGCGTCCCCTCCACTCTAATAAGCATGCACCCTCTGAAAGATAAAGTTACTTAGCGAGCCATTCTTTTTATGACTAAGAAGATAGCGAGCCGGGATAGCGAGTACACTCATTGATACGTACCGGCTGTCGGACGATCGCACAGTCTGAGTTTGGGAGAACGAGCTCGAGCCGGAAATGACAATGCGAACACGAGCCCGACTGAGGATGAGTGTTTCCACTGCTATTTCGAGTTATTCTGATCTTACACAAGTCTACAATATGGGAACACGCGTACGGAACAATGTTTTCGACTTCCTTTATAATATAAACGAGTGAAAACACGGAACGACGCTCGTTTCATTTGATCATCAAAACTCTCCCAACTAACTCAAGCGCGGGCTAAACTTTCTAGGTTTCTATTTAACAATTATTCACCGAAGTGGAGGTGAATAGTGGTGGATATTTTACCGAGCCGTTTCGGTGAGGTAAATATCCACCACTATTCACCAGCACTGAGGTGAATAATTGTTTTAGTATATACCACACATTAGTGAATAGCCAACACCAAATAGTTTTTATTTTATGTCAAATGGACAAAAACTCGCGCAAGGTGATCGCTGCTTCACTCGGAGGTGAATATGAAATCATATTCACTGTTTGAGTAGCCAAACAGAGCGCGCGAAAAGTGATATTCATTGATGTGGTATATACTAATGAGTTATAAAAACACGGCTTTAATTTCAGCCAATCCGAGTGCACGTTCTATCGAATCTATTTTATAATAATATAACCTATAGTTGTTCTCCTTTCTCTTCTTTTTTTATTTTGTATGTAATAGTATTATATATATTACTTTAAAAAGAGCTGTAGGAAGCCCGGTTTCACATCTTTTTTCTCGATTTTTTCGATTTTAATTAGGAGTTGCCTGCGGAGGAGGCTAAGCTTGTTTATGCTAAATCTGGAGTAGACTATACGCCCCTCTTCAAGTATCAAGCAATATAAACCATTCATCTCGTGGTCGATCTAACATGTTGTCTAACTGTTAATTAATGCATGGATTGCGTTCATTATCTAAGATATGTACTGTATATCTTGTATATGCTTTTCAATGAACAAATGCCCCACCCCCGGCACACCATATACCTTCCCTGGAGTACGAGTATTTTGAATCAGAGTGAAATGAATACGAGTCGGGCTTTACTTTATAAAATAGTTCAAACAAGCAGTTCAAAACTAGCATTAACGGGAAAATATGGCATTTAAATACACCCACAAGCTTTTGTAGCCAACCTTGCTGGACAAGCCAGTCAGCCACGAAGTTCTCGCTTTTGCCAATAAATGAATTGGTAAAATCTTACTGAAACCTTGGACACGTTTCTTATCGATCAACACGGACGGGAAGACCCTTGTTCAGTTTGACGTTTGTGAATTGGCGTTAAGCGGCCAACGCACGCAATGACGTGCGTCAAATCGCGCAAAAAAAGAAAAAAATTGACCTCTGGTTACTGTCCATGACTTGATGAACGTCTTTTGCTTATGTTGTCTAATGTCTGACCCCCGGGCTGATATAGTTGCAAATGCCCCACTTCCGGGATCTCAAAATTCGCAAATGCCCCACCATGTCCCGGGGAGATGGGCACCGCTGGAATTGACTGGTGCTTGCTCGCGTCATTTTGAGCGTTTAAACGTCTACCTTACTGGTTAGCTCTGTTCTTGACAGCAACTTTCCTTATTTCGTGTGAAATATCAGTCGTCGATATACTCCGTCTTCGAGACAGTGAACAAAGTGTAAATTCTTCACTTTCCTCTGTTGTGGTTTTACTTCTTGCTCTTCCAGTGCGTTTGGTATCTAATCTATTTCGCTCCTGTGGACATGTGGGGGCATCTGTTATGTTTGGTAAGTGCATGACGCTATTCTTGACAACAAATGAAGTGCTTCCCGCGAATCAAGTGCTGTATTCCAGTCAGCACCAGCATTATCATAGTCCGCGTGTTCCACTAATCTTAAATTCTTCATGTCATTGTCGATGTTTGCCAAGAGCTTCTGTTCTTCTGTTTTAAGAGCTTTTATCTCCTAGGATCGTCTTTTCTCTTGACAATGAATTCACCAACAAGCGATGATTACAAGAACTACTGCTACATTTGCAAAGTTCTCGAAATCAATAAACTTCTCCTTTGATCTTGAAATTCTATACTACTCATTTTCATACGACAAAATGGCGCTTCTGAATAATATATGCTCTCTGGTGGCATATAGGCAAACCACAATAATGAAGTGAACGTGTTTTATGTACTCTTCGTGAATTTGATTTTTTGTTTTTACCCTCCCCTCCCCCCAACTTTTAAGGCTCAATCCACATTCAAATGTGTACAGCTATTTCAAAAAGGTTGTCCCGGACAAATGGCAAACGACATTTCCAGACCGAAATGGATTGTGGTTATAAAAAAGGTATTCATTTATATAGCGCAAATTCTATATGAATATATCCAAATGCGCTTCACAAGGTTATTTTTGTGATACGGACTGCAAACTGTCCAACTGTACGAAACGGATAAACTATGTACAGTGTGATTCGAAAATCGATTCGCAGAAGACCATTAATATTCGTCCCCAAAACAAACGAATCACCAGACTTTCAGCTGCAACCAATCCATTTCGGTCTGGGAATGTCGCTTGTCAGAGGCAACGTTTTTGAAAAAGCTGTATTTGAATGTCAATTGTCTTAAAAGTACGGAGGAGGGGAGGGAGGGTAAAAAATGACAAATTCACAACTAAAGAGTACGTAAAACACGTTCAAAGACACGTTTTCTTCAAGGTAAAAAGGGTAGGGGTGATCGTCGGAAAACCTCGAAAAATACCCTAAAAAATACCAAACCGTGAAAAATTTACCACCCTAAAATATGCTTCATGGTCTAAAAATCACCCTAAAATGGATTTCGCTTGACCAACCCCTAAAAAATACCGGATCGCCGATTTCAAACCCTAAAAAATACGACGATCACCCCTACCAGCCGAATATAGGAAGAACCTATTATTTTGGGTTATTATTTTGCGAGACCAGAGAACTACAGGGTCACAATTGTTTAGGCAGACAGACACATTTTTATTGGTGTTTTGTACGTGCAAGTACTTCGACATGGGTCCAATAAGTTATTAATTAGGTGATGTACTGCTCTGTTAGTGGGAACAGGCATCACTGCGTTAGAGCTTCAGCTCTGATGTTGAAGCAGTTATAAATGAATTGTGCTGTTAAGACTAGAAATTCTACTGACAGGGTTCACGATTGTGCATAATAGGCTATTTCAGATCGGTGTGCCGCATTTATATAAAATTTATTATTTAGTGAAGCATAGAATTCCTTCCTTAGGTTTTTACATTTCTTGCACTTCAAGACAAAGTGGGTTTCGTCCTCAATCTCCGAGAGGCAGAAATGGCATAATATTTCCTCGATTGGTTTGTATGATCTTGCATACCTTCCTTTTTCAATCTCTAGTTTGTGGTTGCTTATTCTTAGCTTTGTTAGTGCTATTGTATACTTACTTTAAGTAATTTTCGAATTCGTAAGATTTCTTGAATATTCTGTATGTTCTTAACTTATTTCGCTGATTTGAATTACTAATTACTTCTCGAGTTATTATGGATCTCGCTGTACCAGTTTTGGTATTCAACGTCTCGTAGTCTTTGTTTTAGTTTGCTAACGAGTGCTGTGTAATTGCTTATATTATTCTGGTCTAGCCACAGATTGCCAAAGCCGAGGTGACATATTATGCTTCTTATCTTTTGGCACCAGACCATGGCAAGCCACAATGCAGATCTAGTAGCCCCCCCCCCCGCTACCGCTTAATAATGTCCGGTCCCTAAAGATCACGTAATATTTTTGCCCATTGTCATGTTTCCTTTCATTTGCACTGTTGAGCAACATCAGTATCTGACGTTGAACTTCTTTAAGACTTTAGTAACCTTGTCCTGTGTTTTCCATTTGTCTGCTATCTGATCCCACACATCCTCGTCGCCATTGCTGGATCGTGTCCGTTTCCTCGGATTATTGGAGCCTCGTTTTGACTTTGCAGTCATTTGCGATGGAGATGTGACTAGAATACAATAAGATGATTGTAGCTTAAAAGGGGAACGTTCAACTCCCAAATGATTAAACTTTCTTATGACCAAAGACAAAAATAACTACTCAGATTAGCAGAGTATGCTTTCCAGGTATACTGGCGAAAGTTTGATGAAGGTTGGCAAACATTTGAGGGGATGAAAAATACTGTGAATAGGATCAGTTGCAACCCACTTTAATCTTTACCATCCTCTATCGAAAACGTTTGAAAAGCATATCAGGACATCATGGTATTTCTCTTCTATCTCGGTGTTATTTTTGTAGTTTTGTTTTAGAGAAACTTGAAGGTATGGAGCAAATCCTCCGTACCGAAAAAGATGTCGGCTCCACATTTGACCACAATTCCTTGCGAACCTAACACGGTCAAAATAACACGTAGAAATCGTCTATTCTCTTCAATAACAGTGTATTGGCAACAGCATTTGTACCTGCTTGTTTTTAAGATTTAAAACCTCTCTACCGCGATTTTATAATGGATTTAATGTTTTTCGTTCGCAAGGGGTTGTGGGTAAAAGCTCAAGCCGCCATCTTTTCGGTGCGGTGGATTGGTAACGAGCCACCTGGAATCATGCCATGTGCTGACGGGATTGTGCCGGGAAATTCATGTTTTCTTCAATGGAAAGTTGATATTTGGATATAATGGCACTTGGACTGTGACTACGAAATCACTATGACTGAATGCCGAAGAGTCCCACAAATTCAGTGTGGATGATCGTTGTCTTTCAGATAAGTACAATTTATTCACAATTTATTGCATTTATTTTGGCTTACAACGTCAGTTTTGCTTTAAAATAAGTCAACAGGCTGAGGTCACACTGGGACGTTAACTATAGTAAACCAGCCAAACTATGGTTAAGAAGTTTTTACTATAGTTAAAATAGTAACCTTGAGAAAACCAGACGCTTGTCAGGCGTCTGATTTTCTTGGCTGAAATCAGTGAAATGACAAATGATGCATTCCAACGTGAGTGTTGACAGTTCAGAAACCACAAACTAGGATTTAATTACAACAAACATCAAAATAGATGACAAGCTGTCAACTAAGTCAATAAGTTTAGATTAACTTAGCGATAAACTATCTTTTCAGGTCGGCTAACTATAGTTAACTTTTCTTTCTTCCTGCCGCCGTTGTCGGAGCAACTAACCACAGTTGAGTTTACTACGGTAAACCGTAAAATGCAGGTCACACTCAGGATGCCGTTAACTATAGTTAAATCTGCTTAACTATAGTAAACTTCATCCAGTGTGACCTCAGCCACTGGCAGTAAAGAAATCTAGTATTTGTAAATACCACATGGCGATTCTCTGCTGAAATAGAATGTAAAGCTCATTATCCCATGTTTTGGAAGTGAATATTGCTCAATATCCCATGAATGCGAACCAATCAGATTGCTCGATCATGATTTACCAAGGTTACCGAGTTGGTATGTAGTAAATTACTTTGTAGTTACCTTTGGCGAATGCCAACAGTGTGTTGGCAGCCTCATCCTTTACCAGTCCCTTCTTGTACTCATGCAGCGCCATAACGAGGCTCATACCGCCGTGAGCGAAGAAAAGCTGCTTGAGAGCCTGGTCTCTAGCCACCAGGCTGCGTGTTACTACCAGACCCAGAGCCTGAAAGTGAGGCCCATCTTCATTTCCCCGGATGTAGTCGATAATACGGGCAAAGCATCCAAGCTTGACGAATTTTAGGCGGCTGTCATTCTGAAAGTATGATGTGGGTGCTTTAGAGTTTAGGTTTTACTTCGCTTAAATGATTAAGGAAAAAATTGTGTCAATCGATCACTTAGGGAAGAGGTCAAAACAATGGTACTCTGGCGGGACCCAATTTTGACGGAAGGGGGGTTGTACCCGGAACCCACCACCTATTTTGGCAAAATCTAGATTTTTGACCACAAATATCTTCTTGAATAAAATACTTATTAAAGAAGTAACTATATTTCTAGTTTCTACAGGCAGAGAAAAACGTGAATCTGCAATAAAATCAGGTATCCCTATTTTACAACGCGAGAAAATCACCCTCGAAAAAAGGGGTAGGGGTATTACCCGCCACCCTGACAAAATTAGGTCCCATTCGAAATCCATTGTTTTGACCTCTTCCCTTAGAATAAACGTTTGACTAGAATTAAATGGCGTTGTTCTTGGGAAGAAGCTTGCAAGACAGATTGTTGTATTTAGGGAACAACGATTCAGTCAGCACGTTTAGAATTTGCTACTCGAAATACAAAACAAATGTCCCTTCACGAGTAAACAAAAATATTAGTACATATGATTATGTGACTGAATGAAGGACATCAGCATCCTCAGCATGCAGTAAACTTTAAATCAGTGATATAATCTGTTTCCTAAAGGAAAGATGTGTGACGTCATACCTCGCCATTCACCACTGCCTCCCGTATTACCATCAGTGCCAGTCGCCCCAGGATTGGCGCGGCCGGTGGCCCAAGCAGATCTAATAGGTATGCGCCGCAGTACTGGACCACGTGACGCACGCACATGTGCCCAAGATGAGCTGATTTGGTCTTTGATGCGACTACCATGCTGACGGAAGACCGCTGGCTTAGCGTACTGTGGCGTGTCTGAGCAGCAGGGGGCTTTCTTTGTCCCCAGGCTTCCTTCGGTTGGCTGTTAGGAGATTGGTTGTTGCCTCGTTTCGAAGAGTGTTTCGCGTGCATTAGGTATCGGATGAGTTTGATGACACTGGACTGTGAAAGTAAATCATCTACGAGTAAGCACCCTGAACATGCTGTGACAGCTTGGTTATCATGTTTTATGAATATGTCACGCCAGGCATAGGTTCCCGGTCACGCATGTCACGAGACAAAACATTGATGGTATTCTTTGCCCTTATCACCCTGTCTGGTCTTAACAAAGAGTTATTTTGACTTGACGTAACTTCATTATAACGAAGTACAATCATAGAAACATGATCTATAAATCAACACTGAATATCAGATATTGTAGAAAAGAAATTAATATTGCTCGCGAACATGTAAACGCTGACTTTACAAATGATGAAAATTCTCCAATAGAGTAGCATTAACCCTTTAAAATGTTTGCTAGATTCTTAAATTACTTCTCAGCAAGTGGTATTACTGGTCTTTAAGTTATAGCAGGATAGCACAAGGAGATTAAAACTTCGCGCACGCTCTTTCAAAATGGCTGTGCAGTCAACCATGATGAGTGTCCACATCTACGCGCATGCGCTCTTTACCAACTTAAATCCTCAAAGAGAATGCGTGAAAAACATGAGAGAAGTTGGTGAAGTTTATGTTTACTCGGATGCTACTCGGGTTCTCTTGGTCTCAGTCGTTCGAACTTTAGTGTTAATCCCAGATGATGGGCTTCACTGTTTTTAAGGTCGTATCCTATTGGACTTCACTGATAAAGAAGTCTATTGTTTTAGGGTTAGGGTTTGTTTATTTTAGGGGTATGTTATTGTTTGGATAACCAATAACATTTCAGGTTGCAAACGGCGAAGTCCGCCTCGTTAATCTTGGATTAAATTTTAACCAGTTTTTTACTGGTTCTCTTGGTAAAAGACTTCTTTTCCTATGTAAGATTACAATTACAGTTCACTACTCGTCAATTATCAAACAATAAGAGTTTAACCAAAAGTCAGTATTTAGTCAACAAGTTAAAAACTCAAACTTATGATTACCCTTAATCGCTGATTAACTTAAAAATAACCGGAACTCTTGATCGATAACCAGTTTTTGTTACCTGTATATCATAAACACCACAGGTAACCCAAGGAGCGAGGTGTAACACCACTTTAGCGTCCAAAAGGCTCTGTTTAACATAATGAACCATCTCGTCCTGAGAACTAGACCCCAGATCCACCGTGGCTGATGACGTTGCACTCGACGAAACATTACGCGGGAGACTGGGTGAGCTTCGTGGAGAGCTACTTGTACCAGCCAAACTTCCGTTAGAACTGGAAACAACCGACCTGGAGATTAGAGGTAATGTTGACAGACAAATGACGTCACTACTTAAATTTACAAATACACTGCTGTACGAATTATTAGAAGTGGATTGACTCTGGAAAGTTATATTAAGGTTGATAGAGAAGTTTTCGTGCGAGTGGTAACGATATACGGAAAGAGTGTAGACGAACCGTTAATTTACTTTGCCGTATCCACTGGAATAGACTATATCGCAACCCCGCCGTCGCAGTGCACTCTGGGATGGATTTCTCAGTTATCCAAGATGGCCGCCCAACAACTGAGATATCCATCCCAGAGTGCACTGCGATGTCGGGATTGCGATATAATCGAACCATGTACAGACTTTGAAGAACTCTGCAAAAAGTCTGTAAAATGTTGTATAAAAATGTGAACATTTTACAGACAGTTTACAGACTTCGTAAAATGTTTGCAAAATATGTCTGTGAATGCACAAATATCAGTTTACAGACATTCATGACTTTTTACAAATATTTCAAGTTACAGAGTAGAACATTTATCTAAATTTACTACTGTGTAAAATGTTTGTAAAAATATTATGTACATTCACAGACATTTGACAAATATTTTACAAAGTCTGGAAAATGTTTGTGAAATGCTCACATTTTTCTGACTTTTTACATAGTTATTTAAATGGTTCGATTTTTCCAGTGGTCATGCTAGCTCTCAATTACGTTAGGCCTGGGTTTGAACTTGTTGCCAGACCCCTTTACTGATAGTTGTTATTCTTAAATATCACTTAAAGTTGCGTTGGGTTTGACTTCCTCAACATTTATATTGCTTCTTAGGGTGATCACGTGATCAATGACGTCATAGCTAAGAGAAACACATTATAAAGGTTGGGGCCGCGAGTTTTATATATCGAAGAAAATTTATCACGAAAATAAGATTGATTTAACAAGTCAAATATAATCGTGGTTTGAGATCTTGTTTTTATGGATTAGGGGATAGGGTATTTAGGGGGAACGTGGTCACGTGACCTGTTTTGCTGAATATCGCCTTAATAGTAAACGATAGTCAAGTTCTCTAAACGTGAGTTTGTAGGAATTAGTAATCAAACTATACAAATGCTACCCCACTTTCGAAGGAGTTCCCCCTCTGACATTCGTGTTAACAGGTTACGTGATCACCCACAATTCAAAAACACTAGTTCTTTATCCCGTGAAATTATATCGATGTAACAAGTTTCACATATTTTGTCAAGGTTCTAGCAAATAATCTTTAACTGAAAAATGTGTTTTTCGTATTTTCGATCAATGACCCAGGCCTAATAACTTGAGGCATTGGATCATGCCGATAAAAACAGTTCTAACCAGCCATATATATTGACAAGTTCGTGACAAAGGAAGATTAGTGCTCTGATATACTCACCGAGAGCTGCTTTGCCGTTTCAGGTTTTTAGAAGACTGACCGGATTTTCTTCCTTGTGGAGTTACTTGTGCAATCCAAGTAACGCTAACAGCATTCTTAACAATGTTTGCTGATGTCTTGAATGAAATATGCTTTCTCTTCAAAGTCCGAATAGGTCTGCATTCATCGAATATATTGACATCTTCCCGGGAAGGGTCAAAATCACATACCGTCGCTTCAACAACTAAGAGAAGAAAATTAACAGCCTCTTGAACAAAGTGGAGCTCCGTTGAATGAAATCCAAAATCTGGATAGTGCTTTCTTGGTTCCTTTTTAGGCTTCGAAGAATCAAAAATGAGTTCTGTACGAGCGTTCTTCAAGGTTGAAATAAGTTCTTTGGGCGGAAGTGTTGCTGGATCGATCTCGTGGAAGGGCTGAGGGTTGACCTGCTGTAACTTACTGCTGAGGAACTGTAGCTGGTTAATGAACCGAAGACCTCCGTATTGTATCAGCAGTGCCGTCAGACTAAGATTCGCACTGCAAAGAAAGCAATATTTTAATAAAAAGTCTTATTATACGTCTAGATAACTTCGTGAGCTATGACTGGTCAGTTTGAGGTCCATAACTTATCGTACGGACCGCAAAATTGAAGCAAAGCTGGTTTAGAAGACTTTTGATCCATATAATAAACATCCGTAAGTTATGGTAATTTATGGCGGGGAAAACTCGGTCCATAACATACGGTACGGTCCGGTCCATATCTTACGGTAAGGACCAGTCCATAACATCAAGAGACCATCACCTGGTGATGGTCTCTTGATCATTAACATACAATACGGGTCTCGCGCGCAAATAATAATAAGTATGTATCATCGTATATACACTCACGCCCCGTCGAAACGTATACAAATTGTCATTTATATTTTCGTAATTAGTATTCTGATTCTTAGAGTTTTCCCAGTAATCTAAACTAGTTTCTAAATTTCCTTCCCGATTTCCTTTCTCCTATTATAATTGCTGATTAACAAGGCTGGAGGCTAACTCGAGAACTTCACAGTTTATTTACCCTCCAGACTCAAATATTACTTAATCTGTATTTCCCATCACATTGTATATATATTAGTTATTTTCTTTTTATATTGCATACATGTCATTATAAGTGCAATAAAGATTGATTGATTGATTGATTGAATTAAAAAAATCTCCGTATTCGTCTGAGTGAAAACGCATTCAAAGTTTTCCGTTTTGCATCGTGTTCACCCGTCCACAGGACAACACAAAAAATGATCGTTCTCGAACTGCAGATGGTTAGACCTTCACGTCTTCTCGGATAAGGACGTAAAGTCGTAGGTCTCACGTTGGCCTCAAGCCTATCAGTCTCACCGTTGCGACATGCGAGAAGCCAGTCAAGGCTCGAAAGCATGCTAAGACTGTGCATGCTTTAACTAGCTGGTGACGTTAAAATAGCATTCAATCAGGCCTCCCCCCTTTTACTCAGTCGTAACAATCTTTAACTTATGCAACAAAATGCCACTCACCCGGGACCCCCAGTGCACGAAATCTCCTTCCCACTGTCATCCTTGTCCTTCAAGCGAACCAAATTCGCCATGGCAACCAGAGTATTCGTGAGCACTCTTAAACTGCTCAGATATCTCTCATCCGGGCTACTGATTTTTCCAGCTCCTTTCTTTACAGAGCTTAAAATTCGCTCTTTCACTGTCTCGTTTTTCAATAGAGTCCTACTAGCTCCATACAAAGATAAAGAATCCGTTTGAAAAGTCAAGGCTAGAACAGATGTTAACTCGGCCATGATTTTCTCGAGTTTTGAGCATGACGGGTTCTTAAGGAATTCATCAAGAGTCCGTCTGCCTTCAGTCAAGGCTGCACTGTTTGTTAAAGTGCACTGGCCTGTACAAGCGTTGGTTTCCTGCTGAACCCGAGACATTGAGAACTGGCTTAAAGCCTCGAGCACGACTTCCTTATCAGAATTATCTGTAATGTTCTTCAAGGCTCTGCTGGCGTGATCCCTAACAAACCTGAAAAAAGAAAACAAACATGCTTAGTTTTCTACTCCTGAAGAGAACACAAACTTGAGTTTTCGCAAATATTTAAGAAGTGTACCGCCTCCCGGTTAGCTCAATGGCCGGTGTTGTGCGAGAGGGCGCGGGTTCGACTTCCGTAGAACTATTGCCTTTCCATCACCAGAGGAGCTGTGATGTTTTGTTGTTGTTGTTGCTAGCGCAATACATTTAGTAGACTGAAAAAGGACTACATCACGTGATTTACCTGCAATGTGAACACGTCATGGCCCACATCAAATGTTCTGATGCATGATGGGACACGATAGGATCCAAACCAGGCTTGAACAGAGTTAGTGCTGCTAGGAAACGCGCGGCTTCTTGCTGCTGAGGACTGAAAAAAGGAAAGGAACGCGTATATCCATATTATTAATCTTAGGGCGCGTTTGATTGAGGGGAGAGGGGAGGGGTGTCCACAGGTATTTGCGCTTCAGGGCAAAGCTGTTTGCGTGATACATATTTGTCATTTTATGCTCACCATTTTCCGTACTGTAGCAAGTTAACTACTCTTGTTACGGCATCGTCGTGTTTGGAGATGAATAGTTCTACTGTCGTACAGTTGTGGGACAGAAGATTGGTCAGAAGTCTGGTCACCAGCATCTATAGAAACAACAGACCACAGCAAATTATTCAATTACTGAACGCAATAAATGATAATGGTAGGTTACTACTACTAACGATGATGAACTGGTGTCCTAAAAGGTGTCAGTTTCAATCTGGCACCTTCAACTCTATATAGTGCAGTGTTCTACTATTAATTAGAATATTTTTAGGAACCAAAACTATGACGAAATTTTAGCGTACTGACTAATCCTACTGATCCGGCATATAGAAAATATAATAGCCTGCTAGGAGTTTTCCTGGGTATGTTATTTCGGCCAAGTATCTGTGGCGCGCTTTTCTTGTTCCACTGCCTCAACCTCATTCCCAAGTTCACCGCGGCAAAACGTCGCGCGCATGCGCTTTTGACGAGCCGCGCACGCGTCTCCCCAGTTTCCCGCCGAAACTAAAAGAAAACGGCGGCAATCATCCCTGTTTCTAATTTTGGCGAAACACAAGAAAACCACTTAAAACCAAAGCCTAAGACTTCAACAGGTTGAAGTTTTCTTCATTTGCAATTCACTGTGAGTTTACTAAGTTATAAAATTAGTTACTAAAAACGTTTAAGACCTCATAAACTTGCACTTGAAACCAGAGCCTTCATTCTTTCGGCCAGCGGAATGTTACGTTTTGCCGCGGTGTGATTCCCAGGAATATTTGCGCGCCTAATTCAAGATGGCGCCGAAAGTAATTTAGCACGCCACAGCTAATTTTAATCCAAACTCAATTTTTTCTACTTCTGGTGTCAAAAGTTATTTTTGTACTTGGAGACGTGCACACGCAGCCTTTTTATGGAAATGCGCAACGTTATATCCTCATTTTGTAGTTGGTTTACTTTGTGGTTAGCACTGTACCTGTGCTGCAGGGTAGCTCGTGGCTTTTCCATCTTCGTTCTTGAAAAAAGACAAAAGCAAAAGTAACTTTTAAACTAAGATTCTTTATCGAGGTTGTTAACAGTGGTTTGTATGTTTTTGAAATTAGATGAGAAAAATAGATCAATCAAGGGTTTAAAAAAAATTCTAAATTGGCAACCGTACGTAGATTTCGTTTGAATACAAAATACCTTGTAGGTTCATGAAATGAGACATAGGGGAAGTGCAGTTCAAATGCAAACAAGTATCCTTTCGCTATAAGCAATGTTACCATCGACTTAGGGGCCAACATTTGTTATGTCTGGAGGCTTGCAGAAAGAGGGGCGTCATGCACTTTTTCTCCTGAAAAGGGGGTCGGTAAAAATACATTACCCTACTGAGGGTAGGGATACATCTTTTTTGGTCTAGATCAAGCTATTCCTTTCAAACCAACTTGATGAGACAAGTTTCACGGGGCTGGGAGGGAAAGGAAGCACCAATATTTCTGAAGTTACTGGGAGAGGGCTTATTAAGCTTGTTTTCTAAAGGCTTCCATTTCATTTAGTTTAGTTTTTCAAAGCTGTCAGCCCCAACTTAGACATGAATAGTAGTCCCTTGGTAATGAAGAATTTGATCCGAAGGGTTTTTCGTTTTACTTCTAAAACTCACAACACTTCATGTAAGTGACGGATACATACCTTGATGTTCATCAGGTCCACGGCGCTTTGTAAACCAAACTCGATTAATAGTGGAGCCATTTTAGGATGTCTGGCCAGATTATTAACAGCCTCCAGTACGGCATTGCGTAAACGTTCTGGCACAGTCTCCTGCGCGGCCGTTAATACCCCGAAGAGGGCCTCGGTCCCAGAGATGACCATAGTCTCCAGCCACAGGTCCGCGTGCTCCTCTCGCTCCGTCAGCTGATGAAGGAATACATATTATGGTATATATACAGATAACCATGACAACAAGCAATATCTGAGCAGCAAGATAATGCCCAACGTTGGCTTCTTTATGCCTGAAAGCGGTTCCGTTCAGGACAACCACTGCTACCCGGTTGGTTACTCAGGTAATGTTTGCCATATTTGATACAAAAGGGGGCTAACGCGCTACTGTAGACATGGCCTTTGTGTCCCAAGTGATTTTCTGTATACCTTTTGTATACGAGTTACAATTTTTCATATTCAGCCGCATCACATGTGATTCATACCATTTAAGTAGCAGTTGTCATGGATAGGTTTGCGTCAAGACAAAGCAAGCAGCATTTTGGGTAGCTTTGAGTTTAATTACTTCTCTTTTCTGCTACCAAAGAAGAGTGTTACATTTGCCACTACAAACCTTGGCAATACAAGTGGCCGCCGCTATCTGCACGTCCGTAGTGGCCCCGAGGAACAAGAGGTAGACGAGGTCATCCAACACGGTATATTCTAGTAACATCTTGGAATTCACTGCTACACTACACAGCTGTTGTATCAGAATCACCACACCTTCCTGTTTACGAATAAAATGGACAACACCTTCATTGTGGGGCGGAGAGGGAGTCGTAAGCCATAACATACACTTACGGATTTTGAATCCATCGAATCAACTGCTGAGAATGGGTTCGACGGATTAATCCACAACCGGATTCTTAGGATTCATGATCCGAGCGTTTCTATTGGAAAAGGATTCGAAAACAGTACATATGGCAAGCGGTCTTCGTCTTGAGAATAGCACATTTAACCACCAGAATGAACTAGAAGTGGCTGGTTTGTCTTTCAACTCCAGAAATACCTTGCCAGAGATTATCTACTCCAAAAACAAAAAACAACTTACCGCCATTTTCGTGAAGAAGTTGAAACTATAACAATACACATAGTTGTGAATAGCCCATCTTGACGCTGGTATTTATAAATGTTTAAAACCGCAAGGACACACACTATCAAAATGATTACTCCTCTCCTTTTCTCGCCTTTTGGGATTCGAAATGTGAAATTAAAATTCAGAACAGTGAAGCAAGTAAGGAAGTTATCAGTCCTATCCTGTTACAATACTAAATTGCTGATGCTAACCTGGAAAATTAAAATAAGCTTAAAACAAGTAAACAGCAGGAAGCTAGTTGCTCAGTTATACCTGTAAATAGTGTTTTATAACCGTTTACAAACTCTTTTGTGTTATTTTACATCTTAAATATTCGAGTGTTTGATTTGAATTTCGCGCGATAACAAAAGTCAGAGATCACTCAAACGGAACATCACATGTTGTATGCAGAGCTTTGACTAGAGATGTTCACTTGACAAAGGCTGTGCGACAACTGAAGGTGAAAGAGTGCCTGGCAGAGGCCTTCTATAGAAAGAAATATAACGAGAAATATAAGAAACAATACATAAGGGACGGCACACGTGATCTGAACTGGGCAACTAAAATTCACAGAGAAAACAAAATTAAAAGAAACCGATAACAGCATCCTTTACCTGCACCGAGGGGTTGTTTGTGTCCAGCATTTTAAGTACCTAGGACAAATAGAACACATTACAATAGTACATCAAACTACTGGTGCCGGTGTTACTGGAAAATCGAACCATTTACAGACTTAGTTGAATAACTATATATGTGAGCAGCCTGTAAACTGTTTGTAACATATGCGCCTTGTACAGAAATTTTACAGACTGTGAAGAATGTTTGCAAAATTACAGATGTGTGAGTGTAATTTACAGACATTCATGACTTTTTACAAATATATTACAGAGTAGAATATTTCTCTAAATTTACTACACTGTAAAATGTTTGTAAAAAATATATGTACATTTGTACATTCACAGACATTTAACAAAAGTCTGGAAAATGCTTGTAAAATGTTCACATTTTTCTGACATAGTTATTCAAAGTCTATAAATGGTTCGATTTTTCCAGTGGTCATGCCAGCTCTCAAGTACATTAAGGCCTGGGTTTGACCACACCGCGGCCACACAGCGGTCAAATGTCTGCGCATGCGTCAAAAGTCTTGCAACAACAACATATTCCAAAACAAATTCAAAGCGAGCCGGCGGCCGTCACTGTTCACACAACCGTTTTCAAACCTTGAGAACTTTTTTGGTAAATTACGAAACATTTTGGTAAACTCACAGTTTGAAGTTTGTTCAATTTCCCGTCGACTGTGAAAATAAAAAGCTTAACTTTCACGTATTTTTCTTAACTTTTGGGGGTAGAAGTTCATTGTAATATGTTTTAAGGTAAATTTTGCGCGGGAAATTCGCGCGGCCGCCCACCAGACTGACCGTAATACGCACGCGCAGACGTTTGACCGCTGTGTGCACCGCGGCAAAAGTTATGCTCCGCTGGCCGAAAGAATGAAGGCTCTGGTTTCAAATACAAGTTAATTTTATGTCTTAGTAAACTCACAGTGAATTAGAAATTAAGAAAACTTAAACCTGTTGAAGTCTTGGGCTTAGCATTCAAGTAGTTTTCTTGTTTTTCGCGAAACATTTCATGTAAATACGCGTACGTACGTAAAACTAAACAAATGGGTGATGGCCTAGGCCTATGTTTTCTTTTAGTTTCGGCGTCAAAACGCATGCGCGTGACGTTTTGCCGTTGACCTTGTTGCCAGACTTTACTGATAGTTACTATTCTTAAATTATCACTTAAAGTTTTGTTGGGTTTTACATTTTACAGGGATAAATTTTCTACTCTGTACCTGAAATATTTGTAAAAGATATTTGTAAATTGCATGGTACATTCACAGACGTTTTGCAAACATTGTACAAACCGCTGTAATGAAATGGATGATTTTTCCAGTGTGTTGGTGACTAAGTGCTTTACATGTTTAAATGTATTGTGAACTATGCAAATTTTGACGTGCCTTTTCTAGTCAAAGAATTGTTTTCGATGAGTTTTCTAATACTCTGACAACACTCACTGGCACTTAACAAAAAGAGTAAACGTTTTTGTCTATCCACTGATCCCATAAAGAACTTAAGTACACTCGGATTGATTGCGGCTAAATCTCATAAATCAACATGCTTCAAATCAGCTTCAAATCAGTTATGTTATTGTTAATTGTTTTTAAATATATAACTATCTACAATTACACTACGCACAGAAATTCTCTCAATACTTTTAATGTTATTTGAGTTTGATACAACGTCCTTTGAATCCCAGAAATTAACTATTTTTGCAAGCTCATTTTCGCAAACTAGATGATGTTACGGTATTTTACTCTATTTTACGAATAACTAAACATAGCTTGTTTATTTTTATCTATATTCGTTTTGACAGGATTTAATAGATGTACCTCATTAAGAACACTTTTTAAGTGGCTATTAGCAGCGACATACAATTAAGCTTTATCCTATGACGAGCACTAATTGATAGATAACTCATTAAAGAATATCTTTATCGCTAAAGACATAGCGGTATCCCGGTTTTCCTGGCACGTTATTCTCGTTATTTTGTCCTTTAATTTTCCGTCAAAGAGAGGTCAGGAGGTCGGAGTTACACGCCGGACCGCCATCAGAATCAAATATTGACATATTTTGACCAGTTGAGAGATAATGACATCTTACAGTAAATCCAAATTGTATAATTACTCGGGCTGCCTGTGGCAGCACCGAGTCTTAAAATGCAAGCGGTTTTTTTTTTTTTTTTTTTTGTTAGGTGCAACAAAATTTTGACTTTTGACCAATGCGGTCATTTTTTCTTTCTTCCCATGTATTAAATTTCAAGTTCACCACCAATCAGATTGCACTGTGCTGGTCACGTAAAAAAATCTCTCAAATTTGGAGTCCCATCTCTCAAATGTAAGCAGTTTAATGTTTTATTTAACTTCACCGTGCGAAAGCCTTCCAACAGGTTCAGGATATTTCAACTGGCGCTCTTGTTTTGTATTAGTTCCTTGCATTCCATTAGTTTATCGTAATTTGTTACCTCCTTTATTTACCTTATCTACATCACTTTATTATTTCATCATTTTTTACCAGTAAAAAACATTACGTCACTTCCTATTCGCATATTGTGAAATCCTATATATTGTGAAATCCTATATATTGTAACCCCCTATTTTAGAACTCTCTACATACAACATCTAGTACCTGAAGAAGGCTAGTTTGGCTAGCCGAAATATAGTACGTTTAAAACTATACACGTTGTTTCAGCTTTGCTATAGTCCTTGGACTTCTCGCTTCTAGAATATATATGGGCTCCTGATATTACGCGGTATGAATAAGGTAACATCAGCTTCAAGGCAAACTGAAATGTTCTTAAAATATATCAGTAATGTTATGAAGCAGAAGAAAGTAACTTAATACGAGCTTCGCCACTCGTCGGATCCTCCTGGCTTCGCCGGTTGCCAGATCTAAAAAATATTAAGAGTTGCCTGCGGAGGAGACTGGTGTGGTATATACCAACAAAGGATATTCATCTCCGGAGTAGCCAATCAGAGCGCGCGAAAAGTCATATTCACTGGTGTGGTATATACCAACAAAGGATATTCACCTCCGGAGTAGCCAATCAGAGCGCGCGAAAAGCTCTATTCACTGGTGTGGTATACACTAACACCAAATACTTTAAACGTGAGTGATGGAATAAAACTTGCAACATAAGATTCGTTTCCTCAGATGTTAGAGAATAAAACCATGAAATATAAACTATCACATAGTATAGTATTACCTGAATTGCTTCATCTTCTGATAATATTTTTCCTCCCCGAAATCTGCGAACAAGGTTTCTAATGGCAGAAGAAGCTTCCTTGTGGATTCCGTTGTCATAGTTCTGTAAAATATCCAACAGTTCTTCAAAAGAAACCTCTTCTTCCCCCATGTCTTTATCTAACTCGGTAGAAGTTTTATATAATTCACTTTGACCGATGTTGGGACTTTCTCCCGCTGTTTTATTCCCTTCGCATGTACAAATACAGCTTCTCCTCAAAGTCAGAACAGGTTTCTTAGGTAAGACAACTTTGACGGTCACAACTTTCTCTTTAGCCGGTTTCGGTGGATGTTTAGATCGCTTCGGTGGCTTGTAAGTGAAATCAATAGCGAGTCTCGACCTTCCTTCTGGCTTCACATAACGAGTTCTTGTCTCAATTTTGAGCATCGGAATCCTGTTACAAATATCGTCGATATTCTGGGAAAACTCGAAGCGCTGCCCCACTACTTCTAAGTATTTGAAATTCCATTGATTCCCTGGCATTCTGGCAGTATTTTCATCTGAAAACTCGGTAATTTGTTGCCACATTTCCACGTTACACTGCTCAAAGCATGCGTCCTTCGCGACCGTGACCAACAGCTAGTGATACAATCACTCGACCTTTTGGCAGGAACATCTGGTATTTGCTTGTTCGATTACTAGATAAACGTGACTCCCCTCATGACAAACATGCGAAGTGGTTGGTAATAGAATCTGCAGTCATTGCTAAAGAGTTTGTGTATATGAAGGACAGTACAATGACGGTAGGCAAGCAATTTACATGTAAATACAAGGCTAATAAAAGCATGCAAGCGACAACTGAAAGCGATTTGGCGGTAAGTAATCCCATGGGACTCATTTATCAGACTTTAAAATTGATAAATTACCCTGATGCTACCCTGATGTCAGAGCCGGGTACGGGCTTTTAGAATAGAAAATATATAAGCAAATACCGTGAACAAAAATCCTGCAAAAATACGTTGGATCCGAAAATACCGGTTGGATCCTCCGAAGTGAGGATCTATACAGCCAAAAGATAAACGATAAAAAATGAAAAGTCCGAAGACTACAGCAAAGCTGATATACAACGTACCGATTCTAATTAAGTAAGTAACTTTATTTAAGTGTCAAATGTATTTAACTTTGCAACTAATTGGGGACACTAGTCCTACGATTTTACGTTCTTATCTGAGAAGACGTGAAGGTCTAACCATTTGCAGTTGTTTCACAAAGTCTTCGGACTTTTCATTCTTAATTTTAGAATAGACCAGTTCGCGGTTAATTCCTACATTTTGAAAGGGGTGCAAACATGGCGCGAAATAGGCAGTGTTCGTATGAAAATCCGATGCCAAATAATTTCCGTAAAATTGAATTTCTGAAATATTCAAGATTAACTGATCAAAATTTGAGAGATGTCTCAAATAAAATCGCATTTACTTCAAAGTGATGACAAATAGCTAATGTCCTCTTCTGTGTGTAATGATTTTGATATGACAAATGTATGGAAAACTGAAAACCCGATTCCATGCTTCCCAGTACAGCTATATATCCCTCAAATTTTGACCAGCTCATCTTTTACCTGGTATCTTAAGTTTGCAGACAGTGAATACTCCAGAAATTCAATTTTACGGAAATTATTTGGCATCAGATTCCCATACGAACACTGTATTTCGCGCCATGTTTGCACCCCTTTCAAAATGTAGGAATTAACCGCGAACTGGTCTATTCCGCTTGTTCAGCTAGCGGGAAAAGAAAAGATCAGGAGTAGGCTATTACAAAAAAAGTTATTCAGCCAGTAAAGGAAAGAATAAGTATTTCAAGACGAACTCAAAAGACGAACTTTTAGTACTGACAGATCGACTGTATTTTTTTGTTCACCAGTTTAAAATACCTGAAGTTTTCATTGGTTTGGCTCCGCCGAGGCCTAAAAGATAACTACACTGCTTGGATGATTTACTTCTAGTTTCTGAAGTTCAGGCCATTTTGTCATTTTGTCAATGGACTGGCGACAGACGAGACACGATTACAAACCGTCGCGCAATTAAAACAACTACGAAAGGAACTATTGCAACTACTGGCGTAACTAAGCTTATTTTTAGAGAATTATGTTTCGGGATCGGGATTAGAGATAAAATATTGCGGGATTGCGGGATTGCGAAAAAAAAATGTCGGGATTGTGGGATTTAAGAACCCCTTTGTGGACCCTCGTTCAGCGGATTATAACTTAAGAAGTCAAATACATTATCAATAATTAAGCAACGTGTTCATTATTTATGGCTTGGGGGGGGGGGGGGGGCTCGGTTAAATCATGGGGGGGGGGGGGGAAACAAAAGTTTTAAGTGCTTTTTTAGGGGGTTATCAAATATTTTACCTACTCCTTGGGGGGGGGGGGGGGGGATCATCAAAGTTTTGACATACCTTTCATGTAAAATGAAATTGCTGTTGTAATACTAAGCCAGTGTTTAGTCTCCAGAACACAGGAAACCAACGGCTCAGGCCTGTGCCCCTCGCCATAATTAAAAAAATGTATTCTGCATTGTTTACATTATATGCAGGACCATATTCTCTAAGCTCATGATCAAAGGCACATCCCCATAGGAGAGATAATGCATTGGTGTTCAGGAGATTAGTTTAATGCCAGTGCTGAGCTCTTTTTCTTTTATTTATTTGAGACTACGGAACAACGCAATATGATGCACTAGAATGCAATATAATGCACAAATTAGTGGTACAATTTCAATTACCCATCCGGGAAGGATGGTGAGGTAGAGATTTTCAGAAGAATACATGTACATATGTGTTTTATATAATAATAATAATAATAATAATGTCTTTAATGAATCACCGATAAAATACATATCGTGTGTTACAGCTATAAGTAATATACTAAACAAAGGTAATGTATCATGGAAAATACCATAAATCTAGAAACATTAATAGTAAATTTAATAGATTTGACATGTATATGCAATTTGCATTCTTTCTTGCACATCCGTCTTTTTTTGTTGGGGGGGGGGGGGGGCAATAAAGTTTTGAGCAATTTTATAGGGAGTCATCTAAGTTTTAATTCGTTCATACGAGGGGTCATAAAAGTTTTAACAAGAGAAGCATGCAGATGAAATCCCCCCCCCCCCCCCCTAAGCCATAAATAATGAACACTTCCTAATATATATCACACGGCTCTAGCTATGGAGTCAGATTATTAAACTACAATTTCATATACTCTACTGCTTGCAGCACTTCACTTTTGTTAGAAACCTCTAGTTATATCATTTATATAAGGTTAATGAGTCGGTGGTATTGTATCCACGTATATCTTAGAGCAGTACAGACCACGGTTGATAATGAGTGAAAAAGAACACAGCATAAGAGTAAATAGAGAAGAAGTCGGGGGAACAAGACCCAATACGCTTTCAAGAAGCAGTATTTGAGAAGTTCAAAGGATATTTAGATGTAAGACTGGAAGAATTTTCTCATAAGGATAAGTCCAGCACCACATCACGGAGGGCCTCCAACGCAAGAAAATTAGAGAGAGATCTAGAAGCAGAGGCGGGAAAACTGAAAAAGAAAGGGAACAATAAGCAGTTCTTGTTTAACTCGGAGCTACAGGATGAATTAGAGTCAATTACAGAAGAATTAGAAGTTAATGAAGTGAAGTCGGCAAAACGGGCAACTAAGTTAGTACAGAAACGCCAAAACGGCTGATAAAGTTAGCGGATAGGAGCGAGGCGGGCTGGCTGGCAGTGGACGAATACGAGAGCGACGAATTGGCGGAGGATTCGGCAGATGAGAAGCGTATCAGGAAAGCGCAAGAAAAAGCATCAAAGAGGAAGAAGCAGTTTTACCAACAACATGCGAAAGATATTCCCGTTAGTACTCCTACTGGGGCTTATCGTACCGGCCCACGTGCAAATGACAAACAACTTTTTCGAGGTTTGTAAGCTCTCGTAGGTATCTTTCTTTGTGATTTCCAGGTTGTACATTGCTTATGATACAACCTACCATTTAATCTGTGTATTATGGTTTATTTAGTTATGTAGGATTAGGAAATTTATTTTCATTCGGACGAGTAGCGAGGGAGAATGAAAATGTAATTTCCTATGGACAGCGAATTATCTGAATAGTTGGTGTTTTTTGATACGATTGTACAACCATTGACATGGTTCGTGTGAAGTTACGTAAGAGGAATTTTTTCCTTTGTTATATCATTTATATAAGGTTAATGAGTCGGTGGTATTGTATCCACGTATCTTAGAGCAGTACAGACCACGGTTGATCGCGTCAAGATTTCGTTTAACTATTTTGTTTGTTTCGCCTTTTTATGTAATTAAGGCCGTCTGCTTCACATGTGGGTACCGTGGTGACTGGAGCAATAAGTGCAGAGTCCGTGGGTTTAAGCCCAAAACTGAGCAGTTCAAGAGAAGAGAGTTCGGGGTTGGTCCTTCAACTGCCAACACTGGTGGATATTGAGAACAGCGACGATATGGAGAAGCACTTGGACAATTTAGAGGATGATGAATTAGTACAGGTAGAAGATCGTAGTATTAAAGGCGAAATTAGCTCTGTGGATTCAAAGAACGATAGAAGCGTTAACGTTAAAGGGAGGCTCAGGAGCGACGTACGATTTTGGTCACGGATTCAAGCGCCTCAATTTATTTTAGACGTTTTGAAAGAAGGTTACAAACTTCCGTTACTCTATACGCCTCCTAAAGCAAGTCAAAGAAATAATTTCTCTGCTCGTAATAATAGCGATTTTGTCACTGAGTCAATTTCAGAATTGTTAGCTACTGGGAGAATTATTGAACAGCTAGAAAACAATATTCAAGTAATTAATCCACTGTCTGTTTCAATACAATCATCCGGCAAAAAGAGATTGATACTCGATTTAAGGTTTGTTAATCAATATATTTCCAAAAAGAAATTTAAGTTCGAGGATTACAGAAAAGCCTTCTAAGACTATTTTTACTTAGGGGGATATGCAACAAAGTTTGACCTTAGGAGTGGTTATCACCACGTAGATATTTTTACGCCACATCAGTCATATTTAGGTTTTTCATGGACATATCCGGATGGAAGCACCAAGTATTTCACATTCACTGTTCTTCCTTTTGGACTATCGTCGGCACCTTATATTTTCACAAATTATGAAACCGCTGGTTAAATTATGGAGAATTAGAGGCTTTCGTTGTGTTGTATACCTAGACGATGGGATTAATCTAGAGGCCTCTTTAGATAAAGCTATAGAAGCTTCCCATCACATTTGGGGGGACTTATGTGCAGCTGGTTTCGTAGTCAATGAGGAAAAAAGTATATGGTCTCCAGTACTAAGACTAATTGAATGGTTGGGAATATGTTGGTACTGTCAAAACGGCAGCATTGCCATAAGAGAAGGTAGAATTCAAGTTATCGAACAGAAATTGCACGAATTGTTAGCATGTTCTTTCGTGTCAGCCAGACAATTGGCGTCCTTTACTGGCTCGGTTATTTCTTTTGAGTGCGGTATTCGGTCACCTAACTAGAATAATGACGAGTCACTGTCAAATTACTATCGCGATAGCTGCGGACTTGGACACTAAAGTATTCTTAGACCGTTATTGCATTGCGGAAATGGAATTTTGGTTAACCAACGTTAGGAAATGCAATTATAAGAATTGCTTTACGAAACCTTAGCGAAGTTGTGGGGTCCATTTACTGTAGATTGTTTTGCTAATTATTACAACAAGAAGCTCCCAAAAAATTTCTCCCGTTTCTGGAATCCGGGGAGAGCCGGAGTAGACTCCTTTTTTCAGTCGTGGAAGAATGAAAATTGTTTAATCGTTCCTCCAATAGAATTGGTAGCTAAGGCCATTAGTTATATGGAAAGAGAAACAGCGGAGGGTATATACCTTGATAGTGCCCGACTGGCCGTCATCTTCATTTTGGCCGTTGTTATGGCAACGTTATCGTTATGCCATAATGGATTATAAACGTTACAAATGGAAAGAAGTTATAGCACATGGAAGAAATTTAAATTCAATATTGGGCTCCTCTCGATGGGAGGGGCACATATACGCCATCAGATTATCTTTTCGGCATTTGGCATTTGGCATTATACATATCGTGTGTTACAGCTATAAGTAATATACTAAACAAAGGTAATGTATCATGGAAAATACCATAAATCTAGAAACATTAATAGTAAATTTAATAGATTACATGTATATGCAATTTGCATTCTTTCTTGCACATCCGTCTTTTTTTGTTGGGGGGGGGGGGGCAATAAAGTTTTGAGCAATTTTATAGGGAGTCATCTAAGTTTTAATTCATTCATACGAGGGGTCATAAAAGTTTTAACAAGAGAAGCATGCAGATGAAATCCCCCCCCCCCCCCCCCCCCCAAGCCATAAATAATGAACACTTCCTAATATATATCACACGGCTCTAGCTAAGGAGTCAGATTATTAAACTACAATTTCATATACTCTACTGCTTGCAGCACTTCACTTTTGTTAGAAACCTCTAGTTATATCATTTATATAAGGTTAATGAGTCGGTGGTATTGTATCCACGTATATCTTAGAGCAGTACAGACCACGGTTGATAATGAGTGACGAAGAACACAGCATATATATAAGAGTAGATAGAGAAGAAGTCGGGGGAACAAGACCCAATGCGCTTTCAAGAAGCAGTATTTGAGAAGTTCAAAGGATATTTAGATGTAAGACTGGAAGAATTTTCTCATAAGGATAAGTCCAGCACCACATCACGGAGGGCCTCCAACGCAAGAAAATTAGAGAGAGATCTAGAAGCAGAGGCGGGAAAACTGAAAAAGAAAGGGAACAATAAGCAGTTCTTGTTTAACTCGGAGCTACAGGATGAATTAGAGTCAATTACAGAAGAATTAGAAGTTAATGAAGTGAAGTCGGCAAAACGGGCAACTAAGTTAGTACAGAAACGCCAAAAGCTGATAAAGTTAGCGGATAGGAGCGAGGCGGGCTGGCTGGCAGTGGACGAATACGAGAGCGACGAATTGGCGGAGGATTCGGCAGATGAGAAGCGTATCAGGAAAGCGCAAGAAAAAGCATCAAAGAGGAAGAAGCAGTTTTACCAACAACATGCGAAAGATATTCCCGTTAGTACTCCTACTGGGGCTTATCGTACCGGCCCACGTGCAAATGACAAACAACTTTTTCGAGGTTTGTAAGCTCTCGTAGGTATCTTTCTTTGTGATTTCCAGGTTGTACATTGCTTATGATACAACCTACCATTTAATCTGTGTATTATGGTTTATTTAGTTATGTAGGATTAGGAAATTTATTTTCATTCGGACGAGTAGCAAGGGAGAATGAAAATGTAATTTCCTATGGACAGCGAATTATCTGAATAGTTGGTGTTTTTTGATACGATTGTACAACCATTGACATGGTTCGTGTGAAGTTACGTAAGAGGATTTTTTTTCTTTGTTATATCATTTATATAAGGTTAATGAGTCGGTGGTATTGTATCCACGTATCTTAGAGCAGTACAGACCACGGTTGATCGCGTCAAGATTTCGTTTAACTATTTTGTTTGTTTCGCCTTTTTATGTAATTAAGGCCGTCTGCTTCACATGTGGGTACCGTGGTGACTGGAGCAATAAGTGCAGAGTCCGTGGGTTTAAGCCCAAAACTGAGCAGTTCAAGAGAAGAGAGTTCGGGGTTGGTCCTTCAACTGCCAACACTGGTGGATATTGAGAACAGCGACGATATGGAGAAGCACTTGGACAATTTAGAGGATGATGAATTAGTACAGGTAGAAGATCGTAGTATTAAAGGCGAAATTAGCTCTGTGGATTCAAAGAACGATAGAAGCGTTAACGTTAAAGGGAGGCTCAGGAGCGACGTACGATTTTGGTCACGGATTCAAGCGCCTCAATTTATTTTAGACGTTTTGAAAGAAGGTTACAAACTTCCGTTACTCTATACGCCTCCTAAAGCAAGTCAAAGAAATAATTTCTCTGCTCGTAATAATAGCGATTTTGTCACTGAGTCAATTTCAGAATTGTTAGCTACTGGGAGAATTATTGAACAGCTAGAAAACAATATTCAAGTAATTAATCCACTGTCTGTTTCAATACAATCATCCGGCAAAAAGAGATTGATACTCGATTTAAGGTTTGTTAATCAATATATTTCCAAAAAGAAATTTAAGTTCGAGGATTACAGAAAAGCCTTCTAAGACTATTTTTACTTAGGGGGATATGCAACAAAGTTTGACCTTAGGAGTGGTTATCACCACGTAGATATTTTTACGCCACATCAGTCATATTTAGGTTTTTCATGGACATATCCGGATGGAAGCACCAAGTATTTCACATTCACTGTTCTTCCTTTTGGACTATCGTCGGCACCTTATATTTTCACAAATTATGAAACCGCTGGTTAAATTATGGAGAATTAGAGGCTTTCGTTGTGTTGTATACCTAGACGATGGGATTAATCTAGAGGCCTCTTTAGATAAAGCTATAGAAGCTTCCCATCACATTTGGGGGGACTTATGTGCAGCTGGTTTCGTAGTCAATGAGGAAAAAAGTATATGGTCTCCAGTACTAAGACTAATTGAATGGTTGGGAATATGTTGGTACTGTCAAAACGGCAGCATTGCCATAAGAGAAGGTAGAATTCAAGTTATCGAACAGAAATTGCACGAATTGTTAGCATGTTCTTTCGTGTCAGCCAGACAATTGGCGTCCTTTACTGGCTCGGTTATTTCTTTTGAGTGCGGTATTCGGTCACCTAACTAGAATAATGACGAGTCACTGTCAAATTACTATCGCGATAGCTGCGGACTTGGACACTAAAGTATTCTTAGACCGTTATTGCATTGCGGAAATGGAATTTTGGTTAACCAACGTTAGGAAATGCAATTATAAGAATTGCTTTACGAAACCTTAGCGAAGTTGTGGGGTCCATTTACTGTAGATTGTTTTGCTAATTATTACAACAAGAAGCTCCCAAAAATTTTCTCCCGTTTCTGGAATCCGGGGAGAGCCGGAGTAGACTCCTTTTTTCAGTCGTGGAAGAATGAAAATTGTTTAATCGTTCCTCCAATAGAATTGGTAGCTAAGGCCATTAGTTATATGGAAAGAGAAACAGCGGAGGGTACCTTGATAGTGCCCGACTGGCCGTCATCTTCATTTTGGCCGTTGTTATGGCAAACGTTATCGTTATGCCATAATGGATTATAAACGTTACAAATGGAAAGAAGTTATAGCACATGGAAGAAATTTAAATTCAATATTGGGCTCCTCTCGATGGGAGGGGCACATATACGCCATCAGATTATCTTTTCGGCATTTGGCTTCATAGTGAAGGGGCGGTAGTGTGATTATGACGTGGCTTCTGGGCTCACCGAGAGCAAGCCGATGTGTGTACGTAGCGTGATTAGTATATAGGCGACTATAGGGCTCACCGAGAGCAAGCCGACGTGGGTTCACCGAGAACAAGCCGACGTATATAACAACTAGGGACGAGAACCTAGCCATATTTGTGTTTAAAAATCATCATTAAATGTTTTGTTTTCTTGCGCAGGTCCTTACGAGATCACAGTGTAGGGGCGATTTCTCCGTATTTAGTGCGTATTTACGAGAAGGAAATTAATTCAAGACTGTCTCAAGTCCAGAGCCGATTCTACAACACTAAGATATATATAAGAACGAAGTTAAACATTTTTTTTGCTTTTCAAAGAAAGAAGTGTGGAACGGTTTACTTACCAGCTAAGGTAACACATTTAGCCCTTTACCTGTCTAGTTTACTGGAGAAAAACACAAAGACGTCCGTTCAAATGGCATATGCAGCACTGACTTAAATGGTTTCATGGAATTCTACCTATTAAGGAAAATCCGGTAGATTTTACTATATGTAAAAATTTAGTGGAAACAGAAAAGAGAATGCCACATCCACCTATTAACAAAAAAGAACCAGTTGATTTAGAATTAATGAAATTAATAGTGGAGACATATGCGCACAGTATGTGTAATTTAAAGGACCTCAGAGCCGCGACGATGTGCGTTCTAGTTTTTGCAGGTCTATTTAGACCTGTTGTGAATTGTTAAAGTCTACGACTTGTGGGACATTGCAATAGTAAACTATTAAGCTAACTAAGGAGGAGGAGGAGCAACTTTTGTGGCTATCGGAACCGTGTGTTTACCCCTAAAATATTGCAGGAAAAATAAATGTTACAGCGTGCACGTGTTTATATATACCCATTTTCAACACACCGGCAATGTTGTGCACATGCAACATTCAGATCCTGCAACATTGCACGCGACAATAGACCACCTCAAAGTTTTCGACGCCATTTTGAAAGGTATGCAAGAATCCTGGCGCTATTACTCTGTCCCCATACAAACCTTTGTAATTCGGACACGCTTCGTCAAAACGCTCTGAAGAAAATTGTAATTACGGCAAGCTGACCTAATAATTCTACAAGAATCGACAACAGAATTAAAGGTAAGATAATAACGAAGAACATTTGTGAATTTAAACCCAGTAGAATGACTTTTGCCAGATTATTTTTGATCGAACTCTGCAATTAAAGAACCTTAAGTCTCCTTCGCAGCCGCCGGGATTTCGTCACTCTTGGATATATGCATCGTTCTATTACTGATTAACCATTAAAGGTTAGGGTGAAGTGTGGCGATTTCCCAGAAACTGTGATTGATCCTAGAATCCCCCCCCCCTACCCCTCCCTATGCCACTGCAGCCAACCAATTCATTGTTTCAAAAAACAATACAGGTACCCAAATTTGGCAGTGGTTTCAGGTACTAAGTGGGCTCGGCGCGCGGCTTGTGAGTTTCGGACGAACTACCAGGGACGTAGCCAGGATTCATTTAGAGGTACGCACAATTCATCAAATAAGTTCAATTATTTTACAATCCCCCCCCCTGTAACCACGCTACACAAGTCAATGACATCTGTCTTTTATTCTCAATTAACTGAGCGGTCTCTATGCGCACAATCTTTTTGTAAGTGTTACAAATTTACCAACTCTACTATCGATGTCAACATGATCAATGCGCTACATAACAATTCACTATACTTGGAATATCGAGCTATTACAGCTATGTTTCTAGTTTATAAGCAAAAGGATACCCGTCTGTTCTTCTTGCCAGCAAATTCTTAGACAGCATATAATTTTATTTTTATTATCAACATTTTTTACGCTTTGACGTGCGTACTTGGTGTACCCACTCAAAAAGCTATGCATATCAATGATATGCAGATTGCCAACAGCCAATAAGAAGCGCGCGCGCGATGTTTCTTCACCAGTGTGAAAATAATCGTATGTTCAATCATATAAAGCGTGAACGGTGAAAAACTATCGTATCAGCCTATTACGTCCAACCAACAAATTAATCCCGCGGGCTTTGAGCCATTTCATTCAAACATGAAAGGTTTGGGTCTTTAGCCGGGACGGTCGACAGCTTTATTGAAGAACACTATGAAGACAACCGACAGTCAAGAGAACCAGAATACTCGAAGAAAAATCGATAGAAACGTAAACCTCACTGAATTAATACTTGAACAGTTTTACAAAATTACAGCTTTTAGCGAATTTTGATTATAGTTCCTTTTCATTTTTTGTATTTGTGACATTTAAAATGAGTGTTCATTATAATTATAAGTTGGAAAATATTTTTAACTGACTTTTGATTTATTCAAGTTTATGCTAATTGTTTTAGTTTCGCTTGTGAACACTTTAGTGGCTTCCTAAAATCAACGAGACGCACGGCTTGGTGTTGCATATTGCACTAGTAAAATTTGCTTATATCTCAATATACCTATAAAATAACAGCATGGAAAATGCTTTGTACGATTTTTATTCACTCGTAAAGGCGTATCTGAATACGAACGAGCGAGTCTTCTGATACGCCTTTACGAGTGAATAGAAATCGTACGCGCGCATTTTCCATGATCTCTGTCTCTTGAATATATAGATCAGCAAAAACACTTAAAGTGCTATATTTTGCAGAGGCTCGCATGGCTCGCACATTATGCGGGTATCAGCGGCCATCCCGAGGGGGCGGCCCCCGGTCACCCAGGGGCATTTGTCACAGCAGCCATGACAAATACACGCTAAAACCCCTCGGGTGGGGCAGAAAATTGTGACAAAAACCCCCACCCCTGGGGCAACCTGGGCAACATATTATAAGTACAGTAGAACCCCGGTAACTCGAACTCTGAAGGGAAACGAAAATCAGTTCGAGTTAGCGGGGGTTCGAGTTAGCGGGGGTTCGAGTTATCGGGGTCGGTGAAATATTTCTTTATTTTTATTAATTATTAATAATAGTGACGACATATAGCGTGAATAGTTTTATTATCTACTTCTGTGATAAACATCGCTCAATTTGCGTATCATGGTAACAAGAAATTCCAAAGATTATGACTTCGAGCTAAGTGTAACTTTAACATTTAGTCGGGCACGTGAAGAGGGGAAAAAGTGGACGCTTTGCAAAAACAATCTTCTACTTTTTGCGAGCAGACAAAAGCAGTTCATGCAGTGTGATAATAAAAGCGGACAAGGCCGTTAACTGAGGGATGGCGAAGGAATGCAAGTCCAATGTAGGCTGAGGCTTTCTGGACAAGAGAACTTTGTTAACATCTTACAGAAAGAATTGGAACGCCTTGAGCTGTAAGCAAGTAACATCTATTTTTACATAGTCAGCCACTGAAGTAGTGTAAATTGAACTCCCCAGAAGAGTAGTGAATGAGATCAGACATGACTATTAAAAGGTTTTCTATCAGTCCGAAGTTACAATAATTAAAATCAAATAAGTAACAATCAGATAACAAGCAGATAACAAGCAGCCTATTTTCTTGATATTTTGAGAAGTCATAAGAACAGAGTTCGAGTTATCGGGGTAAATTTGTGCCAAGGAAAACGAAAAATAGTTCGAGTTAGCGGGGAATTCGATTTATCCGAGTTCGAGTTACCGGGGTTCTACTGTATTAGAAGCTAAACGTTTTAGAAGTGTAAAAAATCTTAATAGTTTTATACAAATATTATCCTTTATTTCTTTGTTCTGTCTTCCGACAGTGGATGGCTTAATTTAATCTCTTAATGTCCCCGGGGTATTTTGACGAAAACGCAAAAGCGCTCTAATGCCCCGCGTATGGGGCATGTTTTTGTTACAAATCCCCTGCTAAGCCCCTGGGTTGCCCGGGGGCCGCCCCCTCGGGATGGCCGCTGATACCCGCATTAGTATCACTCAGCTCATGTTTAGCTTTCTTTTTTTCATTTTCTTCTTTTTTAGAAAATTCAGTATACACGTACTTAACCACCCATACGAGGACTGCTAGGGGAGCACTTTGTGCTAATACATTAAAAGCACTGTCGTGAATACGTCCCTGAACTATGACGATCAGAGTAAACAATACCAACAACAGGATAACGTTTGAAACAACAAGGTAGGCAATTATGTCATTGCTGGCCATATTTACTTTACAAAAATCTCTATTATACACATAGATAGAAAAACACTGTGCAAAGACTACCAAGCACTCAATGAGAAAAAAAGGGATTGCCCAGATTGGCTCTGCAGAAATGCCTACAAAAACCCAAATTAAATTGTGAACTATTGCAAACAAGCCTGGGAGAAAAAAGAAGCAGGTTTTGACTCCACAACACTCAACAGAGCAGGTGTCAATCCTGTAACACTTACAGAAAAATGTTAAAAAACAAAACAAAAAATGCAGTGAGAACCATATACAAATGTATACCAAATCAAGATGCCATTTGACCACATCCCTATGTATTATCACTAGGCTTACAAAGAAACAAATTGATAGGACACAAAATAGAACACTTGGATACAGAATGGGATATGAATACTCCTCAGCTTTTTTGGAGGAATCAGGTTGTTTGGAGGAATCAGGTTGTTTGGAGGAATCAGGTTGTTTGGAGGAATCAGGTTGTTTGGAGGAATCAGGTTGTTTGGAGGAATCAGGTTGTTTGGAGGAATCAGGTTGTTTGGAGGAATCAGGTTGTTTGGAGGAATCAGGTTGTTTGGGAGGATTTATCAAAAGACAGATGGGATAAGAAATAATTAGAGTTACGAGAACTGATGCTACCAAGATAAACCAGCAGTGATACCAAAGGAGACATTTCATATCGTTATTACATGTAAATGGAGTAAGTGGTTGTTCTGCATCCCCATCATGTCCATACACTACACACTCAGCAGTGTTTAGTTGAGGATCACTCAGATTTACATTTATTGCCAGGTCTTGAAGCTAAGAATAGAAACATGTAATTAAATGAATACATTACTGGGAATCAACTGAAATATGGTATGTATCCAGATTTTTATTTAATTTTTAATTTCTATTTTTTTTGGAGGGGGGGGGGGGGGGGGGGGAGGGGGAGGAGGAGGAGGGATAAGTTGCTGATCCCAGGAACCCATTGCTGATCCCCAATGTTTTCCCTCTTTTGAAATTATTGCAAAGAAGCCCTTTTATTGCTGGGTTTAACATTGAAATGATTCTATTTTATTCTGGAATCATTTTGGTATTAATATCACCAACTTTCTCTTAACTGTGGATGGGCTATTTATATTGACCACAGGTAACCCAAGCTCTGCAAAAGGCAAATATTTAATAGCATTTGTATGGGATTTTTAGTCTTCCAATTACAACATAAATATTTATTTTACTCCAGGGGTATGATAAATGGGTGGTATGTGTGACCACCTGGTTTTAAGAGAAAAAAGCTCCAAAAACCCAGATTTCCAAGTTATTGTTAAAACAAACTAGGATTTTCTCTGTTTGATTATTCACAATTGTCAACCCAAAATTAAATGAAGGTATGTTTTTTTTTACGAAAATCAATTCCAAACCTGTCCATGCTGCCTTTGTCTCCTTCGCAGCCATTTAGTGTTGGCCCAATACTCCCTCCCCACTAGTATAGGACTGACACTGAGAATGGCTGTGAACGAGACTAAGGCCAAGTAAAAAAAAAAAATAGTTTCTCGTCCGACCTTTTTCAAAAAAGGAGGCGGGCGGTTCTTACTATTTACTATTTTTACTATTTTTACTATTTCTTATTTTTGGTAGGTTTAAAGAATCCATAGCTCACAAAAATCTCTATAGAAGGTCCAGAAACAAATATGTCTAATATACAAACTTTTGCTGCACACAAAAGAGCATTAACTGATTTAGTTTACAAGTTTTAAATAAAGGAAAACTGTTTGAAAAGAAATAATCAATGTTCAAATTCTTTAAACTCCGATTGGCCTATGTTGCTTCTAACTGAAAGCTTCAAATTGAATAAAACTTAAACTAAAGAAGGAAACACAGTCTAAGTTTTGGTTTTGAACAGAATGTATCAGAGAGCTTTGTTATTCCCTGTCACTAAGCGTCTTTTTGAGTGAATGCTCTAGTGATCTTTCGCTTAGGGGTCATGCCACTTCTTTCGCAGCCAGCGCAAAGGGGCAAACAGTCAGGGGAGGTCTTAAGGTTGATTTCACTGCCGCAGTAAAAGCAGAGTGGATCATCGTGGACAGCGTAATAAGGTAGCTCAATCGTTGACTGGCACGTGAGTTTGTCATTCACAAATACATGAGCCAGACAGATAGACAGATTGTGTTACAAATGTGTTGAATAGATAGTGTTTCATTTTTAGTTCAGACGATCGATATAAATAGAAGTGAGCAGTAAATTTTTCCAAGGACAAAACGCAGTATAAAGGTTTATATTAAAATAGCAAATAGTAAAAAATAGGAAGCAGCTGCCAAAAAGGAAGCGGGCGGGGACGAGAAACTATTTTTTTTTTTTACTTGGCCTAATATAGTGGGGCATTTGATATTTTGGAATCACAATGTTGCAAGTGCCCCACCATGGGGCTTTACGACCACTGCAAATCTCTTGTAAACACTGATGTAAGATTTGCTATCTACAAGTCCCCTCCCCCAGGGTTTCTTTGCTGACAGATGCCCCATCCTGCACCTATGGGACAGACTGAGTTGTCAAATGCCCCATGTATGCTCGGCGATTGGGGGGAATGGAATATTTCTCGATCTATCAATTTGAACACCCCACCACCCCGGAGTTTTACCTACCGTAGCAATAACGTATGTCAACTTTTTAATCTTTGCGTCCTTGGTCAAATATTTTCTACAGAATGGCGGGAGGGTGATGTGTAATTCCGTCTGACGTCGCTGTGGCGCGATGGTGCCGAGAGAGAAGCAGGACATTGTAGTCAGACTGATGTATTTAACTGCTACATAAACACACGCCTCACTCCAGGTGAACTTCAGCGTCTCATTATAGTCAATCACTGGTTCGCTGCCATTCGGGAAGTCCAGAAAATGAACCCAAACCTTGACATAATATGCCGGAATGCTCACAGAAGGAAACATAGCCTTTGAAATATTGTAACAGTTGCCTTCAGACATATCTTCAATAGGAGGGATGACAGAGGAAAGTTCTTGCTGGATTTGGTGATCGTAACGAATGCATCTTGATGTCCTTGCTGATCTCGTTTCGAGAACTGTTCCATTGGATTGCTTTCCAAGTTCTTGATCGATCGCTACTACTGCATCCAATCTCGCAGAAAGGAGTATAATAAAAACTGCAAACGTCGATAGCTGAATCATGATGGTTGTTTCAGGTCTCGTTAGATTACTGAGGGCACAATACTTCCGGTATACTTCTGGGAAGTTTCCGGACTATCACAACGCGATTTGTGTTCCTGTGGGGGAGGGGTGGGGCACACGAATCGCTAACGTTTTGTGTTCCAAGCGATTCGTTGTTGGACTCATTTATTGCTCAAGCTTTTAGGCGGTTCCGATCAGTTCAGCTCACATTAGGAATAACACAAATGGTGCAAATGGATATTAGGAGTCCGTGTCCGCACGTCATTTGATTAAAATTCAATATTATTCAATTTGCGTGTTTTGACAAGCTTCACGTGTAGCGTCACAGGCAGCCCAATCTCGTGATTTGTGTAATTTATACGCTTACAAATATCGCTGGAATAGTTCATATTATAAATCCTTCCAAAACATGTATGTTAGACAAATAAATACACGACTTCACCCTACAATGTTTCACACCTCTGAGCTCTTCTAGGGTCGTTTCCGCTGAAGGAAGTGAGGGAAGGAGTATTCGAAAAAAACAGCGCCGGGAAACGACCCTAGAAGAGCTCAGACGTATGAATAACCACAACTGAAACATTGTAGGATGAAGTCGTGTATTTGTTTGTCTAAGATACATGTTTTGGAAGGATTTATAATGGGAACTATTCAAGCATATTTGTAAGCGTATAAATACACAAATCACGAGATTGGGCTGCCTGTGTTTACTTATTTATATCTGGGGTGATCGGGATAGTAAAACTCGTTTGATGCAGCGACTTTAATTTCAAGTGAATTGTGATCGCAGCTGAGTTTATAAACACGTAAACGTGGCTTGTCGTTAGACGTGATTTCCTCTCTTCGGGAGTCATCCGTCTTTTCTTCTCCGATAAAGGCAGCACTAATTTTCTTTGAAGTAAGAATAGCCGGGCTATGGTCTTGCATAGGCAAAGTTATTTTAAAGCTTTATATAACCAAAGTTTTCCACTGAAAGAGCCGAAATTAAACATCAAGCACGAAAACCCTGGATAACACAGGGTTCAATGAGATCTATAAGATATAGAAACAGATTATACAGTAAATGTACCTACACAAGAAAACTACTACTAGTGAACTTAAATATATAGCTTTCAGAAACAAATTAAACCATCTGCTTAAAATTGTTAAAAAACAATACTATACTCAAAAATTAGAACTTGCGAAAAAAGACCTGAAACTCACTTGGCTAACAGTACTTCCACTTCCTTGTAATTCCATTTTTATAGCATCTATAACCGTTGTTAAAGTGTCTATGAACCTTATTTTTTTATTTTAGATATCAATTCTACATCAAGTGAATAGTAGAATGGTACAATATATCTTGCTTTGATATGCTAATTACATGACGTCATGGGAGGCACAATTATTATACAATTTTTTTTGTTACAACTAAACACATTTTTCAAATTATCAGTGTTATACCCATGGTTGAAATAAAATGTTAGAAATTTGTTTTCCTATATCAGTAGAAACGCCCATTCACAACCACTAAGAAGTGATTGCAGATACCTCCCCTGACGTCATGTAATTAGCATTTTGGATATTAAAACCTCCTTAACTCAGCGGCACAGCAATCAAAGCAAAATATATTTTACCATTCTACTATTCACTTGATTTAGAATTGATGTCTAAGATAAAAAAATATTGTTCATAGGCACTTTAAAGAACTTCGAGCACCTCTCCGATGAAGACCTTTTCTTGAAAGTATCCATTTCAGCTGACTAAGACTAAGCTGTATCCCATGCAGCATGACAAGACAGGCTAAAATTTCGGTTCTATTAAAACCAAGTTTGAAGTACTGTTCTATCAAATTATCTCGCGGACTGTCTTCATTATCTAAAGCCGGTATATAAGAATCTAAAACGGCTTCCGAACGGTAGAAAAACTAAGAAACGCAAGAGTAGCCTCCGGTCTGTCGAGCGGGAGGTCGCGGGTTCAAACCGCGGCCGGACCAACACTCAGGGTCTTAAAATAGCTGAGTAGAAGGTGCTGCCTTTACATAATACAGTAAATTGCAAGTTAAGTTGACAATTGCAAGTTAAGTTGACAGTTGCAAGTTAAATGACAATTGCAAGTTTAGTTGACAATTGCAAGTTAAGTTACAATGCAAGTTAAGTTGACATTCGCTACCGCTGGCTCGTATTAAAACAGAAGGCGCGTGTGCTCTTCCAGTTCGGAACCAAAATGGTCTTCGATTGAAAAGGTATTTTTTCATACTCTATTGTGTATACACGTGCTTTGGTATCCTTAATATTTACCCTTCTCTAGACCGGCATGTTACTTGTTTCACCGATGCTTCAATTTATTTACAAATACTACAAGGAAGAACGTACAGAAAAAAGGGCAAAGCCATGCAGAGGCTCAAATGGCTTATGGTCAGACCATAAGCCATTTGAGCCTCTGCACGGGTCAGTATAGAGATAGTATAATATTACAATATTTTTTTACAAGATGGAGAGAAAATCAAACTAGTGCATTAATAAACACACACACACACACAAAATAGCTATAGTTTACAAATTTAAAATAAATTAATAAACTGCTTACTGATATAATATGCCTTATTGCCTGTATTTTGAAAAAAAAAATTTTGCAAAGAAAAATTATATAATTATTAAATGATAACACTATGTATTAACAGTATAGACAAGCTTTTATAAAACAATATATATTTTAAGCACTAGCCATCATGTAGGCAAAAAAAGTTTCTTTCTGAAATTACTGCCCAACATTGTTTATGGAGATTAAACCACAGGAAGCCCAAGCTCTGTTTATGTAAATTTCATTTATAAGGGTTTGTATGGGAATTTTTTAATCTGGCTTTTCGATAAATATACTGTAATAAAGTGAATACAACTTACCTGGTGTCTATGATCTGTGTCTTGGCTGTGTCTGTACGTAGCTTTAGCGAATTTGGGCGAATTTTGAATCTCTTACTCTTCATACTATAGAAGAAATGAAAGGTAGGAGACGAACTTCAAATCTCGGGTTCAAAGCCACTCACGTTTGGGTCGATTTTTTCACGAAAATCGCATCGATTTTACATTCTATCCCCATCAGCATACGCAGTGATAAATTTCCAGTCTATCTGTGCCAACCAAACGAAGATATCTGTATTTGCCGAGCTACAATCCACTATTGAGTCCGCCAAAATCTCGCCATAAGCAGCCATCTATGCCCGTGACTCGCCAAAGTGGTGCCAACACAGGAAACCCAAGCTCTGTTTATGGCTGTTGGGAATTTTTAAATCTAGCTTTTCGATAAATATATTGCAATAAAATGAATAAAACTTACCTGGTGTTTATAGCCTGTGTCTTGACTATGTTTGTATGCAGTTGCAGCGAATTTAGGCGAATTTTAAATCCTTTATCTGCAACTAACGAAAGCTAGATTTAAAAATTCCACAGCTTGGGCTTCCTGTACCGTATATTTATCGAAAAGCCAGATTAAAAAATTCCCATACAAACCCTTATAAATGAAATTTACATAAACAGAGCTTGGGCTTCCTGTGATTAAACCTTGAACGAGTAAAGTAATCATCATGACATTCATAGTTAAAACTGAAGAAAAAGAGAAGAAAGAGGAGCGGGTAGTAATTTTTTTATATGAGAAAAAACAAAGAATGATATTTGGAATTTGTAGACAGATAGGTAGAATATTGAGACTGAGAAAGAGGGGTTTGGTGTGAGTACGTAGAGGAGAGTGAATTTCTAAAGACTAGTAGAGGCTTTGGAGATTTTACCTATTCCTTGGGGGGGGGGGGGGTCGTCAAAGTTTTAACGTACCTGTCATGTAAAATGTAATGAAATTCTTGTTGTAATGCTAAGCCAATGTTTAGTCTAGAACACAGGAAACCATGCAGTGTTTAGAGAGCAGTAAATCTAAAAAAATTAGGTTCGGGCCTTCGGTCGTCGGAACATTTAGTCACAGTTTGCTTTGCTTCCTTCATACGCAGGATGGTATTCTCTAAGCTCATGATCAAATTAAAGGCCAATAATGAACTCTTTTTGGGACTACGGAACAATGCAATATGATGCAATATAATGCACGAATTAAAAGTACTTATTTTAAGTACCCATGCAGGAAAGAGGGTGAGGTAGAGATTTTCAGAAGAATACCTGTATATATATGTTTTTTACTAAACAAAAGTAATGTATCATGGAAAATACCATAAATCTAGAAACGTTAACAGTAAATTTAATAGATTACATATGTGCAGTATATACAGTTTGCATTCTTTCTTGAACATCCATCTTTTTGTTGGGGGGGGGGGGGGTCAATAATGTTTTTAGCAATTTTATTGGGGGATCACCTAAGTTTTAATTCATTCATAGGGGGGTCATAAAAGTTTTAACGAGAGAAGCAGATGAAATGCCCCTCCCCCCCGAACGACGAACGACTGAGCATTATGCACGGAGCCTCGTGTTGGTTCCTTTGTACGTAGGAACCGAGGCATATCTCGGAAGTGGGCTATTAATCTGTTACCACATGGGGCCGGGGTAGGCCTGAGCAGATTGTGCTCCTAAAAGTGGCATATTATGCCGCTAGCACTGCTCCAAATTTTGTCGAATTATGCCCAAATTATGCCAAAGTTCAAAAATTATGCTCGTAGATTACACAATTATGCTCACAAAAAACGTTTTTCGAAGACGGCCGGCATTAGTTGATGCGTGGCATTTTTAGTTGTTCACACAACATCTTATTAGGTGACCTATTTTTCAAAGGTTAAGTCACACTTATAAAGTCAAAACCAGAATAGCTTACTAGAAAGTGAAATTCAGGTATTTGCTTTGGAAAAATTTAGAATCTAAGCAAATAAAACCAGCTAATAATTAGGAAAGGCACTATAAAAGCAATAATAGCATTGCTTTTGGCTTTAATGCTTCAAATTATGCTACAATCTGGTATTTATGCTCGAGCAGTGCTTCTTTGAAAAATTATGCTCGTTTGCTCCAATTATGCCAAAAATTATGCTAGCACAATCCGCTCAGGCCTAGGCCGGGGGGAGGGCTTTAATTAGTAACTGGCGCTTGCCCCAACCCTCGCGCGGCTACCATAACACAGCAACTTTAGCTCTGGTATTCCTCTGTTTTTTCGCCAAAGCCGGAAGGGCAGCAAGCAGTCTATGTACTGCTCTGCAACCCGGTTCGATCCCTAGCTCTGAGCTGAGTCATTTGCATGCACTGAAATATTATTTAGATGATTTTCCAGGGATGAAAACAAACTAGCTTTCTATGCATTAACAACTACGTTACAAAAACAATTATATACACATACTCGACATTAATTTTTATTTGGCGCTGTCTCTGTGACTGAACTTATTTCGGTTTATTTACAGTTAGAAAAGTTAGTTCAACAATCAGTTTCATAACTTCTCTAATCATGTTTACTTCAGGGTTTCGGTAAGTGCTGTGTTAATATAAGTGTCGTGATGTTCAGTCATCAAGATTAGAATCGGCCTCCGTCATTGGCGTCTATTAAATGTTGTAGCAGAATCAAAAGTCTGGTTTGAAGTCTGCATACAAATCGTCATCCAGTCAGTACTAGCAAGCAAGAGAGTACGCCTGAGAAGACAAAAACAATAATGGAAGGCTATAGGGCGTTCTATCTGGGTAGTTTTTGCTGATTGTGTTAATGGTATGAGCGTTACACACACACACACTGCACACTTGCATGGCTGATCAGTATTCCATATTATTGGCCGTTTTTATACTACAGACGTCTAAGACGTCTAGACGCATTAAACGTCTGACCGTTAAGTGCGACTGATATAAAAACGGGACGCATAAGTTTGGACTGCGGCACATAAAATACCACGATTTTCTTAAAAAGAAACTGGGTACTATTCTCGGAAGAGACTGGATACTACTGGACGACTGGCGCGAAAAAAATATGAATGATCGTGAATGTCACTGATAATTGCGGAGCCATCACTGCAGTTTTGGAAGTCTTTTTCACAGAGTGGACGAGAACTGAGAGAAATTTTTTTAATGAAACAAATGTCTCCTAAAGAATATGGATGAGGATATGGAACTGGCGAAAACTCTTTTATCTTGTGTGTTGTGCCCGTAAGCCAAAACGCAGGACAAGAAGGAAACCCAGATGAACAAGTGATGGTGGAGAAATGGTTACCGCTTTCATAAATCGATTTCCAATAAGCCCTGACTGGCTAAGTGCGACCAAGTTTAGTGCGTCTCGTTTTTATACTACACAGCTTAGACGTCTTAGACGGCTTAGACGTCTGCTAAGTGCGTCGTAAATATCTTTTTCGTCGAGTGCAAACATCGGCCTTTAAACGTGCCCTATCATCACCGATATCTCACTATTTCTTCTAATTAGCCTGATACTATTTAGTAAAAGGGAATTACAATGTAGCAAAATCCCCTCAAACTAACCTGGCATACTTCAAAGCAACATATGCGGCAATCGCCAGCCCACCGACACAGCAAACGGCAGGAACAACGTAGTCCATCTTGCTCTCATTTCCATTCCACGTTTTCCAGCCCCATCCGCCGCTCTTGTTTACAGTCTCCGAATCCACTTTATTCAGTCGAGTACAAACACGAACGCCCTGCTGTTTTCTCCGCAATTTGCTGTTCAGCGCAGATGAATTAATCAAACTATTTTCTTGCTTTTTGGAGCTGATTTGATTTCAGCGCATCGGGAAGTCGCCAAGGCCGGGTGTCTCTTTCTGACCTTGCGTTTCGTTTTCTTAAACTTTTTGGATTTTGAACAGCGGATAGCAAATGTGTTGCCGTATGGAATGCATGGCTTAATGAGACAATCGGTCCAGTTAGGGCAGCTGAATGAGCGAAGTCCGTCTTCGGTTCGATAAAGCATGGCGACACCAAACGGCCACCCCATGGCATCATCCGTCACACAAACACAAACAACCTTAGACTTTTCCAACCCTTCCTGGATTCTGGCCATTTTCTGTGGAATGTCGCTATGTTTGGTTCCATATCTGGTTTTCAGCAATCCAGTCTTGTAGCCCAGAAGCGAAGTAAATTTCGCAAGTAAATTGTCACTGCTGAGGATTGGCTTCTTGTCCTAGCCTCTTAATTTGGTTCCAAGTTAAAAGAAACTCTGTAGTCTGGACTTTGGTCAATGATGGGTTAGATGCTCTCTGAGGTTTCTTCTTCTCTATTTTGTCCACGGAGTCTTCGCGTCGTGTTTTCTTTGCTTTCTTGGTCAATCTAAATCCAAACGTTCTTTCAAACTTCTTTGTTATTCCAATGAAACAACGACTTTCGCGATATCTGAAACAAAAAGGCAAACTATTATTCTCAGACACTATGCACGAGGTCAACTTCATTTGATATGTACACGCGTGAACGTATTTCGTTGAAAATAATACACAGTCATGAATATATTTTACTGTTCTCAAGAAAAGAAACTCTTACTTACTTCCAAACCAGAGACAGAGATACCAAGAATACAACACCAAGAAACACGAGTACTCGGTAGAGAACTGAGTTAACCTGTACCTTGGCAACTGAAATAAAACGCATACAATCAGTAAACGGTTCTTTGCTGCTTAAACATATGCATGTTTTATAGTCATTTTTTTACCTCAGGGACTGAATATTTTTGTCGAAACATTGGACGTAAATTCGGTGCATGAAAGCCCATGCGTTTTGGCGATCATGCAGTCAAAATCGCGCGCTTGTGTAAAAGTTTTCCTCTTATTGGAGAGGCTGCGATAATAGCAGCCCTCTTTCTTTGTGTTTGTCTCAGCGATCAGTTGAATTGAGCGCGATCAAGCACCAGAAATGTTGTTCGGTGAATATTGGTATGGTCATGCCAAGTGTAGAGGGGCATTTCTCAAGGCCAGTAGTCTTGCCATTGAAGATGGTGTTGCACGGAAAATGGCAGATGATCAACATGTTACCGACTTCATATATGTCTCCATCCCACGCGCTCAACATATAGCCGGAACAAACTAAGAACGCCGGGAAAAAAACAAGAGGACCACTACGAAGGACCTACTGCATGCGATATCACCTCCCACTATGCCCGCGTGCCCTGGATACGAGGTTGCACGCGTCGTTGCACTCGCGGTTAATTAGGAATTCAGGATTTCGCAATGGTTATTGCATGGGTAAATGGTCATGCGCGCGCGTTACTCGCGTAGAACAATGGAAATATATTCTCCTTTCTTAGAAATTTTTTATCGCATAAAATTTTCAGCCAATTTTTACTGATTAAATATTACCACGACCGTAACGAGGAGCATGGACTTTCTGGTTAATAAGCACTCCATTTTGCAGAAAATCGTTAACGAAAGTCTACTTTTAGCTGGAATGAAAATCGACAGGTCTTTGCTCCACAGAAACGTTTCGCAAATTGAAATCAGGGCGGGGTTGCGCGCGCTTTGATTTCATTGGAGGCTGTTCTGATTTTATAACATTTTCTTACGACATGTGCTGTCATTAAAGCCAAGAGTCTCTTTTCACGGGGGAGGGGTGGGGGAAGGTTCCAATACGAGCACCAGTGGCTGCCAGTAGCTCTTTGGCAGGAAAAATAGATTACTGGGCCCGGTTCCTGAAAGCCCGATTAGCGCTAATCCTGAATTAACTCTCAACAAAACATATTAGTTGTCATGGTAATTAACCCTGGATTAGCGCTAATCGGGCTTTCAGGAACCGGGCCCTGGGTGATAAAAATGCCATGGTGTTAGATGAATATATTTGTAGTTTTGGGACTATCTTGCGACTGAATCCTGTTTGACGGAGCTGTGGTGTGTAACTCAAAAGTTGTCGCGATTTATTTTCATTTTGTCCCGACATATCAACGATCTCCCAGTAAATTCCCTTAGCCTACCAATTCCCGACATTTTCTTAAGATTTCCAGCACAACAAACTGCTGTTTTCCCCCGTGAAGTTTAAACACCGGAAATCAACTGTAATTGAGAATGTAATTGTAAATGCTAATTGTATTTTGAACCGGCTGCTTGACGGCAGTTTATCGAAGGCAACAGAAGAAAATTATTTGCTGCTCACCATCTTGATAACAGGAGAGATCTTGCTCTTTGGAAACTGATAGTTCACACAGAGTTAGAAAGAGTTCGCCTACACGTCTACACTCCAACAAATTCATGATTACACAAGGATCGCATACACAGAAATGCAGCTCAAACAATGCAGATTCCACCTCGTGTAATGTCACGTGACGATCAGATCCGTGCAAAGCAGTGTGGTAAAAAAAGACAATAGAAGTGATGCATTGTGGTAAAAAATGAAATCGAGATTGGGACCCACTTACAGATTAGAACTGCTGCCTTGCTCGCTCGCTTCAGGCTCGCTCGCTGCGGCAGCAATGACATCCCTATCGGTTTAAGATCTTCAATAAAGCTCTTTGCGGACGACAATGTCCTTTATAGACCCATTATATCATACGAGGACTACCTCCGCCGGCCGCCTACAAAGCGACTTACGTGCTTTAGAGTTCTAGAGTAACACGTGGCAAATGAGATTCGAACCTACAAAGTGCTACAAGCTGTCCATCACCCTCAAGAAAAACGTAACCCCCTTCACCTACCGAGCCTTTGCGGTATCCCATTGTCTGAAGAAACGTACCCTATCGTGGAAAAGACACTGCCGGTGAATCGAAGAACTTCGAGCTAAAGCCAACCGAGTCTTAGAGATCCTACAGCGAAACCTGTCTCATTGCGACTCGGCCATGAAGGAACGGGCCTACTCATCGCTGGTACGTCCGATGCTAAACTTCAGCTCGTCTGTGTGGTCCCCACACTTAGCTAAGGACAAGGCAACAATTGAGTCTACACAGAGGCGTACCGCAAGGTTTGTTATCGCTGACTACCGCCGTACAAACAGCGTCACTGGCATGCTAGAACACCTTGCATGGAAATGCCTAGAAGAACAAAGTACGGTGGCCTGTAAGGGCCATGTATTCACGACTTCAACTTTAATTTATGGCACGCGCGACTTTGTTGGGGAAACGACTTAAACTTTTTTTCGCACTTTTTTATTTCGCACGACCTTTTTTGTTTTTGGCACGACCTTTTGTTTTTGGCACGATTTTTTTTTGGCACGATTTTTTTTTTGGCACGATTTTTTTTTTGGCACGATTTTTTTTTTGGCACGACCTTTTTTATTTGGCACGACCTTTTTTTTTGGCACGACCTTTTTTTTTTGGCACGACCTTTTTTTTTTGGCACGACCTTTTTTTTTTGGCACGACCTTTTTTTGGGGCACGACTTTTTTTTTTTTGGGCCCGACCTTTTTTTTAGCACCGCTCTGATTATGTTCGTGGGCTCAATCTATGACTTATGATTCGTTAGAAAATGTATGTAATTTAAGTGATTTTAGGACGCTCTTGGGGATTTGGGAAGGTTGTTGTTACGAGCGTCGATCCGCCTTATTCGAGAGGGGATTTTGCATTTTTATGATGTACAGGGCTAGGAACGTTCAAAACAGATATTTCTAAGTTACAAGCAATAAGATTGACGAATTGTTCAAGCAAGCAACCGTGAACGACAATCCAGCCGAAATATTGTACCACTAATTTCAAAATTCTACGTTTTATCGGTCTTTGCTTCTTCATAATAAGATTGAGTCTGAATTTGAAACTAACCTCACCTGCGTTTGGTTTAGGGTTTGCGTTTACTCAGAACCACACGCAAAGCAAACCCAAACCCCAACGCAGGTGAGGTTAGTTTCAAATTCTCAATCTTATTGCTTGTAACTTAGAAATATCTGTTTTGATCGTACATAGTCCTGTTCATCATAAAAATGCAAAATCCCCTCTCGTTTAAAGCGGATCGACTACCGTAACAACAACCTTCCCAAATCCCCAGGTTGGACGCTTACAAGAGCTTGAACTATATAACTGAAATCACTTAAATTACATTTTCTAACGAATCATAAGTTATAAAGGCATGAAAGAGAAAGATATAGCATACTATGTGAAAATGTGGTTCACCGGCGAGGACTCGAACCTCAGTCTCCCGTGTTCAAGGCGGACGTGATAACCGCTACACCATCGGAGAACCTACGGATTGTAGCGGGTGGAATTGCCATACAATTCTCAATTGTATTTTAGATCACAAGGTTGCTCACTACGCACGACGGATCTGATTACACTTAGGATCGACTAACGATCCGAATATTCTAAATATATGAAACTAGTAAGGAAGGAAAGAGTCCGGGATTCCTTTCATATACCTTCCATAAAAAATACTACCCCTTTCACATACCCACAGTAGAAACACTGCATCCCATTAGGTGCGTCTGTTAGAGATATTTTGAAAGGCCCTTTTAAATACCTAAATGACAGTTTTCCCTACCCTTTTCTATACTTCAACTCGTGAAATCCCTACCCTTTCATATACTGGCTCCAGCCTGAAAAGGTACCCCTTTAGGGTGGAGCCTCCCCGTATAGATAGATAGAGTTTTATTTGGAGTCATATACATCTGTACATAGACATTAATCCAAATAAATGTGCACTTCACTGGGCTACAAGTGTTTGGGGGCTTTCAGAATGATAAGGGTCGAGGCAGAATAAATCAGACTAGTTCTTTGAGGCCATTGTCTCTATACATAAAGCACTCGCATATGAATTTTGCAACTGTAGCTGCTGTCCTATTGTTGGGGCTTAACATTATTTTTAGCCTGCTTTCCTCGGAGCACTTTTCTATGTTTATCTGAAATTCATTTTGCATTGAAGCATGGAATGCATTTCGTTAATGGTTGTATCATAGTATTGCATTTTACGAGGAAATGAGCTTCATCCTCAATCTCCTTTCTAGGCAGGCAGAATTTGCCTTTTTAAATGGCCTAGCATGTCTTCCTTTTTCAATTTCTAAATCATGATTGCTTATCCTAAGCTTTGTTAGAGCCGTTCTATGCTTCAAGTTTTTTATGCGTAGATAGTCTTCAAACTCATAGTTTACTTTAAAGTTTCTGTAGGTCCTTAGCTTATTTCTCTGATTGACATTTTTTTCTTGTATCATTGTAAATATCACTGTGCCAATTTTGGAACTATGTCGCATAGCCTTTGCTAAGTTTTCTTGCAAATTATTGGTGTTATCGGCAATATTGTTTGAGGGGACTAAAATGTTCCCATTATAGGGAGTACTCCCTCCCCCTCCCCTCCTGGGGAAAGAGTATTCAACTGAGGTTCGAGTCATTCGAGTCCTCGCCGGTGAACCACATTTTCACATAGTATGTTATATCTTTCTCTTTCATACCTTTACATACTCAGTACCTTTGATATAACAGGTCTACAGTGATCCTACGTGAAATGTGGCTGATTGCACTTAGTTAGAATACTCTTTGCTTCCTTACTAGTTATAACTCTCCGCCATATTGGGCGAAGGATTGAGCCCATGAACATAACCAGAGCAGTACAAAAAAAAACGGCAAATATTCAAGGTCGTGCCAAAAAAGGTCGTGCCAAAAAATAAAGGTCGTGCCAAAAAATAAAGGTCGTGCCAAAAAAAGGTCGTGCCAAAAAAAAGGTCGTGCCAAAAACAAAAAGGTCGTGCCAAAAACAAAAAAGGTCGTGTCAAAAACAAAGTTGAAGTCGTTCCCCCCACAAAGTCGGGCCATATATTATTAGTTGAAGTCGTGAATACATGGCCCTTACAGGCCACCGTAACAAAGGGTTCTGAACGATCTTTGCTTATTTTATAAGATTAAGCATTATGTTGTAACATCGAATTTCCAGTCGAGGTTCAGCCGCTACTATATATAAAATAGAACCCAACACTGCCATAATTTCTGCCTCTGTCAACGCTTATAAATAATACTCCTCAAGCATATTAAGGCCTGGTTCATTTAACGGAAAATAGATGTACGTTAAAAAATGTTTTCTGACAGAAATAACACTTTAAACAAAAACTAATTACACCGTAATACTAATATCAACTTCCTTAAATTTGTTAAGTGGGTGGTTGTCGTATCATGTGATTGATGACGTCATAATTATATAAAATCGTTTAAGTGAAATGCGGCTACGACGATAACATATGAATATAAAGTAACCCTGTTAAAACATTACTCCTCCCGCAGTGTTTCAGATCACGCTTAGAAAACATGACTATCATGTAAAGATAAGGAGATATTAAGGGTACAAAAAGTCACGTGACCTATTTTGCATAGGTTCGCCTTAATTACTCGTTAACGAAACATCTTTTCTAAGTTGATTTAGGTAAAAGGCTTCAACCTTAACTAAACATATCCACTCATCATCCAAGCTGTTTTAAACTCGGAGCCGCGTTTTTGATTTACTGATTTCGTGTTTTAAGTCACGTGACAGACCACGTGACACGTTTTACTACACACAAACCACTTAAGGTAGTCAAGAATAGCGATACCTATTATCGTGAGAAACTTGACTTACTTACCATAGTCGGCTGTGCTGAAATAAGGAAAACAGTTTTTCCCCGAAATTTGACCCCTGAACCAGGCCTTAACATGCTTAAGTCTTCAAGAGACCATCACCTGAGAGAACCGATCCCCCATACTAGCCTCTCTCTCCATGATAGTCTGCGCCGAATTAATCATGTTTTAGCTTGCATAAATTAGTTGGACTATTTTACCACTCTACCCGATTGGTTGTGGGTGTCACGTGTCCGAATGGCTCGGCGGGCGGTGAGAGCAGAAGTTTTACTCAGTAACAAAAGCATTCACAATTTTCTACTTTATATTATTTTATTTAATAACGGCTGACACTGTAAAATTAACGAGGAACTGATTTGGGATCCCCGGATATTTAAAAGAGGTTTTTCAGTTTTTCACGCTAAAACTCGGTCCAATTCGATCTGAGGATTAGCCGGGTCCTGGCTTTGATCAGCCTCTATGGTTGTCAGGTCCCTTAGAAATTCAGTGTTTTTATTTATTTATTGATTTACTGGAGCTAGAGGGTCCTTGAAATTTCCACTAATATAAAAAAAACTCCTCCATCTCCCGGCTACTACTTCATGTAGCTGTCACAATAGTCTAAATTAGCCTAATTAGTGATTACCTCTAAAACACCCAAACTAAACACCCTGAATTAGTGAGCACCCGTTGTTGAAGTTTAGGGTGTTTTTTAAAATGTAGGGTCAGGGTTTTATAAGGGGTTGGGACAGTTTGTGCAGCTACATGAAGTACTTGCCCATCTCCCAACCCTCCCCTTTTTATATTTTCTGTTTATTGTGCCCATCAAATCCTTTAGGAAAAAACATTCTTTCTTCAAGACATTGCCATATTATAAACTAATTGCGATTTTGAGACGCCGATTCCGAATTATATTGCCAGCGTTGGAAGAAAATATATTCTGCGGACTCCGCCCAATACGAAATATATTTTCTCCCAACTGGCCGGCAATATAATTCGGTATCGGCGTCTCAAGTCGCAATTAGTTTATACAATTGGCCAGTAACAAAACGAGCAAGGGACTGGGACCGAGTTTATCAGAGCCTCTTTCCCCGATCGAAATATTGGAAGAAAAAACTCTACCGTTGAATCAGCCTTTTCTTTCTTGGCTATTCATGATAGATAGGGGCGTAGCTAGCCATTTTTGGTTTGTAAGCCCGTTTCAAACTTCGCGAGTTTAGTGAGGGTAAGGAAATCAAGAACACTCAGGCTAATGAACAGGCGTAAAAAGTCGTTTTTATTTTGTAAGCCCGGGCTTACTGGCTTAAAGGCAGCTACGCCCATGATAGAGCATGTTGAAATTAGCATGTGTGTCTGAATTATAAGCAATTGAAATTTCTTTGTCCCTCCAAAATTTTACAATGTTTGGAGCGGGACAATGTTAAAAATAAGAGAGTTCGTATGGGAAATTGACATATTTGATGCTTCCCTGCTAGCAGAGGTCGCTCTCCGGACGGAGTAAAACGCAGGGTGCAGGGCACGCAGGGCACGCAGGGCACGCAGGGTACGCAGGGTACGCAGGGTGTTCAAAAAAATAGAGTTACATATAACTTTGGAATACCACATTGCAAAGGTCAGTTGTTCACATGGCAAATATTATGCTAATTTTAGAGTGAAAGTTAAAGGGTAGCGACAAAACGGCTGACCCCCGGTCCATGGACCACCCCATGGACCGGGTCCATGGACCACCCCCGTGGACCACCCATAAATTTCATATATTTTTCGAGAATGAAAGTTTTTACATTTATAGCGAGTTTGACTTGTGGCAAGTCTAACAATTTTACTTTGTGTTCTGGTGACACAGACTGTTATCGTAGTTTTGCCTTTACTTGCTGTTGCATTAAACAGTATCTAAAAACCTACGAGGCCTTGACTTACCTTACCTATTCCACTACAAGTAAAGGCAAGGAACTGTTTTCCGAGAACCGGAGCGCCATAGATATAGGAAGAAAGAAAAACTTCTGTCCCCGAAGCGCACTAATTTAAGTCGGTAGTTGAATGACCGAGTGGTAAGAGCGTTCGTCTTTTAATCCAGAGGTCCGGAGTTCAATTCTCGGAGCGCACAATTTGTGTCGATTTTTTTCTTCTTCCTCTTTTTAAGTTTTCTTCTTAGTGTTCTACCTTCCACACCAGTAGTATTCTTTAAACCCACCATCAGCCAGCTACAAAATTAACATTCGCTCCTTGCTGAAGTCATTGTTTACCTGATTTCTGCCTCGTTTAATAGCGCAAATGAAATTTCAAGCTAAAACAGACAGACTACATCAGTTGAAAGAGAATTTTAAACTCAGTAATCACCGAAAATTTGAGAGTGACAATAAATAATTTGAGGAATGAGCGATTAAAAATCTCAAAATTTATAAAGAATAACTCTGTCACCCAGCCCATTTTACAGTTTTGAAAAAGTCAATTTCACCATAAATATTTAACATATGAATCTCAAATTTTCGGTGATTACTGAACTACGATAACAGTCTGTGTCACTAGAACACAAAGTAAAAATCTTAGACTTGCCACAAGTCAAACTCGCTATAAATGTAAAAGCATATATTAAATTTATGGGTGGTCCACGGGGGTGGTCCATGGTCCTGGTCCATGGACCCCAGCCGTTTTGTCGCTACCCTTTTACTTTCACTCTAATATTTGCCATGAGAACAATTGACCTTTGCAATCTGATATTCCAAAGGTACTAAATTATGTAACACTATTTTTTGTAACACCCTGCGTACCCTGCGTGCCCTGCGTGCCGTGCACCCTGCGTTTTACTCCGTCCGGTCTCTCTCTGTCTTGGTAAAAGAGAGACCTCTGCTAGCAGGGAAATTTGATGCCTTCTAGCATCGTCAATATTGAGCCAAAGTTCACCAAACTTTCCAGACTAGCTAAGTTTGATCTGTTATTTTGGAAAATAATACTCACTTTGACTATAATAATATTTATTTACTTATATAGCGCTATTTCCAAAGAATTGCACAATAGCGCTTAACAGCCATTAACGTGCGCCTTACAAGATATGAATTAAACTAACTACTGCAATGAATAAAAATGTAATGTAAAAATCCTATAGCTACTAATAAAATCTAAACTTACAATGATGGAAAACGTGTATTACATATGTACATCATGTACTCCGTATGTCTCTGGATTAACCTAACTACCGCAATGAATAAAAATGTACTGTAAAACTTCTATAGCTACTATAAAATTACTGCAGCGAATAAAAATGCAATGTAAAAATTATATAGCTACTATTAAAATCTAAACTTACAATGATGGAAAACGTGTATTACATATGTACATATCCGTATGTCTCTGAAGCCATTTTTAATTAACAGTAGGCTTTTCTAAAAAGATGGGGTTTTATCTGCTGTTTAAAACTGGACACTGAGATTGCAAACCTTATTTAGTTATTAATTGAATTAGTTTTACTGACTCGGTTCCAGTGCATGACTGGGTTCTATTTGTGGATCAATTTTGGACTGGAGGAGAATTTTTGCTTCATTGTCATCCAACTTTTTGATGAAACTGATCAGTTCAACAAGGAAAGTGAGACTGAAAAGTTGGTGGAAAAAGTGGTTCCAAAAATAGAAGTTAGAGAAGTCCAAGGCCTACAGGTGATTGAAGCTGAAAACGTGTATAGTCCTGACTACACGTTGTTTCACTATTCAGCTTTTGGACTCAGTTCTCGTGTCTATTAATTCTTCTTTGGTTGTGTTCAGATCTTCATACAGACGGTTTTGGCTTATTCACGAGTCGCTACTTGTACAGAATAATAATTACTATTTCAGTTATTTTGGACCCTGAAATATTGTAATTGGATAAATATCAGCCGTCCCAACTCGTTCTGGAGATTTGGTGAAGAAATATTCAAAAAGATATTGTAATTAATATTTATTACCGATCGACTTATGATTGATATCGATTGGGCCACGTAAAGGGAATACCCCGCAAGATACTGCTCATGCGCCGATTTCTAACCGGATCTCAAAATGGCGTCTAGTTGTGGTTTTAGCTTCGTAGTCTCCTTGCTTCTTTTCAGTGGTAATTCTTTTGCCAATAAGGTAGAAGGTGAAGATCAGTGTAGGGTTTATGCTGGTGGACAAGTTTACCCTGAACGAAACAAAATTTCAGAGCATGCAGTACATTGGAGCAAAGCTCAAAGTAAGTTCATTCAAATGTGATTTTCCATTTGGTGCACGTGTTTTGAAAAATCGTAGTTTATTCATGCTTCTTTTATTTATATTGTACACTCGGGTTTACTAAGCTCTAAAACATATGTATTAGTGTTTATGGATAGCTTTCCATTCCTAAGGATATTCTATTCAATATTCAACATTAAGCTTTGTTTTTGAGAACGAGGCGTGTATCCGAGCTTTTTCATAGTTTATAATTATAAATATGTACTATTGAGTATTGACAGTATTATGAATTGAACGGTTTCGTGTAGCGAAAGGATGTTTTTCGCGTTGTTTAGTAGACAGCAGATCCCAGTGATCGAGTGTGTATATATAGGGCTCAAGTGTTTTCTTTGAAAATATTTCCGCTTGATGGTATCACTTTTTGTAGTCTATTTTAATACCACAAAACATATTCCGAGGAGTTTATCCTGTTTGGTTAATACCTGTTTAGCCCTCTTTTCCTGAACACTTCAGTTAATTTGAACTAGTGTGGTTCAAGTTGTCATTACATGTAAACTAGATGTTGAAAACTTTTGGGCCGGTTTTGGAATTATTTCGAGTAGAATTTGGTTTTCGTGTGGTACATTCGCTTTGTTGTTTAATCTTTGTTTTGTTCAAAGTCAATAGGCCGTAACGTAACAAAGGATAAATCGAAATCCACAACAAGGTTTTTTTTATATAAAGCTCATTGTTATGCTTGTACAAAGAAATAGAGGAATGGTTTAAACAACTGATCATCTCGGCTATAATATTGGAGGTGGAGAATAGACCCTTCCACGGTTTTTTTGAACTTTTGATATATACGTATAACAGCAAAACAGTTGATACTGCATACTGCTGAAAAGAGCACCTCAAAGTTAGTCAAAATCCCAAATTTGAGAGTTATATCTTGAATAGGAGCAAAGTTATAGGCCGGCAAACTCGGAAAATTTTACAGACGTTTATACGCGTTTGTATGGAAATCTTTGCTCAAAAGAGTCAAAGATAACAAGTTTTATATCAGTGTTTATAAGAGATTTGCACTCGTTCCAAACCCGATGGTAGGCCATTCGCAATATTTTTTAAATGCCCGGGAAAATTACTTTCTCTTGGAAGAAAGGCACTGGCAATTCAGAAACAAAAATGCTGAAGAAGGCAATGAGAAATTTACATTGCTGGGCCCAGCTGTTCAAACCCCTGATTAAAATAATCCAGGATTATGCATGTATCAATGTTAAGCCGCATTGGGGGAGGGGGGAAGAGGGGGTCTCGGGCAGATGTGCAGCATTTGATCAATCTTGGCGTCCCCACCCTGGGGAATTTGATTACAAGCTTTGCCCCAGGGTGTGGATATTTGAATTCGACCGGTTGAGGACTGTGCATGTCTCTTGTTTCCCAAGTCGCCATCTTGGATGTTGGAAGGTATGAATTTCAAAAATGCATTTTCATCTGTTTTCATTAAGTTAAAAAGAACGCTTCACATTTATTTGGGATCACCTCCAGTTCCCCCATTGTCTCATCTGTATATATATATATATATATAGTTTAAGGAGGAAGTGCATTGCCTCAGGTGGGGCAATTTGATCACAATTGACAATTTTTTCTTTCCCCATGGTGGGGAATTTGACCAAAAATTCTCGAAAAAAGTCAAATACCACACATCTGCCCAACCCCCCTCCCTCCGGCCTAACATTGATACATGCATTAGGCCAAGTGGCTCGGTTAACTAACCCACAAAGAAGATAAAGGATAATTTGGAATATGATCTGTCATCATTTAACTCTTTCTTGTGCTCACCTCTTCAACATTTGGAGAATTTTGCGAAGTTGTCAAAATAATGATCTTTTAAAATGGCACTGCAGTGGCATTGTACATTGTAGTCTGCAGTTTAGCCATATTTTCTATGTGTGTGGGGTACCTTTGCCACATGAGGAACTGTCAAGTTTGTTTCTAATTCGAAAATTGTCTGGGCCAGACACGGTCATTATCAGCGATTCTCATATGAACTGATGAACCTCACGCACAAGTTAAGCCCGATTGGGTGAGGTACAATGTAAGTAAATGGATGGGTGGCCTGAATGTAAGTGGTCAGGGGGTAAGAAAGTGATAGAAGTAGGGGGTGGTAGTAGGTAGAGAAGGGGGATGTAGGAATAGGAGGGGAGGGGTGGGTTGCCAAAACATATTTTGTAAGGGAGCGGTGGGTGATTTGTTTTCTTTTTAGTACTCCCCCCTAAAAAACTAAACCCCTTTTTTTATGAATCCCAAAAAATAATAAATCCCTTTTTAGAATCATTGATAGCCAAACCTGGGTCAATTTGACCAATAGGTTAAATTCACTCGGGGTCAATTTGACCTGCAACATAGAGCGGTTTACAGTTGAGTGTAGTAAAACCAAATGCAAATTATTATACCCACAGCCAGCCAATCATAGGAGCGAGTAATCACAAGTAACTCATAAATGGCTTCCCTGGGAACCAATGACAAACCAAAGCAAAACCAATATAATTTGCGTTTGGTTTTACTTTGGATTCTGATTGGTTGGTTTACTTTCTCAGCCAATAGGAGAGCTTAGTAAACACAAAACCAAAACACTCCAACACTCAATTGAAATTTGCTCTATACATGTACATTTGTTCTTGTTTATTTTGGGAGGGGGAGGAGAATCTCCATTTTTCATATATTTACCGTAATTATGTTCTGTCACAGAAGAATGTCTGAATATTTTTGTCATGAATTTATTTTTATTTACTTTCCAGTTTCTAAGCCAGCTCCCTATTGGGAAGGGACTTCAGTTGTCAATGGAGAGTTCAAAGAACTAAAGCTATCAGACTTCAAAGGTAAAAACAATATAATAATAATAATAAGTTGTTTATTCACACCCTGTACAGTATCACCGGTTCACCGGTTACCTCAGTTGGTAGAGCACGGACTAGAGTGCAGGAGGTCGGGGGTTCGAATCTTGGCCGCGTCCTTGGGCAGGGACGTTTATAAGCTGTTGGCCTTGTCTGTGGTGATATGGCGCTATATAAATATGGCCATTATTATTAACTGAATTACAGGTTGATTAACTCTAATAATACATAAATAATTTAATTAGACATTTACATTTGTACATATTTGACAGTCACAAACTCACTACTTAAGCCATTTTGTGTTAGCCACTTCCACATACCTTACTGGATCTTTAAGTTAGAATTCAACTCATGAAATTTATATGCTACATGTATGCACGTAATTAATCAGGCATAAAGGACAATCCCACAGTCTGTGTCTAAATGTAGTTACCAATGCAAGGATTTAAAACATATATTTTCGAAACGCGGTCAAAAGATTGTCTTGCACACAAGTTTGTAAACAAAACAGAACTTTATATCATGTGTTGTGGTTTCAATTTTTTTTGGGTATGAGATTTCGCATACCAGTTTCAAATTTCACACTAGTTTTATTTTTTTCAATCTCAAGATTCTAAAAAGGATTTTTTAAATTTTTGTGGATTCATAAAAAAAGAAAAACAATTTTCAGCCACCTGTTGGAACTTCTTACGTGTTCTAAGTTGCATTGCAGGTTTAATATTGTGGTGCAAGAAGTTCTTGCAGGAGTTTTTATGGGTGTATTATTTTTGAGCCATTACTGTACACAGTAGTTATAAGGTCCTTACTTGTTTACAGGAGACAAACAGCATTTATGCATCCATAAAGAACAGAGCAAACATTGTTTTTCAGCCAAGGTTCTCTTAAAAAGTTCAATTAAGGGATTTTTGTTTTAAAATGAAAATGTTATTGTTTTTCAACAGGAAAGTACCTTGTTTTTTTCTTCTATCCTCTTGACTTGTAAGTATAATTATATATATGCATGTAAACCACCGTAAAAACAATCAATTTTAATGGGATCTGAAACAACCATGCCAGGGGATGATCAAATTCAGGACATGACGTATTACCATGGTACCTGTGCATGAAACAACCATAGGCCGGGACTGACCAAAGTCAGGGCCCAGCTTAATGCAGGTTGAGAATTTTGCAAGATTGAGATCTATAATTATGAGATCGTACAAGATCTTGCCAAGATTCTCAACCTGGGTAAACCACAGATCAAATTGGAATTTAGGCATGTACCTTTTTCCTGCTGATATGCCATATAGGGCAATAGAAGGGCTGTCAGTGCAACAGTGGCATAAGTGACTCTTGATCATGTTCTAAATTCTCCCTTAGAAAACAAAGAATTTGAAGGAGAATTTAGAGTGTGATCAGGAGACACTTACACCCTTGTTGCACATTGCCCTAGGTCTAGATCTGGAGTAAAATAAGGACAGTAATTCATCACTTCGCATAAATCTTGAATGGAAGGAAACAGAAAGCACAGGGTCCGAAATTAAATTTTTCACATACATGTACATGTAGGTGCCAACTGGCGACTAGCCAAAAAAGTTTTAGTTGCCAAAAGACCAATTGTGGTCACTACATGTCAAGTTTCAAGTGACACGTGACAAAGAACATTTGCTGGCATGTTTTATTGCCTAAATTTACTTAGAACATCGTGTGACTTCGGGACATTGTGAAGAATTTAGGTAAGTTGCCAGCTGGTGACCAACTCTGAAATTTTGGTCGCCAACACTCAAAATTTAGGTGCATTGGTGCCAAATAAGGCACAATTTTGGACCCTGAAGCAATAATTTATTGTGACTCTTGCCATATAATTATGTTAAAAATCATTTTTTTTTTTGCAAAATGAGCAGTGATCTGCTGTCCGATGACAATCTGAGTCCCTGAAATTGTTCAATTTCCTTATTAGTATAGCGATACTTACTGCACGTCATCCGTTGTCACTAATGTGCCAACCAGAGATCCATTGGTTCCTGACACAAAGCGGCCTTTTGAAATCATGGTTGGCACATTAGCACAACAATTGTAATGTTTATCAACACGAAACATCGCTATAATGACTGTTACATTTTCTTGCAGTACATTTGTGTGCCCGACAGAGATCATTGCCTTTAGTGATCGCATTGAGGAGTTCCGTGCCATTAACACTGAAGTTGTAGGTTGCTCTGTGGATTCTGTATTCACACATTTAGCATGGTAAGAAAACAGCTTTTAAACTAATTGTACTAGCGTAGCAACATGATTTTTTTAATGCTTTAATGGGATACTCCTGGAAACAGTATTTACACTATACCAAGAGTTAAAATAAATACTAAAATAAATAAATGATAATAATAATTAACTAGTGCGTAACTTATGAATAAAATAATAATAATAGTAAAATATTAATAAGTGATGATAATGAGAACTAACAATAATAATAGGCAGTCAATCACAAGAGATCCATGCACTAGCAACAATAAAGTAATATTTAACAGCAATGAATAGTTCTGTCAGCATGATTCTACTGACAGCAGTTGCAAGTTGTCATGAGATTTTACTCGCATTTTCTAAAAAAACTGCTCAGATTTTGTGAGTGCCCGAGCCTTAATAATTTCCTGCCTTGATTTAGTAACTTTGCTGAGCCATATCTCAGTCTGTGATTTGATTGGATCAGACTTAGGACACAAACAATTATTGGAAAGCCATTGTCATGTCATGCTGTATACTTACCATACAACAAAATTGACTCCAGCATGACTGGAGTTGACTGTTTTCATGGACTTGTTTGTCAAAATATGGCACAAAGTACATGTAGCCTGACTGCACACAAGTTGAAACCAACAGTACTGTTATTTTACCCTTGATGACATGTTTTTAACTGCAGGGCGAGAAGAAAATAAAAGTTGATGATTGCCCTTCAGGCAAGCTTCAACCTATAGTTACTTCACTAGCCCATGGGTCTATTTAACAATTAGACCCGCAGCCCAAATGGGCTACGAGTCAATAGCCCATGAAGCTATTTAATTCGTAGCCCAAAAGGGCGAGAGGTCTAATTGTTTTAATATAAACTAACTAGTCGGACAGTAATAAATAATAGAAAGAAACATTGAAGTTGAATTTTTATTTTGTGAAAATGCGTGCGGTTTTTCTCTACCATGGGCTATCACAAATAGACCTATAGTAACCAGGGTAGCCAATCAGAATGCAGGATTTGTAATAGTCCACTAGTTGGTTTATACTAACAAGCTAGAGTAAATTAAGCCAGACAGGAAACGTCCTTTACCGTGCCCTGAACTGATCTGCAACTTGTGTGTGTAAAAGTTATTAAATAAATGTGATGTATTTAAGGATCAACACTCCACGTAAAGAGGGTGGACTTGGTAAGCTGAAATTCCCCTTGCTGTCAGACATGAACCATCAAGTGTCCAAAGACTATGGTGTATTACTAGAGAATGAAGGACACGCACTAAGGTATTGATTGACGTTCACTGGACCCACCAGGCTGCGATGAAAATCACCTCTTACCATTTTTTTAGTATTTTTGTTCATTTCTAAAGTTAAATAACTCACTTCACAATACGAAGGCGAAGTGCATGGCTTCTACAAGCTTAGTAACTAGGCATTAAATAGTGCGTATATAAACTCTCTATAATTTCACCAAAAGGTTTTCACTTTCTCTCAAAAACTGTCTGCTACACCTTTGTGAAGTTTATAAAAAGAAAAAGAAGCAAATGTTACTTGTCCCTTCGGGCAACCTGTGAACAGGAATCACCAGCCTTACAACCCAAACTACTACTAGTCCCAGACTATCGGACAGCACTTATGTTGTGCCCTGCACACACTCAGGGATTGATTGACATTCACCTGACACACACTCAGGAATTGATTGACATTCACTGGACACACATTTCAGGGATTGAATTGATTGACATTCACTGGAGACACACTCAGGTATTGATTTACATTCACCTGACACACTCAGGGATTGATTGATATTAACTGGACACACACTCAGGGATTGATTGGTATTAACTGGACACACACTCAGGGATTGATTGATATTCTCTGGACACATACTCAGGGATTGGTTGACATTCACCTGACACATACTCAGGGATTGGTTGACATTCACCTGACACACACTCAGGGATTGATTGACATTCACGTGACACACACTCAGGGATTGATTGACATTCAATGGACACACACTCAGGATTGATTGACATTCAATGGACACACACTCAGGGATTGATTGATATTCTCTGGACACATACTCAGGTATTGATTGACATTCACCTGACACACTCAGAGATTGATTGACATTCAATGGACACATACTCAGGGATTGATTGACATTCAATGGACACACACTCAGGATTGATTGACATTCAATGGACACACACTCAGGATTGATTGACATTCAATGGACACACACTCAGGGATTGATTGACATTCAATGGACACACTCAGGGATTAATTGACATTCACTGGACACCAGTCTGGGATTGATTGACATACACTACTCAGGGATTGATTGACATACACTCAGGGATTGATTGACATTCACCGGACACACACTCGTGGATTGATTGACATTCACTGGACACAACTGGTAATAGATATTGACAGACACCCGACACACACAATGGACATCCATGTATGCAGTCTCGCATTTCTACACAACTGCTGAGTTACCAACACAAAACTCAAGACCACCATTTTACTGATGTTCATTTTATACTTGCTGTTGTTTGCAGAGGTTTGTTTATCATTGATGACAAGGGAGTTCTACGACAAATCACCATGAATGACTTGCCTGTGAGTTATAATTATATTCGTCTCTTGTGAAGTAATATAACTACATGTATACAGTATAATAGTTCATGTTTAAGGAGGGATGCTTAATATAAATGATTTTGACTCATAACTTTTAATTTTGAAGTGAGAAATTCGAATTAATTAACAATCAACAATCAATGGAAGGAAAGAAACTAATTTCCCTTTTCAATCTGAATTCATGAGCTTTAATTTTAGAGACTTAAATTGATTGTCACTGTAATAAACCTACCCTGGTTCCAGAGGTTTTCTAGAGAGAACAGCCACAGAGAAAGAAACGCGAAGCGGCGATCAGCCAGCGAGAAATGGAAACCTCTGGTATGGGTGGGTGATGGGTGGGTGATGGGTGGGTGATGGGTGGGTGATGGGTGGGTGATGGGTGGGTGATGGGTGGGTGATGGGTGGGTGATGGGTGGGTGCTAATCTCAGTGTCATGTTTTGAAAACTGTCAAACATACCAACTGAGTAATTAATAAATCAACCAATCAGGAGAGAGATACCATGTGCGCGTCACATTATAATTTATATGTAGTTATGATATTGAATCATGTTTGTCGCGTAGCACTAGTAAGTGTAAAGAATGTAATATATAAAGTGGTAAGCTGTAGTGCTAAGTGTGCACGGCAAACATGATTCAATATCATAACTACATATACATATATGATCGCCGTGACCCCATATAACGCACCAATACCCACGATTGCTCTCATCTGACTTGATAGCTCAGTTGGTAGAGCGCCAGACATGTAACCTGGAGGTCGTTGGGTTCGAGTCCCACTTGGGTCAGAGATTTTTTCTCTTTCCCTCGTAGGGCGTGCACACTTAGCACTACAGCTTACCACTTTATATATTACATTCTTTACACTTACTAGTGCTACGCGGCAAACATGATTCAATATCATAACTACATATACATATATAATCGCCGTGACCCCATATAACGCACCAATACCCACGATTGCTCTCATCTGACTTGATAGCTCAGTTGGTAGAGCGCCAGACATGTAACCTGGAGGTCGTTGGGTTCGAGTCCCACTTGGGTCAGATATTTTTTCTCTTTCCCTCGTAGGGCGTGCACACTTAGCACTATACAGCTTACCACTTTATATATTACATTCTTTACACTTACTAGTGCTACTAGTGCTACGCGGCAAACATGATTCAATATCATAACTACATATACATATATAATCGCCGTGACCCCATATAACGCACCAATACCCACGATTGCTCTCATCTGACTTGATAGCTCAGTTGGTAGAGCGCCAGACATGTAACCTGGAGGTCGTTGGGTTCGAGTCCCACTTGGGTCAGAGATTTTTTCTCTTTCCCTCGTAGGGCGTGCACACTTAGCACTACAGCTTACCACTTTATATATTACATTATAATTTAGCTAGAGTAAAAGAATGCTGTGCCAGAAGATAATTGTTTTACATGTCAAATGCATGCGATTCAGTTCACAGCAGAGAACTCCCCGTAAAATTAAAACACCACTCACTGAAGCCGTAAAATCTCGAACAAACGACCATTGCAGAGTCTGCAGGATAAACATTAAAGCTCATAGCCGATCTACAACGCATACCGACCTAAATGGCGTTTCACATTAGTGATCCGGTGTCAGGAAAATTATGCCACACAACTATTCTAAAGTTCGAGAAGACCTTAGATCAATGTGAGAGCCCACCAATGATTTTAGAGGCCAGATAACAATAACTATTGCGTTCCGTGGATAACTAAACCCTCGATGGTAATTATTTGCTTATATCTGGTAGCAACTGAAAAATTATCGACTTGCCATGACCAGTCGGTAGGATTTCCGATTTATAACGCCAAATAACGCTTTGTCGTGCTTTATATCAGTCAGTGGGAAAGCGTCATGCTTTGAGGAATCGCCGTACGAATGACTACGAGATCGAGCGGATGAGCCAGCAAACGTAAATAATTCCCGTCCCCTCTTGTTGGCCATACGATATCACAATGATTACTTATCCTTCCGTCCCTGAGAACAATATATCTAACCAGTCACAGTTCTTGTTGAGCTCATTAAATATTCCTCCAATCAGAAAAGACAGTCAGATCTTGACCCTCATGAAAGTGAGATTAGCACCCACCGATACCAGAGGTTTTTATCTATGCTGAATTTCTTTGGGGGGAGGGGTGGATGCTTAATCAAGGGTGGGTAGCTTTAAATATAGGAAATACGGTATCTGGTTGCTTCAATCTATAATTAAGGTTTCCTAAGGATCCTCCAGAGTCTGATATAAATTAACCAAAGTTATACCAGGAGACAAGTTAGATATCACAAGACTTGTTATAATTGATCTTCAATACGAGGAAAAGCAACATTTAAAAAAATAAAATATAAAATACCCAAAAAGAGAACAAAAACGTAGCCAATGGGATTGCTGCAACAATGATAGCCAATCAGAGCATGATTCCATGGCCTTCTTGCTTCAATTTTGTGAGAAGCAATATGCAGTTCTATGCCACTACCCATAACCTCAAAATAATTGTGGAATTATTTTCTCGATGGATGAGTTTAGGAATTTTAAGAACCTTTAATGTGAATCACATTTGACAGGATAGGACGTCTTACTGAGTATTATCTGTCCGTATTCCAGGTTGGGCGATCAGTAGATGAAACCCTTCGTCTGGTCCAGGCATTCCAGTACACTGATAAACACGGTGAGGTGTGTCCAGCAGGATGGAAACCAGGAAAAGACACAATTATACCAGATCCTAAAGAAAAAGTGAAGTACTTTGCCAAACAGGCTGAAGAAAAGGGTACCAGAGAATGAAATACACCAATTTGGGTCAAACGTTTTTACTCGGCTAATTCAATATGAGTGTGTAGTGCTTTAATAGCAGCTGGTATAGTCTGTAGCTCAGCCTACAGCCCGACCAATAATCAAATTCATAGTTCTCGGATCACTCTTTTGAAAGGTAACCAAGACTTTTGTGACATTTAGGCATCTCGTTAGCATGATATTCAAAATCTATCCATATTCATAGAAAGAGGGTTTGTATCAGTGTAGGGTCAACTCCATCCTCCATGGCTTGTACATGTATCTAGTTAGCATGAGAATCACAATCTATCCATATTCATAGAAAGAGGGTTTGTATCAGTGTAGGGTTAACTCCAGCCTCCATGCGAGGCTAAGGCTTGGTTACCTTTCAAGAATTATGAATTGGATTTGACTTTTTATTGGCATTCTTATTTTCCATTTAGCTTTCATTCTGACACAAAGTTGAATTTTGTTTCCCACAAAAAGTAAACACGATGGAAGGATCTTCAACCATTCTCCAGAATGTCTTAATGGAAACACAATTTCGTTAATATTTCGTACTGTGAATAGTCTGCCTACATGTATGTTTAATGCAATCACTCATGAAATCTGCTACCAAAAGACCAAAACAATAATTTAATGCAAGCAAACTATTTACTATTTCTGCATGGCAATATTTTTAGCACTTTTCAACAATAGCGTTACTGCTGGTAATCATGAAAGGCCCCCCCCCCCCGGGGGGGGGGGGGGGGGGGGTGGAGTACTCCCAGAAATTAGATGTGCCGCGGAGATATCGAAACCCTGACCCTATTTAAGGCTGAAAAATCGTGAAATGGGTACCCTTTCGAAGGCTTTAAACTGAAATATGAGACCCTATTTAAGGGACAAATGAATGCTCAGAATTTATTGAACAGATCGTTTTTATTTCTCTCAGTGTGTGTAATGCTTTACGTTTAGTGAAGATTGTTACGTTTAGCGGGCGTTGAGCAAATGCAGATATCGCATATCAAGAGTTAGAGGGGGAAAAACCGTACCCTATTTAAGGATCGGATATTTTATTTAAGGATGATAATACAGAATATGAGACCTTATTTAAGGGTCTGGCACCTCGAAAACCATACCCTATCCCGCGGCACATACCTACATGTATATGGCTAATATATTGAAGTACCCCTCCCCCAGGCTTGAAAGATCACTATCGTTATAAGGGCCGAAATTAGGCTCACATACTCGCAAAATGCAAGTGAGAGTTTTAGAAATGCGAGTAAAAACCTCACATGTAACTTGCAACTGTTGCTAGTAGAATCATGCTTGAACTATTTGTGATTTTATGGCTGTTTCTAGTGGTATTAAAAGTAAGTAAGTAAAACTCTAATTATGTGTTAATGTGAAAAGCTAATTGGGGACACTACATATACATACATAACTAGATAAATTCGAAAATAGGCATCCTGTGGCTAGTTAAAATGAAACAAATTTGATGGAGAAAGAACGAATAAAAATTGGTAAGTAATAATTAGTATGCTAAATATATAAGATGTCAATTGATCAAATCACTAGATATTCACATCAGACAATGTTGCTAGTAAAAATTAGTGTCAATTAACTCAATAGCAACAGTTGTTAGTGTTGTTTCCCCCTAATTCCAAGCCCTGTGCATAAGAAAAAAACAACTTATAGAAAAATAGCTTTCTGTGACATCGTTACTAGGCCCTCAAAGGTATTCTGCCACAGATGAAGCCTGGGACCTAGTCGTTTCACTGATATATATATTCTTGCTGTAAAATGAAAATAGTCTGGACAATAAAATTATTAGCTATTTATTCCAGTTGCCTGTAATTGTCCATTCTTTAATACAAGCGAAGTTTACAGTGTTATAAGGGAAGTTTAGATCTGACAAAATATGCAAAACACAAAAGGTACGGACAGGACTCACTAAGGGTACAGGGGCGAAAATTTTTTATCCCTAAAAGGTGCGCCGAATACCCACGTTGGCCCAATATATAAATGTAGTGGGTGTGCATACCCCCCCCCCCCCCCCCCCCCCCCGCCGTAGTTATCATTTGATCAGCTACATTTACCCTCGATGCAGCTCTTTAAATATTTTTTTCATAACCTCTAAAAGCGGTACCCCTGGTGTCAGCTTTTTTTTCGTTTTTCGGAGTGTGAGAGAAGAACCGTGAAGAGCAGATACGCGAGTTGCGTCTTCTCTCTTAGGGTACTCTAACCGGCGGTCGACTAACGACCGACTAAAAGACTACTAATAGCCGACTAACGGACAACTAACAACCGACTAACGGACAACTAACAACCAACAACCGACTAACGGACAACTAACAACCGACTAACGACCAACTAACGGCGGAATATAGGCGAAGTGTTGGTGAAGTGTCAGCTGCGTTAGTCTGAATTTCTAACTCTGAATTTCTAACGGTACCTGAAAGAACCATAGGGGCTGATCAAAGCCAGGACCCGGCTAATCCACAGATCGAATTGGAATTTAGTGTGTTGGTTTTGGTGGAAGGAGGAAAACCGGAGGACCCGGAGAAAAACCCTCGGAACAAGGGCGATATACGAACAAACTCAACTCGCATGTAGCGCCGCGTCCGAAGATCGAAGCTGGGCCACAGAGGTGAGAGGCGAAGCGCCCCCCCCCCCCCCCCCCCGGCTTTAATAGTCGGCCGTTCGTTGGTCATTAGTCGACCATTAGTTGGCCGACAATCGACCGACTAACGGCAGACGTGTCTGTTGGCCACTTTTGCTATGGAAAGTAATCGTAATCACCTGAACGCCACATAGTTTTTACGGTATACTACTTTTCTCCAGGATTTTACGAGGGCAATATGGTAGATAACTTCCCCAGGTAAATGTTTCTATCGCCATCGTTAAGAAACATTTAGATAATAAATATATAAATGCAGTAGTGGCCCGATTTTACGACTCGATGAACCAAACGAAGGGGAGACGAGCTGGCTGCATGCCTCCAATGAACATCGTTGATTATGATTCAGATGATTGACACATAATAAGAGAAAATTGGCTTAAATAGAGAGTAGCTGAAGTCAAGAGCACAAAACACTTCAACAGGCAGACTGAAATAGCAGAGGAAAGACACTTGAGTAATAGCAAACGATGGCCAGATGTGTTTTACTAGCCGCAATTTTGCTCTTAAGTTTCCAGTTTCGGCCTAATGAAGCAACACTGGGAAGCGCCTGTCGGCACCCCAAGACGGGGAAATGGATCCCGTGCTATCGAATAGGAAAAAGAGCTTCGTCACTGAACAAAGGTAACACACGACAATAGCTATAATAGTTACCGAGTACTAGTATGGTTTAAAGAGCAAGGCGCTGAGATTGGCCCATCTTTGAGATTTGTTGGACCATATATTTTCTGATATTGCAGAACAGTAAACTCAAAACAAAATTCCAAGATACATAATATTTTCGGAGTGATTCTTTCGACCCCTTGTTCTTACCTAAAATTAAATGCGAAAATCTTCAAAACTGCGAGATAAAAAAAAAATGCTGTTACAGATTTAAACACAAAGTCCATTTCGGACCATTTGAATGCAAAACATGTATCCTGGGTGTCTAGAAAACGAAGACCTAGAAAACGAAGACCGAAGACCAAAGACCTAGAAAGCGAAGACCTAGAAAACGAAGACCTAGAAAACGAAGACCTAGAAAACGAAGACCTAGAAAACGAAGACCTAGAAAACGAAGACCTAGAAAACGAAGACCTAGAAAACGAAGACCTAGAAAACGAAGACCCTTGAATTTGACTAACTTTGCCGTTCAGTACAGGGAAAAAATCCCGGCTGTGCAGTCCGTTAACCCAGTTAAACATGTAGTGTGTTGAATGGTCCAAAAATTATACAGGAAGGAGAAAAAAAGATTGTCAATCATCTCTCAACACAATGGCGGTGGACCAGAATATGGCTATCGATCATGTACTTTATCAAATCGATCATGTACTTCACAATCGTGTACCTCTCAAATCGATCATATACTTCTCAAATCAATCATGTACTTCTCAAATCAATCATGTGCTTCTCAAATCGATCATGTACTTCTCAAATCGATCATGTGCTTCTCAAATCAATCGTGTACTTCTCAAATCAATCATGTGCTTCTCAAATCGATCATGTACTTCTCAAATCAATCATGTACTTCTCAAATCAATCATGTGCTTCTCAAATCGATCATGTACTTCTCAAATCAATCATGTGCTTCTCAAATCGATCATGTACTTCTCAAATCGATCATGTGCTTCTCATTCTCAAAACGATCAGATCACTTGAGAAGATTGCCCATAATGCCATGCCTGCTTGTATCCGCTGCTATAGCTAATACCGCGGGCACTTCTTCGTTTAAGGTCTGATTGACGCGGTATTTATGCCAAATCTGACTTTCACTGCACTCTCGTCGCAGAGTAAATCATGAAAATATCTCAGTCGTAGAAAGAGCTTTAGCTGTTTCAAAAACGTTAACTAGGGTTGTGCGAAATGTTCATGACATGAGGCCCGATGGCATGGCAGCCGGCGAGTGTAAAGTATCCCACCCCATTCTTTCTCTATATCTTCATGTATGTACTCTATCTTCTGAGGGAGGGCTAGGGGCGTCATGAGGAGTCACTTGTGCCCCTTGTGCACTCAGCTCCTCAATTATTAGAATCCTGAGTATTAAATTAATGGATATATTTTGATATGATGTAAATTTTATTATAGAAACAAAGCTTAGGATTCTTAAAACTATTGAATATATTCTTAAAGCATAATTATTTCACAAGTTAATTATTTTGCAATTTTCAGTGTCCCGACTTGGTGGTTGTATCTGCTATTATTTCATACTTGACACGGTTTTCTTTGTTCTTAATGAGGCTTTATTTGCCATACATACGCCATTATAAATGCAAGGGATGTATGAGAAAAGTTACCGGGTTGTTTCCAGATACATCCGGGAACGTTTCTCATACATCCTTGCATTTATAATGAGCAATTCAATACAGTTCAACGATATTTTGTTGTTTCTAGCTTATTATTTTCTCCAAGGAATTCTCATTCACCTTGGCTTCAGCCAAACTTACTAAATATCCCTATAATGATTTAGAACCCTTTTTCCGTCTTGGTACTCGCCCAAAATCTACCTAAAAAGAGCTACATCAATGAAATTTTTGCGAAAACCTCGTCAAGTATGAAATAACTCTGTTAAATACCTCGAAACTCAGCTTTTATCCAGATACATCCCTTGGGGCCTACGGCCTGCATAGCGGATAATTACTGGTGGATTTTAGTGGTAATGGCAAAACAGCGGGGACAGAAGCGGGGCTTGGGCTGGGATTTCCTCCCGTGGGGTACTCCCCTATATTGAGGTAATAGGGTCATTGGCCGTACCTTTTAGGGGGCAAAATCATGACGAATTTCTAGGTTCTGTTAATTGGTGTGTACATTTTAGGGGTCATTTTTGGGGTGATGGCCGATCATACGTATTACTTTCATATAGGAGTGCCCCCTGGGGATTCGACAATCACAGGTAGTCCATTTCAGAGCGGAAATTACTACATGGCTTGTAACCGATACTGTTGCCATCCTTGTTTGTCCTCAGGGTCCAAATGTCATAAATAAATAATTAATGCTGCAGATAAGTTTCCTGTCTTTATTTTATATTTAATTTATGCAATAAACAGAGTTGACTCCTGGCTGCCATATTGTTTAGTCATGAAATAACATTTTCTTACAATCTTAACTGTGTTATCCAACAGACTACAAAAGAGTCCCTATTAAAAGCAAGAAAGTATGTCGAGAAACAGTGTGCAAAAGGTAACTCATGTCAACACGTGCCAGTTCCCTTTTCACTTAGATTCAGGCCCCAGTATTATCACACCACACAATTTGACTCTCAGCCAGCTTTGTGCTCGTTCTCAACAGACCTTCATGATAAAATGGATTGTTTTACAGTCTAGTTATCCAAATGCTTCTGAATCTTCTGATGGAAAATAAATGTTTTTCTGTTAATTTTTTTGGCAAGCAGAATTCTCATAAACTCAACACCAGAATATTATACCTGCCAACACTCATGCCTATGGCGTGTTTCTCAAGCCTATACAACCAATTTCTCATGCTATTTTTGAACAATATGTAAACTCTGATATTGTAAAACTACCTTCTAATCTTTTTGGTAACTCTGCTAGATGTTTTGCAACTATAACAAAACTTTTCAGAACTTCAAAAACAAATTTGGACATCTTCAGAAGTCATCATAAAACTTCTGAATATCTTCGGAAACACAGGTAATCTTAAGAAATTCTGCACTCCCAGGAAAAATATCACGGTTACGACTAAAACAATACATAGTATATAGAGCTACTATCAGTTAACATATATTTTTGCTTTCATTAAATTTTGTTGATTTAGAATATAACTGCTGATAATCCATGCTCAAAGGTCCATTTAATATGTGCACCCCCCCCCCCCCCCCCCCCCCCATCCAGAGGGAGGCGGGAATAAAGTTAAGAAATGTCCAGGGGGTAGTAATGTCTAACATCCAGGCGCGGGGGGGGGGGGGGGGGGAAGACTAAAATCCATAAAATCCAAATGGTCAATACTACCGTAATCGAGGAGAAATTACAGCAAAATCCACACAAAAATCCAGAGGGGGCAACTTAAAAACGCACCATATATCCTAGGGGGGTTATAAGAAATTATATCCAGACGAAACACTTAAAAAAATATAGGTGCATAAAAAAAAATGGCTCAATTGACCAGTGCATTTATTAAACTTACAAAAATGACTCTTAAATTCCACCTGTATTTAATAAAAGACGAATAAAAGACGCGCTCCTAATAACAGGAATCGCTCACTAGATCAGTCGAGAATGTATGGGGAAAAAAAACGAAACTAACTAAAACCCGAACCCGAACCACGAAAATACCCTAACCGAGTCAATAAACTTAAGTTCCCAGGTAAACGACGAGGTTTTAGGGCTAATTGTATGGCGAGTTCACAAGTAAACAAGTTATTTTTCCATACATTCTCTAGCTAGTGATCGATTCCTGTTTAAATATATAAGGAACTCTAATCGGACATCATGTCGCGAGCAGCAACCTATTTCGAACGTCTTTGATGTGCCGATACCGAAGTTCAAATGAATTCTTTTGGGTTCCTCGACCTACATTGTTGCTCGTTATCATTTCATCGGAGCAGAGAACTGGTAACTACAATCCGTGCTTTCGGTTCATTGTGTCATTGGCCATAACGAATGAGACCTCAACTACACCCACAATAATCCCCGCTTCTATCGCTTTAGGTAAGTAGGATATTGCACAAAACATTTTTGAAACATTCTATCAAAACATTAGGATGCTGTTTGCTGTTTTGGGTTGTGAAAGAAAACCCTGTTTCCTCGGTGAATGTGGCTTGTATCCGAGCAGAGTTTCTGTGTTTGACTCTTTTCTCACCGGAGTAACAGACGATACGATCAGATGTTTTCCCGGTGCTGTGGGAAGGCTAGAAGGATTAATGCCTTGTCTGACGGATGTTCCTGGCTTTACCGAACTGAAGAATAGCTGCTTGACTAATTGTGTTTACGCATTATCAGTAATTAAGCAACTAAAGGTTTTGAGATAACCTCGGAAGTGGTTGTCTCCCCTACATGAAGTGTCGATGGCAAATTCAGGCAATTTATTTACTTGCATGGGCGTAGCTGCCTTTAAGCCAGTAAGCCCGGGCTTACAAACTTTCTGGACATGTCTATTATCCGAACATTTTCCCCGTTGAACTAGTTGAACGAAGTTTGGAACGGGCTTACAAACCAAAAATGGCTAGCTACGCCCCTGATCTGTATCACACGGCTCTAGCTAGGAGTCAGATTATTAAACTACAATTTCATATACTCTACTGCTTGCAGCACTTCACTTTTGTTAGAAACCTCTAGTTTTATGATTTACTCTGTGACGAGAGTGCAGTGAAAGTCAGATTTGGCATAACCGCGAAACGGAGAAGTGCCCGCGGTATTAGCTGGCAGCGGATACAAGAAGGCATGGCATTATGGGTAATCTTCTCAAGTGATCTGATCGTTTTGAGAAGCACATGATCGATTTGAGAATGAGAAGCACATGATCGATTTGAGAAGCACATGATCGATTTCAGAAGCACATGATTGATTTGAGAAGTACATGATCGATTTGAGAAGTACACGATTGTGAAGTACATGATTGATTTGAGAAGTACACGATTGTGAAGTACATGATCGATTTTGTCGATATCAATTTTGACAGTAATAACGCGCCATACTTGAAAGACACACGCACAACAAAATTGCATGGGCTTAAAAAAGAAAAATAGATAACTTTACCAGGAAAGAAGTTCAAGGACCTATGTACCTTATGCGTTATAATTTATATTTATCTCTTTTATAGAGGCGTTATTTTACGGAGAAGAGAGACGTACTATACAGCAAGGACATCAACTGCAATGACAAATAGCGGTAACTATTGATTGGACCCACACGGAAAGACCAGCAAGAAGACGGACGCATTCTTTTGAAATAACAACAACGAGAAAATGATAACTGAAATGAAATGAACTAAAGTGAAATAAAATAGATGAAGATATTCCGCATTGACCGGTAATGGCAAATAAAATGTTTTGCAATGGCGATAACTGTTGTTTATTTCCAGCATCGTTAATGCTGGTTCTCATATAATCGTCCCGACCGCTTGAACCTTTTGTTCGGTGTGAATCGAAGCGTAAATTAATATGCAGAACAAAAGAATCAAGTGATCGGGACGATTATATGAGAACCAGCCCTTAGGGAAATATCAGTTCAAAAACAAAGTGGTGGGGGTGGGAATAGAGACGGCAATTTTAAAATGCATGTGAGCCCATTGTAAATATTTCGTCATTAAAATCGATTCTACATCAAGTAAATATACGAATAGTAAAATATGTCTTGATTTGAGTGTGTCTATGAGTTATAGAGTTTCTATTTCCAATATGCTAATTATGTGATGTCACAGGAGGTCAACATAAGGTCATTTCTTTCTCCTTGTTAATGAAACTATTTCTGATTTATACAAAATATTTGGTAAAAACGTAATTCCTAGTCCAAATTTTGAATTGAAGTAGAAGGAAGAGCATTTTGTTTCAGAGTTATGGGAGAACAAATAGGTAAACATTTCACCATTTCATTCGGTGTCACTCTATTCGTAAAGCCAGAGAGTCATATCTTATCGACATAGCTAAAACTCTCGAACCTCTCGGCATGAACAAACGTGATGAAACTTAATATGTTATCTTGTAGACCCGTGTTTTTATGTTATCTCAAATCCATATTTTTACTTACGTCATTTCCTTTTTCCTCTTAGATTGTGTAATCACCTTGATATTTATACTTGCCATTGTGAAATATTCATTTGTAAGAGGCTGGCTTGGCCAGCCGAAATATCGTAGAATTCTCTATATATACGTTGTTCGATCAGCTTTTCTGTAGTCCTTCTGTAGTCGTATACGGTTTTTGCTATTTATTATTATTCACTCAGTATGAATTCATTAAATCGAACTTTTAAACATTTATTAAGCCAAAAACCTTAAAGTGCATATACGCCCTGGCTAATTATATTTCTTATGAAGAGATTAGAGGCCATAGGATTCCGGAATAAAAAGTTGATTTGATTTATTTTTCGTGGTGTATTGGCCGTTCAAATTTGCGCAAAAACGTGGGTCTAGTTTGACGTCATCACCAGAACACGCTCGATGGAAAGGCCTTGCCGAATAAAGCTAACAGAAAAGTTTATGGCGATGTAATCATCTTTCTCAGTTATTTATTCAATTATTTTGAAAATATGCCAACGCTTTTTACCCGCGAAGAGACGAGTCCTGTTGATGACGTCACGTTTCATTCTCGTCCCAGTTCCCGAATGTGCGCGGAAATTAATCTAAATTTGGAAGTTTAGTCGCTAAATTTGTTTTTAAATTAATTAACTATTTAATTATCTATTTATTTTTTGTATCATTTCTATGATTATAATTAGAAATTATTATTATTATGATTTCCATTTATTTAAAGACATTTGTACGAGATGGTGGTGTTATTAGTAAAACATGTTTGTTTATGCAGATGCCTGCATGAGCTTTGTCAGTAGCCGCACTCCGTTTGCTGTAGATAAACCCCATAAATGACAGATTCCTTTGTTGGAATAATTTGGCCACGACTCGTGGCTATTTATTTAATTCCTTCATTTACAAAGGTAATTACTTTCATCAAGGGTATCTTCAGCGAAGGTGGGCGAAAATAGGCCACATGCCACCCAAAGAATGTGGCAGTACCACCAAGGCGACCGGGAAAGCTCACGCATATAATACAGCATACTCAATTCAAAATCTACTTAGGATACAGCTCCTGCGTGATCTCTTAAAGTTGACCAGTAATCACTAAGACTGATAATAGCCAACGACTTAAATGGGAGAGATGGTGGTGTTATTAGTAAAACCATGTATGTAAATGCAATGTTCCACCTCCAATAGCCTATTTCCGTGATATGCTTTACTTGTCACGCACAAAGGTTTCAATACGAGGCTCCGTGCTAAATTAAATTTATTCTTTTCTCTGTGAAAATAATAAATTTAATTTAGCACGGAGCCTCGTTTGAAACCTTTGTGCGTGACAAGTAAAGCATATCGCGGAGTGGGCTATTGATTGTCGATCTTTTTAAAACAGCGTTTTAAAGTGCCTATGAAGCCGTGAAAAAAAAGTCTGGTATTGGTCGTTCAGAGTTGTCCAAAAACGTATCTGGGGTTGCCTGTGGACCGAAATCAAGCACGGGAGAGCGCTTCACAAAATTGGCACTGGGTCTCGTTGACCGACGTCGGTCCAATGACAATGTTGTTGAGGTCACATCCACGAAGGAATTTTGAAATATTTTATGATTCGTCAACATCATTAGCCCCACATGACAGTGGTTATGAATGATCGTTGTTGAGTGCGCTATACGGTGTTCGCCTCTGACTTGTGAATGCCGCCGAAAATTGCTGCTAGCTGTCTGGAAAGCAGCACTGCTGTTTGAGTGTTTGGTATGTTGCCGGTTTCTGAAAAGCAGTGGCCAGTGAGAAATGAGTGAATTAACGGAGCTAGAGGCCCTTGAATGCGAATTGGCCACCCAAGAGCTTGTGAAAACTGATGAAGCCATATATATAGGTGTTAACATGTTATCCAAGTATATGCGTACAATTATGTGCGTAGCGGCTGGAATTAACCTAGAGGGGAGACGCTAATAGCACAAGTAACCTTCCCCGAATGGCTATATGAGAGTGGAAATTTCGACGAGCAGACTAGTATGTCGCGCACCGGACACCGTAGTACGGCGTGAGGGATTACAAAAGGTCTAACGCTCTTCAAGCACCGGCATCTAAAGCAGACGAAGGTCAGTTCTGATCAAAAGAAGCCACGAGTATCGGAGCTAGACGAGGAGTTGGGGGAGTCAAGTAATATTGCAGCCTTAACATCCTCAGGTTCAACAACACTAGTCGTTGAACGTGGCAGTACCCGACTACAGCTAGTTCAAGTTTCAGTGAGTACTAAGAGGTTAGTGTGCTTTGTTCGAGCAAGTTCGGATGCCTGATTTGCTTCAGTGGAAATATTTTTTTAGGAGTTAAGGTTAATTGTTAGTTTTCATTAAAGTTATGTGATTGCTCATTTTTTGTAGTATAAGGATTGAATGAAACTTGATTTGTTACTGAAAATGCGTTTTTGTTTTGAAGGAATATTTAACAAAATTTGCGTTTTGTAAAACTGTAATCAAAGCCATGACGGATTTCAATACCATTGTCTTGTATCGTATTCGATTAGTACAACTGTAACATTGCTTAAAGTGTCTATGAATCCAAAATTAAGTTGATCTTGTTTGAAAATCCTTTCGAAATGAGGAAGGGTGGTGTTTTCCGTTTTTCAGGTTTTTTTAAATATGCATATGTAATGACCTACATTGTATGACGTAATTATCTGGACACAGCCTTGAGACAAATCACAAAATGAAGAATATCTCTGCAAATAGTGGGTAAAAGCAATTGAAACTTTGCACACGTATAGTACTAAAGAAAATACACATCACTGTGGAAATCATAACATTGGGATTTGCCATGGAAACATTCTTGGACCCAGGCTCCTTTTCACCTTGAAGATAAAATTACAATTTTTGTTTCTGTTATAGTAAATAATTTGCTTTAAATCACTCACATATAATACCTATGTTGTTCCAAATCGTCTGATGCGCCCACAGCAGTAAATTGTGTTTAAGGGAAGCGTCACATATTGATTTTTCCACGAGAAACGTCCAGTGAAGTTTCTTTTTCAACGCCCCCCCACCCCCCGTAAGAAACGTCAGAGCGATTTATCGATTTTTAGGCGACCATTGCGCATGCGCAATGTATCCTTATGTAGTACTGAAGTTGGGACTATATATCTATGTCCCGGCATCAACCGATAAGTGACAATTTAACTCAGGGGGGTAGTGTTGATCGTGAGTCAGGTGAGGAAAGCTGAAGAATAAAGATCTTTGTCTATTCAATTATTCTTTTCTTAATATATTCGACAACAGAACATTAGTTGTATTGCAAGTAAAAGGTTTTGATGTGTTGGCTCTTCAGTGTTTCTCGAATAAAAATATTATTTTAACGAAAAGCCCGAGGGACCCCGGCCGTGTGCTAAAAACGTAATAACTAAATCATGGGATATGACTTGACAACGCAGCCTTCGGCACCTTCCTTCGGTGAGGCGGAAGAATAATCGGTGAGAATTTTGTCCTGCTTTGCTTTCATGTTTGTGCTCTTGTCAAACTTACATTTTCATTCACAGCCTTAGAATATCTACGGTCAAGAGACGCAAAGCTCGGCTCACTAAAATCTTTTAGAGCTGTTTTTGAACCGAGTCTTGTTTCTCTCCAGTCACTGTCGTATTGCGAGGCGTAAAAGCAAACTTGAAAAGCTAATAAAGAAATACAAAGAAACATAAAGGAATATAAGGTAACAGGAGCCCATTACCAGGAGCGTCCATCTCCCATACTAGGTCTGTGAGTCAGCGTATGACCGGATTGAGCTTTATTTAGAACAGATCTCACGGGAGTTCATGTGCCCACACTTCGGGAATCCAATCAAACCATAGTTAGGACAATGCAGCGTTAGTAAAATCACCTCAAAGAACAATAGATCATTCTTAATCTTGATAATTACGGCAAGCATATGCACATTCGCAGCAGAGTTAGAAGGCAGTTACCCGGGAAACATGTTCTAAAAATAGCTCACACCGGTCATACGCTGACTCACGGGTATAGTATATATGGACGCTCCTTGTAATGGGCTCCTGAAGGAAATATATAAAAAACTCTGTGAACAAGACAAGCTATTGCTGAACCAGAAGCTAACATTCAAGTGAAGTGAACTGACGAAGGTACACGTTGTACGTGTCCAAACTGAATCAATATGGGAAATGTCTTGTGCACTATTGGTGGGGTGCAACCCATCCCCAGAGATTCAAATAACAAAGACGTGGTCGCCATGTTGGATGAACTAACAAGAGAAGCTAACGAGAAATCCTTTGAAAAAGGGAACCAAGATGGCGGCGATGACGTAACGTGCACCCCAGCAATAACAAATATATAGGGCTGTTATTGGAATGCAGTCGATGCAAGTTTTGGAGTACTATGTTGTTATGGTTTTACATACGATTGAAGGTGAATAAGTACAGCTCTTCTCAAAGTGGAATTCGAATCGAAATGAACTAAGATTTTTCACCGTGAAACCGACATGTGAAATCTCTCAACCTCATAAAAACCGACAAAACTTTCCCGCGAAAGTCCGTGCAAGAACCGCTTAATCGGAATATTTGTAGTTTATTTCTAGTAAATAAGTTGATCGTTAAACAGACAAACGGTCCGGGCAACCCATCGAAGTTAAAGAAGCAACTTTTATATTATGAAGCATACTCGAGACGGGAGAATTTAATGTTTACAGGCATTCCGGAACAAGGTGAAAATGAAACCCCAGTGCAGACCGAGAAGATATTGTACCAGTTCCTGGAAGAGAGTATGGATTTAGAAGGCGTAGACAGATATTGAAATTCAACGAGTCCATAGGGTCGGTCGGAAGGTGCGAGGGAAACCAAGAGCTATTTTAGCGCGGTTTTTAAGATACCCGGACACAAGAAGGATCCTGAGTCAAGGTAGCAAACTCAAAGATACCAATTACGCTGTGTTTGAAGATCTCCCCAAAGCTCTGCATGAAAGTAGGAAGAAACAAGTTCCTCGTTTGAAGAAAGCAAGGCGCGAGGGAAAAATGGCTTATTTTAGTAAATCTCAGCCGGACAAGTTATTTATCCAAGGGAAATTGGTAGATATGTCTTATTGAAATTTAGTAATTATGTGGCCGCAGGAAATTTCAGTTTGAGTAGTTGTGTGCGGTAGCTTACGACTCGTTTTCTTGTTCCAACGACTTAGCGAGCTTTCAGGGCTGGATTGTGGTCTAATTTCTATGGCCCCATTTGAATCTCAGTCCACTAAATTTTCGCATCAAACGTTACGGCTCGTCGTAATGCGTTTAGTCTCCACGTTTCTGTTGCTTAATTGTAATATTAAAATTTCTAATTTTGTTAGCATTATTGGTGTTTGTTCTGTAATGTGGGTGTTTTGTATTATCCTAGCTTTTGTCTTGACTTGCAGTAAAATGATGATCATAATTGTTTTACTCCAGGAGGTATTTTATATATATATTTCCCCTTTATTTAAATGAATAATTCTAATATGGAATTTGGTCTTTTCTCTCTCAATGTGCGCGGTTTTCGTACTTTCGAAAGACGCGCTGCATATTTTAGCTGGCTAAATAGACAACAGTATGACATTTGATTTTTGCAAGAAACTTTTAGCACGGAAGAATGTGAAAATATTTGGAAAAAACAATGGAAGGGTCAAATATTTTTTGCGCATGGTTCTCAACATAGCCGTGGCGTGCTAATACTAGTTAAAAAAGATCTTGATTTAGTAGTAAAGCAGGTAGAATCGTGTAGTTTCGGACGATATGTGATATTACATTGTATCCTACAAGGAACCTCTTTTCTTTTAATAAATATTTATGCTCCAAATATTTTGAAAGATCAATGCAATTTTTATCAAGAATTGAATAAGAAAATTGAGGAGTTTGATATAGAAAACGACGGCAAATTGATAATTGGGGGCGATTTAAATGTAGCGTTGGATCCGTTTTTAGATTGTCAAGGTGGTTCGCCAACTACAAAGGAGTCTTCCAAATATATAGATGATATGATGCTTAATAATGATCTAATTGATATTTGGAGAGTACGGAACCCGTAAAAAAAATATGTTTACTTGGAGACGAAAAAAGCCGATTATATAACGACGTTTAGATTACTGGCTTATTAGCGATGTTTTGCAGGAGGATGTAGAATCAGTGGATAATATTACTGCAATTAAGTCTGATCATTCTGCTATCAAATTAAATATCAATTCTTTAAAAAATCAAGAACACGGCCTTTCTTTTTGGAAATTGAATTGTAGTTTATTAGAAAATTCAGATTATATTAAATTAATCTCTAATTATTACCTAGAATGGCTTGAGGAATTTAAGGAGATTCAAAATAAAAGAGTATTATGGGATATCTTAAAGTATAAGATAAGAAAAGAAACGATAAGCTTTTCAAAATAAGTAGCAAGGAAAAGAAGAAATCGATTATCAGAGATAGAAGAGCAATTGAAATATCATCAAGAACAATTATCCCTTTATCCTAGTACTAAAAATATGGAAGATCTTGAGAGATTCCAAAGTGAATATAATAAGGAGATTGAGTATGTAACTAGGGGGTCCATCATTCGCTCAAGAGTTCAATGGTTCGAGAAAGGCGAGAAAAATAATATTTTCTTCTTAAATTTAGAAAATACAAATAGGAGAAAAAGCTGCGTCCGTCAGCTTGTAGATAGAGATAAGAAAAAGATTACAGACATTAAGAAAATTATGAATGAAATTCAGAAATATTATTCTAATTTGTACTCGGCGAAAAACGTAAATGAGTTCTGACTTTTTAAATAATTTAACAACGCTAACTGAAACGGAGAAGCTCCCTGGAGAAGGGAAGATTACGAAAGGGGAATGTTATAATGCTCTAAATTGTTTTAAAAACAATAAATCACCAGGAAATGATGGATTAACGGCGGAGTTCTATAAAACTTTTTGGAACTTGGTAAGCGACCAATTAGTTGATTGCTTTAATTACTCCTTTTTGTACGGCGAACTTTCAGTTACACAAAGACAGGCTATAATTAAACTGATTGAAAAGAAAGACAAAGATAGAAGATTCATTACAAATTGGCGACCAATATCTCTCATAAATGTAGATTCTAAAATTGCATCAAAGGTGATTGCAAAGCGCCTAGATAAAATTCTACCGATAATAATTAGTTCAGATTAATTGGCTCAGTTTTGTTAAAGGTAGATCAATTTTTGATGCTGCCGTTCTATTGATGATATTGTTAATTTTACTAAGAAAAATAATGTTAATGGTCTTTTAGTTGCAATTGATTTTGAAAAAGCATTTGACAGTATAAATAGAAAATATTTGCTTAGAACTTTGAAAAGTTTTAAGTTTGGTCCAGATTTTATTCGGTGGGTAGAAGTCTTTTGCACAAATATAACAAGCTGTGTTCTAAACAACGGCTTCGCAACTAATCGTTTTCATGTTAGTTCGGGTGTACGCCAGGGTGATCCTTTGGCTCCCTTATTGTTTATTTTAGTTATGGAAACCCTACTAACACGTATTCGATCGAGTACAGATTTTAAAGGTATTCCAGTTATGAAGCATGAATTCCGTTGCACCGCTTTTGCGGATGACTTAACAATTTTTGGAAACGATAAGGATTCTTACTTTTCCATTTTGGAAATAATAAAAGCCTTCAAAAGATGCACTGGTCTCAATTTAAACGATTCAAAAACGGAAATACTGTGTCTTGGAGAAATAGGAATATCTGCAAAAGATTTGAATGTCAAGGAATTAGGTAAGTCAGTTAAAATTCTTGGTATTCACTTTACAAATGATCGTAAATTACAAAAGAAACTCAACCATGACAATGTTTTACACGCCATTAAATCTCTTCTTGCGTCATGGAAATGGCGTGGTTTAACTTTGCTGGGGAGGAATCAGATTTTTAAGTCTTTTGCATTACCGAAGATCCTTTTTCGAGCTGGATTTATGGAATCTAACAAGGAATTGATCAACGATATGAATAAAGTTTTGTTTGATTTTTTATGGAAAGGAAAAAAGGAAAAGATTAAACGGCAGGTAATGTTTAATGATATTGAAAGAGGGGGTTTAAAAGTTCCCGATATCTTTACAATGATTGCAGTACAGAGAATAGTATGTATTAAAAAGTTATGTGATATAGCGTATACATCTACATGGAAACTTATTGCCAACTTATATCTAAATAGTGTAGGGGGTATATTTTTGTTTAATTGTAACTTCGAAGTAAAACTACGCTCACTCACTTTACCCTTTTTCTATCATGAATGTTTAGAAGCGTGGGCTGATCTTACCAATTCTACTCCTGTTTTTGGGGGAAGATATTTTAAACGAGATTATCTGGAATAATACTGAGATATATTCAAATAAACGGTAAATCTGTTTACAATCGCAATCTTATGTCTAGACCTATATTACGAGTTCGGGATCTTCTTAGGAATGGATATTTTCTAACCTGGAATCAATTATCTGCCCTTGGTTTTTCCTCTAAGGAAATGTGGTTGATTATAGGAATTATCGATGCTTTACCCGAAAATTGGCGAAAGATTATTAAAGGATTGATTCCTGAAACAATTTCAGAGAGTACTGATGAAATATTAATATTCTATAATGATAATTCCTATACTCTTCAATCGATTACTTCTAAGAAACTGTACTGGATTTTATTAGAATCAAAATTAGAAAATCATAGTGTTCCAACAGCTCAAAATAAATATCTTGAGATTTTTCCCAACAATAGTTTTAATTGGAAAGACATATATACTTGCCCCTTTAAAGTTGTAATTGATACTAAAACCAGAGAATTTAAATTTAAATTATTGCATCGTGTCATTTATTCTAACTCCAGATTATTTAAAATGAAAATGGTTGATTCTCCAATGTGTACTTTTTGTGTAGTGAAAAGAAGAAACCTTGTGCCATCTTTTTTACGAGTGTAACACATCTCAGGGTTATTGGAAAGAAATAGTTACATGGATGCGTACACTTGGTTTTAATGTTCTTTTCTTCTCCAAATTCGATATTATGTTTGGAATTTATGATAAAGAACATTTTTATATTATTAATCACCTAATTTTGTTAGGGTAGCGACATATTTATTATTGCAGATACCATAAGATAAAACCAACTTTACAGCTCTTCCTAAATAAGGTAAAATCAATTAGAGACTTAGAGCTTCACATTGCAAGAGAGAAGTCCAAGTTATCTTTTCATTATTTTAAGTGGGAAAAATTACTTTGTATTTAAATTAATTTGTTCTCAATTATTATGAGCCTCCGGTTACTAGGAATTACTCGAACTTATTATATTGTTTTTTAAGACATAAGTCATGTAATATAACTAGTTTTTTTTGTATCTTTATGTAGTATTTGTGTTTGTTGTATCCTTTGGGAAAATGTTAATAAAAAACATTTCTAAATAAAAAAATAAAAATAAAAAACCATCGAAGTGCGAATAAAGTTTGAAGTAAACATGCCAGCGAGCGTTTGAAAACTTTAGTTTTAATAATAGCTGATCGATAACAGAGAAATACCCTGCAAGCAGAGCCTTATTTTCTTTGGTTTTCTTATCTCCTTCCACGGAGAGCGAAGTGGAAGGAGATTAGAAAACCGAAGAAAATAAGGCTCTGCTCGCAGGGTAACAGAGAAACGACACTTTGCCGTAAAGAGAAACACATTGAAGTGTCAATACCGCGAATAAAGTTTGAAGTAAACATGCCTGCGAGGGAAAGGGAAACACATCGAAGGCAAGGAGTACTCTGTAGCAATTAAATAATAGAAGTTAAAGGGTAGGCTTGTGAATCAAAAATAGAAGGGGAGGAGTGACCAATAGAAATTAAATAATCGAAGTGGACAGGTAGGCTATATTGAATCAAAAATATAACGAGAGGGGTAGACCATAGTAATTCCAAACTCAATGGGGTGTGGCCTATAATAATTAAATAATACAACAGGAGGGGTACCCTATAATAAAATTAAACAAGGGGAGGTTACCAAAATTTATATTCTCGCATTGCGGACCTATTTTTTCAGGGAGCAGACGCCATATTGGATTTTGCGGTAATTGGAATCATCAAAACCACGGGCTCAATTTATGTTGGTTGAAATCGCTGATCGAAGTTATTGAAGGCGTAGAAAACTGCGTAGCGGCCTAGGGGGAGAGGAAAGCCGCAGGCAATTATATTAATTAATAAGGACCTGATTAAATATGCAAGGCATGAGGTTACTGAATTATGCATATGTGATGTTACTGAAAACTATCGATTTTTCCACGGAGAAACGTCACAAGTCAAAACCCCCCCACCCCCAAACTTCGCTGGACGTTTCTCGTGGAAAAATCGATATGTGACGCTTCCCTTACTGAAAACTATCGATTTTTCCACGGAGAAACGTCACAAGTCAAAACCCCCCCACCCCCAAACTTCGCTGGACATTTCTCGTGGAAAAATCGATATGTGACGCTTCCCTAACAAAGGAGAAATTAGGGAACTTTATTTCCTCATGGAAAAAGCCTGGGTCCAAGAGTGTTAACATGGCAACGTCGTAATTTCCACAGCGATGTGTACTTTCCTTAGTACTATACATGTGCAAAGTTTAGTTGTTTTAACCTACTATTTGCAGAGATATTCTTCATTTTATGATTTGTCTCCAGGTGCTGTCAAGGTAATGACGTCATGGGTCATCTCATTTGCCAGTATTTTAAAAAAACTGAATATCTCTGGAACTAGATGACCGATATTGAGAAACGGAAAACGCCACCCTCATTTTGAAAGGACTTTCAAACAAGATCAACTTAATTTTGGATTCATAGACAATTTAAATAGAGAGTATCTGAAGCCAAGAGAACCAAAACACTTCAACAGACAGACTAGAAGAACAGAGAAATGACACTGTAGTAAGATAAACAATGGACAGATGTGTTTTACTATAGCCTCAATTTTGCTCTTATGTTTCCATTTTAGAGCCATTGATTCAATAACGGAAGCCATTGTTGGGACACCAAGAAGCAGAAATGGGTCTACTGCTTTACAATACTGAGGAAAACGGGGCTTGGAACAGGTAAGGACTAGAGTTACATGTAGAGGGTGTTGCACTTTATAATCTCACAGTATGGGTATCTGCATCAGTGGATCTTGACATCATTTGATAAGTGTTGTAAAATAGGTTTTTAGAATTTCGACGCTAAAATTATAAACAAAACTAATTAAGACTTTCCCGCCAGAAAGATAAAGCAGCATCAGTTGGCTTCTTGGACTTTTTGAACTGTTCGAAATTGTGTAAATATGGCTGCAAGTTATGCGGTTGACTAATGATGTTTCACTTTTGGTGATTTGAGTGAAACAAAGATCGCACGCTCAATACTGAAAAATGCATTGCTTCTTGTGCGAAGGCGCGACTGAATTAACGAAAGCTAGTACAAGAAATTTAAGCAATAAGGAAAGCATAAAAACGTTATTTATTGGGAAGGCCGTAGTCGGTCCGTATGGAGAAAAACTTCCCCTCGGTTTTTGAAAACGACCCATAGGCGGACCTGCCGGCCGGTAAGTAATCTCTATTTTTATCATATGGCAATGCGCTTAGGATTTTCCAAATTCGCTCACAACTCTTCGTAAACAAATAACGATAAAACCCATTATGAATGAAACTAAACAATTTGTCACATGAAGGCAAATACTATATCTAGTCTGCTTTTCCATTTTTCAGCTAAAATTCCACTTTTAGAGCAACTCTCACAAGTTCGAGAAATCGATGAAAACAACTGCAGCAAAAACTACTGAACTGAACAAAGCTGGATTGGTGGAGATATATTCATAGATTTTCTAAATAAATAACTAGCTGTCAAATACACAGAAGTTGAAATGGCTCGGTGACTCGGGCATTTGACTGAGTTTCTGTCCCGGGGTGGAGCACTGAAAGAATAGTTGTGTGGTGGGGTGTGGGGAATTGGTCAGACAGTCAAAATAGCGAATATTAGGTTTGCACTCGTACCAAAGCCCTACGGTGGGGCATTTGCATAGCTTAGCTGACCCAACGGTGGGGCATTTGCAACATTCTGATTCAAAAATGTCAAATGCCCCAAAAATACCGGGGGGTGGGGGGATGGGCGGGTGTGGAATGATAGAGCTTTTTAACTCGTGGATGGTTGGGAAATCGTGTCATTCACTAAGCTGTTAGCAGAATGGAATGCCTGGACTGCAAATAGGAGATATTGTAGTTGAGTCTACGAATAGCAGTTTCAGCGGTATTGACCCAAACGCCTCACTTCAATGTAATGAAGCGCTATTCAAACTGTGTATCTAAATTAGTCGTGCTTGTTTAGGAGGGTGTTGGTGTCGTGTAAGAATGATGGTTTCAATGGCGCTTCATTACATCGAACTGAGGCGTTCGGGTCAATACCGCTGAAACTGCTATTCGTAGACTCAACTACAATATCTCCTATTGATAATAATCATCGATATTTTGATTTAATAATTGAACGTCGATGCTGAACATTAATTGCTGTTGGAATTTATGTTTTGGAAGTCTCATCCACCGGTTCATCTGTTGCTACTAACTATAAAGTGCCGCCTCACTGGTTAGCTCAGTTGGTAGAGCACGGTCTAGAGTGCGGGAGGTCGGGGGTTCGAACCCGGCCGCGTCCTTGGGCAGGGACATTTATAAGCCGTTGGCCTTGTCTCCTTCTACTTCTAATCAGTATTTGAAGGGGACGTGAAAGAACCTGTTGTACTACTCGAAAAAGAGAAGGGGATTGTCACCCGGTACAACAGCCTGGCCATTGCACTAACCACACACTCAACATTGTAAACTGCGTGGCTGCCATTGGCGCCGTAAAAGCAGTCCGATACAGATTCACTGACGGGATATGTCAGTAAAATGTAAAGCGCCATGAGACTGTGGTGATATGGCGCTATATAAATATGGCCTATTATTATTATTATTATTATTATTATTATTATTATTATAAAGTGAACGCAAAGGTTACGTTAGCAAGCAGCTGTGCTATCTGATGTGGAAGATGTGTGTGCTCATTCAGCCGCGCTTATCCGAGTCCCGCCGATGGTGGCGTAAAACCCTTGTATGTTTTCATGGCTAACTCACTTAATATTAATGGAAGGTGGCTTAAACTTTGACAGACATGATATTTATGGCGTACCATCCCCGCCAAAATTCATGGTTTGAATTCGAAGTTCTTCACATGAATTTTACACTCAAGTAGAATATTTTATATTGTTATTTTGTATTTTATAAGCTTTATCAAGGTTTCAACATACGTGTTTTATATTTGTCGTTCAAGTTTTAAATTCGAGATTGTCACTGTTCATTCTAAACTCCACATCATGCATTCGTCGTTCGAGTTTCACATTACAAAGACGACGACTTTTATTTTCAACTCGACGTTTTGAATTGAACTTGACGCTTCAGTAACTTCCCGGTTGACCTTGGGAACCGCTGACATAAACAACGCAGGCGCAACAGTCAGTCGATCACAAAATGGCGGCAGAGTTTGTATTCTCCGTAGTTCAAGAAACAATTCAACGACCTGATAACTGCCAACAGGAGGATGATTATAGTAGCATAGTGCTTCGTTTAGAGACAATGTTTTGTCAGAACTCGATATTGAAGAACTTGTGGACAAACAAACTACGAGTGCAAAGTACACAGGTAAAGGTTGTGATCGTCAACCCTAACAAGAAGAGTAGAAACGAGAAGCTCAGTCTTTCTCTGAGGAGTCGAAGTCCATCCGCTTAGTGAATGTTTGCCGAAAGAAATGGACGACCGTTGCATAAATGTATTGAGGCGGATTTCTGATTATTTCCTCTACTGTACATCGCTACTAAGTTCAACGGCCGTGAAGTCAATAGCCGGATTGCATCTCTGCAATTTGGTCGACAATAGTACTTTTCAGTGGCGAATTAAATCACGGTTTGTTGTCGAGTTCTCTTTACCGTAAATATCATACTCTTTCCAAAGCCTGTCGAAAGCACAGCCAGAACATCTTTACCTACATGTAGAAGCCTAGGCTCTGTATAGCTTCCTCCTGCTCCGTTTTCAAAGTACCTTTACCCAGCCGCGGAGAAAGAAGCGAGCAGCTGTGTTCTCTCTAGAAAACCTTTGGTACCAAGGTAAAGGCGAAGGAGGGTAAAGGCGAAGGCGAACTTTGAAAACGGAGCAGGAGGAAGCTATAGCAGAGCCTACTTCTAAGTAAAGATCTTCTGGCGCTATGGAAAGAGCATGATATTTACGGTTTACGAACTTGCAAAAGAGAACTCGACAACAAACCTCTCGCAGTTCGCCGCTTTCTCCGCTGAAAGCAGGCTATCTGCAACACGGCGAAGGGCAGCTTTCGTATTCAGTCTTAACGGGTTCCATAGTCAGTAGAACACAGAGATCAAGCACGTGCGTTGTTCCTGTCACATCTGCGCCTGCGTAGCGCCTGCGTTTATTACCAGCCCTCAACCTCGTGACCAGGGTCTTCTCGGTCAGATCCAAGATGGCGGCTACTCCGAGAGAAGACCCTGGTAAACGCTGAATCACGTGACCAAAAATCTCCAGAAATCCTGGAGATTTTAATCACGTGATGTGGGCATCCAGTATGGCGGCCAAGCTAAATATGGAAATGTAACACGTGCGCACAAACCATAGGTATCCCAATCCGGAGTGAGCGAGATGCGATTAACGGTATTTCCACGCGGCGAACGACGAAGTGAAAACAGGTCTACTGAACAGTTCGAAATGGAGTTTACTTGGATAAAGAAACAGTGGAAGAGTATCACAAAGCTACCAGGATGTATCTAAGCTAGAAGAGAATCCTAAAAAGCCGTTCATTTTCTGTTAGCGTTGAAGCGAGGAGATCGATAGCACATGTTCAGATTTAACGGCTTCTCCTGGCTTTCTCACTGATGAAACTTAGCAGAAAACTACCCAGTAATGCACTTCATCTATTGCTCTACCTACACAACGTGTTTTAAGTACTGTTTAAAACACGAACAGCAGTGTTTTATCAAGTTTAAAAATTCGAGGGCGAAGCCCGAGAATTTTTAGACTTGATAAAACACGTGCTGTGAGTGTTTTAAACGGCTTCAAAAACGCTTTACGAATGCAATGAAAGAAAGACGCACATCTCAAGGGAATGGTTACTTTATGAACCATTGAACCTTTGTATTCACAACGCCATGCAAAATATTCGAGTAATCACCGCCTGCAATTACGAACATCTCAAGGGAATGACATGAAGAAATTACCATACTATGTTGTTTGAAGCGGTATTTCGCAATGCAAGAAGAATCTGCACTTGAAGGATTTGGTGTCGTGGTTTACCTCGATAAAGTTCAAGACTTGGAAAGCGATGTGACTGATATGACGGCAGACTCTAAATTTTTGACTCCGACACAAAATATGTAAGTTTAATGCACGTTTTTATAATTTTACGGCTTTGAGTTTGGTTTAATAATTGGAACTAAACAGTGGCTCGGTAAACAAGTAATGGTAGTTGGATAACTTCATTTTAAAAATATTGTCTGTGTATCTCGGTAGTCTGCTGATATTAGTAAATTTAGTGCAAAATTTGTTATCTAGGTACCTTATGTTCCGTGTACTATTTGCTATCTTTGGGTCTTTATCAGTGAATTCTTAATTAGGATGAAACTTTATATAAAATTTCATGTTCATTAATATTCTTTATATAAAACGTTCATCCTAATTAGCAATTCAATGAGAAAGCTGAAACATCAATAGAAATTCCATTGTCTCAATCATTAACCCCGTTTCCCTCTGGGACAGAATTCAAATCCCTCCGCGGGCCTTTTAGAATGATGAGATTTTATCAGGTATAAAGGAGCATGCACGTGACTGATTTGCTTCATCTGATTGGACAAAATGCTCATTAATTATTCATGAGTTTTTGAAGGTTATTTAAAATCGTTTTATTGATAAAATTTGAGCAATCGAATCTATATACAAATTCATCTCTCTGGACTCAGTCCGATTGGCCAATAAAAAGCATCGTTAGAACAACCCTTGTGTCATAATCGAAGAGCCAATAAGAATACGTGACAGTTCAGGGTTTACCAGGGTCTTCTCTCGGAGTAGCCGCCATCTTGGATCTGACCGAGAAGACCCTGGTCACGAGGTTGACCAGCCCTAACAACTCCAAGGATGACTACCGAGGAGTTCTGGGTACGAGGTTCCCAAGGTCAACCGGGAAGTTACTGAAGCGTGAAGTTCAATTCAAAACGTCGAGTTGAAAATAAAAGTCGTCGACTTTGTAATGTGAAACTCGAACGACGAATGCATGACGTGGAGTTTAGAATGAACAGTGACAATCTCGAATTTAAAACTTAACGACAAATATAAAACACGTATGTTGAAACCTTGATAAAGCTTATAAAATACAAAATAACAATATGAAATATTCTACTTGAGTGTAAAATTCATGTGAAGAACTTCGAATTCGAACCATGAATTTTGGCGGGGATAGTACGCCATAGATATTGGCTCCCGTTATTTTAAGTACATGCCCGTATCTCCCTCACTTCTAATGCCAGGCGGCCCAAACTTTGACAGGCATGGTATTGGGTCCCCATAGATCACTTAATGGTGATGCCGTAACGATGATGTCATCGGTCATATGGTTTTACTAGCCTGCGTAGCTCGGCTCAAAAAGGCACGGAAAAGGGCTCGGATGGGCCGGAAAAGGATTCGGAAAAAAGGGCCCGGAAAAGGGCTCGGATGGGCCGGAAAAGGATTCGGAAAGGTTCGGAAGGGAAGGAGGACTGGTCCTCTTTCCCTTCCGAATCCTTTTCCGGCCCATCCGAGCCCTTTTCCGGGCCCTTTTCCGTGCCTTTTTGAGCCGAGCTACGCAGGCTAGGTTTTACAGGCTACAAAGGCTATCACATCAGCAATAATACCCTCGAGAACACACTAAAATACACTTAACATCCACGAGTTCGCCATTGGGGCGCTATGTTTTATTGTTGGGCTGAGAAATTAAGCATTCACATTTGGTAATTGGCTAGTTTGTTCGTATCATTCTTCTACAGATCTTTTTGTCGGCGTGGTCGTTATCAGGCTACGGGTACCGCGCATTCAAGGATTACAATAACGTAAAACACTGAGGGGGATAGGGGTGGGGGAACAAAGAGAGACCAGACGGTCACAGGTATTATAAATTTATTTCAAATTCAACCGTTAAAGAGAACTGAATCCTAAACTTTAGCCCAGTCTACTAATCAATCTAGATATAAAGATTATAATTCAATTTGTGTTCCGGCCGCATCGGAGAAATGAAAATCTGAAAACCTTCCTCACAACCTATGTACAGACACGCTGGCAAAACGTACGTTGTGCAACGCTGGCAGAAAGAACGGCTCTAGTTTCAAATACAAGTTTTTCAATGAATAATTTTATAACTTAGTAAACTCACAGTGAATTACAAATTAAGAAAACTCCAACCTGTTAAAGTTTTAGGCTTAGCAGTTTTCTTGTTTTTCACAAAACATTTCACAAACGTGCCTAAAATTAGAAACAGGGGTGCTTGCCATTGTTTCGTTTTAGTTTGGGCGGGAATTGAAACTGGCGGGAAACGCGCGCGCTGGGCTCTTCAAAAGCGCATGCGCGTGACGTATTGCCGCGGTGTTATGTACAGACGTCTCATGTATTGTAATCTGTGACGTCAGGTACGGGGAAGAACTGGGACATCGCTCCCCACTGCGTCCCCGACTAACGACTACTAATTACGAACTGTTTTCTTTTTGCTGGAGATGTCATTATTGCCCTTGGTATGCAACGTACAATATGTGGAAATTTGCACTGAATGGAGCCGCCAGCTAGATTTATCAGCAGAGAAACGGTTATTTTTCGAACTTATTTTCTTTTCATTGACGTGCAACACAGAGAAATAAAATAGCAGAACTTTATTTATTTTTAAAACATTTTTGTCGTCGTTGGGTCGACTCAGATTAGGTTTCAGTTCGCCATTAAAACTACAGATTATAGTTTTTTGTATTGTTACCACTTTTCTATTTTATTTTACAAAACATCAGAGTTATCATAAATAAGTATAGTCTCAGTTCAGTCACCTCTACAATTCTGTATTAAACATTCAAGCATCGTTAAAAGTAGTTTGCACCATTTCTTCACCTTTTTGGGGAATTTCTATTTACTAAATGCTACATTATACACCTGTTGGATTCATCTGAGCGCAATACTGTACACGTACTGTTTTTATCCCAGCCCAATATTATACACCTATTGGATTCGTCCGAGCCCAATATAGCAAAGTATTTAAGTCGAGACTTGAATATTGGGAGAGACCGTATAGGTCGAATATAATATAAGTGTTATTATACCGAACAAATAATCCTCCAATCAATAAACAGCTCGTGCGAACTCTCCCATGGGCTCTTAGGGGCCGACCATTTGACTTTTGAGGGGGGGGGGGGGGGGGGGGGGGGGGGGTGTTTTTGCAAAAAAAAAATCCTGAAAGCCAACGGTGTTGAAAAAAAATATCCTGCAAGCGGAAAAGCTTTGTTCTGGCTCCGCTATTTTCGCAAAAAAAAATTCGTGCAACACTGCTAAAGAAAAAAAAATCGAGCACAAACAAGAACACCCCCTCCCCCAAAAGTCAACTAGTCGGCCCCTTATCACGCGGCGGCCATGTTGAGTCCCAGGAGAATAAAAAACCTTTGTTTTCGTCCGGTAAACTCATTCTCAAACCCACCAGTGCGAGGCTACCGGGGCCAAATCCAAGATGGCCGAACTGTGGTAATAGTATGTAGCTGTTCTATGTAGCCTGCGTAGCTCGGCTCAAAAGGGCCCGGAAAAGGGTTCGGAAAAGGGTTCGGAAGGGAAAGGAAAAGAGTTCGGAAAAGGGTTCGGAAGGGAAAGAGGCTCTTTTCCTTTCCCTTCCGAACCCTTTTCCGAACCCTTTTCCGGGCCCTTTTGAGCCGAGCTACGCAGGCTAGTTCTATGTGGCAAAATATTGGGCTGGCACGTGACCCTAATAAATACATTTGATTGGTGGATTATTTGCAAGGTATAATAAAATAATAAAGCCTTTATTTATGGAGGGTAAACACTAAATATTGTATAACACTAATAACCTTGTGGCCCCCAATAGTTACGTTACAATATATCTAAACATTGAGATGTATCTAAATTACATAATATTGACTTAAAATATCTAGAAGCTAAAATACAAGAACTAATGTACAACTCAATATATTATTTGCATTTATTCATATTAGTTAATCAGCTATCTGATTTTAAAAATACACGAGCACAATACATATAGGCACACTGAAAATACAATATAGATAGCAATCACACGAAATGACCCACTAAGCCGTTTTACGGCTAAAACTGGTAAAATCTTAAATTAATTAATTTATAATAGCAGAATACTTTTAAACAATATTAGGATTAACTTTACATATGCACAGTTTATTTCGATTGCAAAATATATTTAAAAAGATTGAACTTGTATTGTACTTGGCTGCAATCAGACGCCTTTCATTATCCAACTACGCACAATAAAATAAAAATACGTGTCGATAGTCTTCTAGCTAGCTGACCCCAGAAAGGTTATACTAATCGGGGACACGGATTCCACGGTCGAATTGGAATTTGGGTTGTTATTTTTTAGGAGGGAGGGCAACCGGAGAAAAACCCTCGTAGCATAGGTTAGATACCAACAAACTCGACTCCCATGTTGCGAGAATTGAACTCGGGCCAGAGGTGAGGCAAAGCGCTTAACCACTGCGCAAACCCGGCTCCCCAGTGGAATCCAAATTATGCCCGAGACAGCCTTGGACGAATACAAATATCCTGTGCAATACTGAGTTATTCGTACTCTAGAAAACGCGCAATTTTTATTTACAGAGAAAAAGTTGGATAATAAATATCTTATTAGACAGTTTAGTGTGTAGTTTGGCGAAGATTTTTACTCGCCAATTTGCATTTGGCCCCTCCCTATTACTACATGACTCGTCAAAATATCCGGCCTACACACTACATAGTAAACTGTCTAATATGATACATGTATTATAACAGAGTCAAGGGATGGAGTGAAAAGTGTTTACTGGAAAAATAACTGGGGACTGCAAAGGATTTACTTGGGGTAGTGCAGTGGTAAGCGCATTCACCTCTCGTCTAGGTCTACTAATCGGGGATGGACACGAATTCCTCGGTCGAATTGTAATTTAGGTTGTTTTTTTTCAGGAAGGGGGAAAACCGGAGAACCCGGTGGAAAATCCACAGAACAAGGGCGAGTCGCCAACAAACTCAACTCGCAAATGGCGCCGTGACCAAGAATCTAACACAGGCTACAGGTATGGACAAAATTAGTTTTTAGTTTTAGCAGATGGGAATTTTTGGAGGTATCCCAAGTAAGCTTCTTTGTCAACATTTAAGTCCTCATAAAAAAATTAAAGAACCTCCTGGAACACAACACACACAGGACAGTTGTGTGTCACGTGATTGAACACGTGATTCGACTTAGAAGTTTACCATTAAAACAAATGAGCAGTAAATTAATGCTACATTTTCTAAGGCAATAATTCAGGATAATAAATATTTTAAAATTCCTATACTGTGTCAAGCTGGCTTAGGATAATCATGGCAAATAAGTAACCGTATAGGTAACCATATAGACCCTATAAAGCCTTGGTCAAACGGTTTCAACATTGATTCAGCCAACACATCCTCCCCCGGTTGAATTAACAACTATCCTCAAATGGAAAACACGCTTGAAATAATTATAATCGTTAATTCTAATGACAACCTTAAAACCAGTCAAGGATAAACATAAACATTTGTTATATTCCGAACGGCAGTAGACCGGTTTAGTGCAGTAGTGCTGACGTCTGCACTACACTGCAGTACATGCAAAGGGCTACGAGTTCGAGTAGGAGCGCTAAAAAAAATGTTTCCTCTCTTTACCTCTCTTCTTGTTTACCTGTGAACCCTAGCTCTAGGCGATTTAGAACCCGTTCTTTACCCGTGAACTCGTCCTATGGTTAGGGTTTAGTTTGTGGTTCGGGTTAGGATTTGTCGTAGAATTAACGATTATCATTATTCCAAGCGTGTTTGCCATTTAAGGATAATTGTTAATTCAGCAATGTTGAGTAAATAAGTTGCGAGAGACCTGGGAATGAGAACCAGACTGTTCTTATCCACCCTGCCGCCATAGGTGTGCATGCGCGTATTCAACAAATGTTGACTGAAGCGATGAAACGGTCTCAATACGATTCAACATTTCCGAGAATAATGAAAGTCAATTAAATGTTGGAGAGATGTTGAATCAAATGTTAAACGCATTCAAATTCTATTCGACATGCTTTCAATATCTTAACACCTTTCAACAATGTTGAAAAGGTCACGTCAAACGTTTTCAACATCCGGTTTCAATAAATGCTGTACCGATCTGGGGCGGATCGAGGATTCTCTGAGGGGGTTCGATTATGGAAACTTCTTTGTTTTTCCTTATATTAAAAGGCAGGGAGAAGAAGGGGGTTCGATCGAACCCCCCTTTTATCCTCTGGATCCGCCCAGGCCGATTGACGTTAAACTGAAGAGTCAGGAGGTGTGATACAACAGTATGTCACTTCTCACTAAGGCCACTTGGGGGGTGGTCTAGTTGAATGTATCTGTCCCCCCGGACCAGCAAGAGATGTGGTTCCCATAAGAGCAATGTCAATTTCTCTTGCAGCTTGTCGTCCTTCTGCCATTGCTGTAACTACTAGAGACTGACCATAATGACAATCTAGAATGAATTTAAAAAATAGAAATTAACTTTAGAAAAACTATACACGTTATGGCATAGGATGAAATTCCGAAAAGAGATTGAGGATGGGTTTTATAGACTTTTGTATGGGATTTTGCAGTCTTGTGTGTACACCTATTAAATCGTTCGCCATCTGAAACGTAGCTACGAGTTGATAGTGTACTGACCACCGTGAGAAGCATAAGAGCTAGCCTTCCTCTGCAGAAGATAGCGCCCCAAATGTCAGCTGTACCTCGTCTGACAAATTGGTCAGCGCCTCTCGACCAATACATGATATACAGTCAGCCGCAAGGGCCTACCGAGACTCAACCCGGTGTCGGTTGACATGTCACCGATCATGGGTCGACACTGGCGATAGGACGCTTAAAGGGTTACCCGAGTGAAAAACACATTTGGACTCATTTTTGACGTCACTTCGTCCCACCGGAGTCTTGCGGTTAACTAGTAGCGACTTGTTTTCTTTGTATAATTTTTACATGCTCGGAATTAGAGTAGATTTTCATCGATATGGCAGAGCCATTTCGTACTAGAACAAAACTGAATACGATGAAGACGATATTGTGAGAGAAGTTCAGAAGACTGGGAGGACGAAGAAAAGCACGTGGAAGGCGAGAATATCAGACGGACAACATGATCGATCAAAGATTGTAGGGAATGGAATTATTTTTGTGATAAAATTGCTTCGAGTGTCTCGTTCTTGTGTCATTGCCTATTCTCTACTCTGTTGGGCTAGTTATGATCGGTTTTTACAGGGAGATTTTAACTTTTCAGGTGTTTCGTGTCAGTAGCACGTCGGTCGTCGCCTTTTGTTGTTCGTCTGATATTCTCGCCTTCCACATGCTTTTCTTCGTCCTCCCAGTCTTCTGAACTTCTCTCACAATATCGTCTTCATCATATTTTTGTTCTAGTACGAAATGGCTCTGCCATATCGATGAAAATCTACTCTAATTCCGAGCATGTAAAAATTATACAAAGAAACTAAGTCGCTACAATTAACCGCAAGACTCCGGTGGGACGAAGTGACGTAAAAAACGTCACAGGAATTAATGTAAACAAGATGGCGGCACCCAGGTCTTCGCGGGGCTAACTTGAGGGGCTCGTTCTCAACTCTGAAAAAGTTTTATCAAATTTTAACAAATTTTCTGAACAAAGTACATCTGAAAAATGCTTTTGAGCCCAAATGTGTTTTTCACTCGGGTATCCCTTTAACACTGTGTAAAACACAACAACGGGAGTACAAGACTCTAGAAGCAGTGAGCGAATGGAATAAAAAAAATTTTTTCATGAAAACAAAGCCAATTTTTAGCCCAATTCTTCCTGGACTAGCTTTGCAAAAGTAGCACGCACGCGCACACAGACTCCACCAAACTTTGTTTTGAAACCCGAGACCAAATATTGAACACCCAACTCTACCCCTTGATTCTCAAGTAACCTGACGAATTGCGAAAGGTCTAAAATAACAATGCTTAAAGGGGAACTCAACCCTAAAATCAACCCAATGTCTATACAAACATGTATTCGAAATAAATAGGTTCTGCTATTTAATTGTTCTGTGTTGCGCGTCTAGCAAGAGAAAATCCGAAAACCTTCCTCACAGCCTCCGGTATGTACAGACGGCTCAAGTCTTGTAATTTGTGACGTAGTATACGGGGAATAAATTAGTTTTGCCATGCCGTCCCCTACATTGAATAGCAGGCCTAATGGCTTCTAATTGCGGACCATTGTGCTTTCTTTGTGCTAGAGGTGTGATCGTTCTTCCTTGGTATGTGTGACGTACGTTATGGGGAAATTTGCACTGAATTGAGCCGCCACACAATATAGATTTTTCAGCGGAAAATCGAACTTGGAGACTAATTTTCTCCTCATAGACGCGCAACACAGAAAAATAAAATATCAGAACTTATTTCTTTAGAATACATCTTTGTAAAGACGTTGGGTTGATTTTAGGGTTTAGTTCTCCTTTAACTGAAGGAAACTGTGTAACAACGATTGAGAATACTACAATTTGCGTATATGTTAGAACTTTGTGCAGGACGTTTGCAAGGTCTACATGCCATCACTGATCTGTACTCACCTCCCGCTGTATACAGCTTGTTCACACTTGTCATGTATTCGCCTCTTTTTGTAGCGAAGTTTCCCCGAGGGTCCTGATACAAAAATAGAGGAAAGAAACTACTGTCAGCAACACAAATGAATAAAAAGCATTTCCATCAAATATAGTTGAACTTCTCGTAAACGTGCCTAAATAACCCTTTTTGCAAATTCAACCTCCGAAAAGTTTTGAGCACTTTTGTGAAGAAAGTTTTGGTTTATAGTGAACACTTTGTTCTACGCTTGTTTGAAATCGTGTAAATGTGACCTTTCCTGACCCATGACCGCGTAAGTAAAAGCCTTAATGTATTATTCTCCATATCGCCTTTCTTTCACAACAACATCGATGCATAGAAAATATACACAGTTTGTGAGTTGTTAGTAAAGTCATTTTAGTCAACATGTAAGTATGCTCTTCAAATGATTGCAAAGCCGAATTAATTATATGACGTCAAGATGACGTCTATACAGGAATCGACCCAGGCTTTTACTTACGCGGTCATGGGTCAGGAAAGGTCACATTTACACGATTTCAAACAAGCGTAGAACATAAGTATTTACTGTAAACCAAAACTTTCTTCACAGAAGTACTCAAAACTCGGAGGTTCGTGGCTATAAAAATTGCAAAAGGGTTATAGCCAGCCTAGTCCTTTGGCCTTCTGGCTGGTATTTTGTCCGAGTGGGTTAATGGGATCCCTGTGGTTTGTAATGGCAGTGACGTCACAAGCCATTACAAACCACAGGGATCCCATTAACCGACTCGGACAAAATACCAGCCAGAAGGCCTAGGGACTAGGCTGGGTTATAGGCACTTTAAACGGGCCGTCTCAGCCTTTATTGATGCCCTAGAAAGGAGCGCAAAGAGACTCGTTGAGACGGCTGAAGAAAGGTGGTCGCTTAAGTGAGATTTTTACGAGAGATTTGAATGAGGAACTAACGAAACTGGTTTTTAGGAACGATTTGCTTAAAGGAGCAGTGTCACGATTCTGATTGGTTGTTATAGACAATGGCAAAATCACGCTATGTCACGCGCCGCTGCAAATTTCCCTTTCGATAGAAATAAATAAAATGCTGCTTTATAAAAATATAACATTAAACCTAACCATATAATACTGAAGTATAGTTTTAAAGCAATTTCGGCTCGAGATATCGTGCAAATACGCCGATGCAAGCGGATTACTCACGGACTTCTACTTCTGTCACATCTTTTGATTTCTTGTCCGCCTGACACATTTTCAAAACTTTGGGCATGAATACTAATCGTGACACTGCTCCTTTAAGCGAGGTAGTTTGAGACACCTTAGTTAAAATACTTTAATTGTTCCTCACCACTTTGGCACCAAATTATATACCCTGTTTATGTTCCTCACCACTTTGGCACCAAATTCTATACCCTAGCTGTTTATATTCCTCACCACTTTGGCACCAAATTCTATTTATGTTCACCAAATTCTATACCCTGTTTATGTTCCTCACCACTGTGGCACCAAATTGCATACTCTATTTATGTTCCTCACCACTTTGGCATCAAATTGCTTGGCAAGTGACTTCTCGGGGCCAACGAATCCAAGCGCAATTAACACAAGATCCGCCTTGAACTCTTGCTCACTGTTCGGCACCTCTTTGATGACCCATCGACCGCTAGGCTCCTAAAACACACAAGTAAGACAGATAAAATATTTATAATGCCATTGAGAGTTTATCTAGTAGATTTGTAATGTCTGAAAAGGTTTACGAGTTGATCAATACTTCAAATATCGAAAAATCCCGGTTATAAGCCCAGGGTTTATATGGTAGGACGATTTAGATATAATATCTGATCTCCCTGCTGGACAACAACATTCCTGGAAAAACAACCAGGATGAAAAACATGTTTGGAAATGCGTTAGCAGAAACCTACTTTAATAACGCTTTTTGACACTAGCCTTTTCACTACCCATATAACTTTGTTTAGTATTTATGATAGGTTTTCGCTTTACTAGTTTCGAAGCATGCAACATTACGATAAACTTTTTTCAGTCAATTTAAAGTGACGTGAACAGGGCTTGGGAGAAGGGGGCTTATACCTGGAGGGGGTTATATAACCGGGAAGAATTTGTTACCAGACTAGCGGGCTTATAACCGGGAGGGCCTATAACCGAGGGGAGCTTACAAGCAGGATTTTACGGTATGTGTTCTTGTGAAAGACACATGGAGGCATGGCCTTAGTCAGTGAACAGTTCTTTATCGACTAATAGTTGACAAGGGTCTGCCAGCTGCCGTGGTGCTGGTGATGTTTCGAGCGTGTACTGCATGTGTTATATACACCTACAACCTCCACTGAAAAAAAATGTTCCCAGTGGATATCTAAATCTATTGCTGTGTTTATCTCCTGTAAGTTGTACACTAGATATTAGTTATGGACTGATTTTCCTGTCCAAAAGACTCATTTGAATTTCCCGAACGCCGCCATCTTAGATCTTATGACGTCACACGGTTGCCCCTGTTGTCACACAACAAACGCTATGACGTCATAAGATCCAAGATGGCTGCGCGCGGGAAATTCAAATGAGTTTCGTGGCCAGGAAAATCGGTCCATAAATGTCATGTAGTGTACAATTCACAGTAGAAAAACACGGTAATAGATTTAAGCATCCATATTAGAGGAACATTTGAGGTCCCCTTTAAAAGATTTCAGTTAGTAGGTTGTGCAACTCGGTTGCGAAACACCCAGTAATCAAACGGAAGCCAGGTTTAAGAAAGACCCCACGTGTACCTTGACCCATTTTATTTCCACTGCATTGAGTCCTTTCACGTGACCCTTGTCGTCACTGAGAAATTCCTGAAATTTATCAATAAAAAACAAGAACTCAGTTTCAAGAACAAGAGTATTCTAAAGCCGGTGATATGGAATAGTCCCTCTTTCGATATATGCTTCACTTGTCACGCACAAAAGCTTCATTTGTGAGGCTCTGGGGTAAATAAAATTATTCTTTTCTAGAGAATACCCGGGAGAATAGAATACATTTAATTTACCCGGAGCCTCATATTGAAACCTTTGTGCGTGACAAGTGAAGTGCGTGACAAGTGAAGTGCGTGACAAGTGAAGTGCGTGACAAGTGAAGTATATATCGAATGTGTGCTATCGCATCATCACCACTACCACCATAATAAACTGATAATATTTTATTAAACATTGATATTATAGATATCAGATGTGACAATAAAATCAGTATATACACTTGAATAAGAGAAGTAAAACTAGATTATACTTAAATATTAGACTATATTTATAAATGTTCTTAGAAGCGCACTAACTACCATGGAAAGCGTGCTGTGATGTTCTGAGTGTAGTCCCTCGATCTTCAAACATGTACTCAACACAGTACAACTATTTTAGCGCAGGTAAATGTTAGAAGAGGTAGAATACGACTCCAACTGATTTTATTTTCATGTTCAATACCGCGGTCGGGATTTGGAGCAAACAGAACATACACACAAGCTTACGTGGTCGTAACCAAAAAATCGAGGCAATATTTCAAAAGATTTCTCAATAGACCTAATTCATCGTTGTCCCAATACAGATCACGTGACGTCTCCAGGGGATTTAGGGCTTTGTGTTGGAGTTTGAGAAATGTATGCCTTTTCCCGTGGGATAAAAACAACAACAAAGAAACAGGGGTTTTCGCAAGGGTTTTGTCAGGTGATCTAAACTGGGGAAACATTGAGGGAAGCGAATTAGGTATATTCCCAATTATCTACAGGTATTCACACATGATGTAATGACTGTACTCGTATGTTTCTTCCTCGATTTCAAGCTGAAGCTACACGTACAGTTTTACATTTCACTACCCGTTGAAAAGTTTATGTGGAATAATCCTTTGCGCAAGCAGTCTAGCCACTTTTAAAAACTACCAGAGCCCAGAAAAAGTTGAGAAAATAGTAACACATTTTAGGCAACAAACCAAGATTGAATCGTTTTGCCATCTCGCCGAGCAACGCAATAGTTTTGCTGCGTACAATGTAAGTTGCTGACCTTGCTCATGATGTTGTAGACTCGAGGATCGCGGCCATACTTGATTGCGACCTACAAGAAAATGACCACAAATGAACTTTAGAAGACATTATTTCATCATGCTATCTTGAGCCCAGGTTAAACTTGCAAGTCGATGTAAGTAATCGTTGGCAAAAGTGTTGGAACGGAACAAGTATAACATTGGTTTTCGTTGTAATATGCAAAGCATCAACCAAGGGAGCACGGCAGACTTGCCTGTTTTCAACCTAGTCCCCAGGGTCTTCTCGGTCTGATACAAGATCGCGGCTACCCGAGTAGCCGCCATCTTGGATCTGACCGAGAAGATCCTGGAGACGAGGTTGACTTGTTTTGTTTCACTCACGATCTCTTCCAACAATGCGACTTTCCGCTGACAATAATTAATGTTGGCGCTCACGAGGGACGTATGCCGAGCGAGCCCCAAAGGGGATAGAAAAGGCGGGGAGTGAAACCGTTAAAATTATGTAGCTTGATGCTCGTAGCAAATTGCTAGGCACAGGAGCCGTTGCTAGGCACGGATCGGCTGTAAACACAACACAAACTAGAAGGAACAGGTGGGAGTACCTACACCAAGTAATTACATACGGATGAAGAAGCTATTGCTAGGCACGGATTTGAACAAAGTACTGTGAACACTACAAACCAGAAGGGAGGTGGGAGAATTACATACGGAGGAAGAAGCTATTAAATTAAATTGAGGTGTGCGCTCGGCACTACGAGTCTCGTGCGCGCCAACATTAATTATTGTCAGCAGAAAGTCGCATTGTAGAATTTCAATCGAAAACCGCTCTATAGATTGTTTTCACTAAATCCCCAGAAATTCAAATGACAAAGGGCATGGCGGCCATGTCGGTGTACAGAACAAAAGAAGCTAACTAAGAATCTATTGTTAACTGTACACCAACATGGAGGCTATGACGTCACGTGACAACCACCTATGTGCCACAATAGACCTTTCCCATGCGGCGGCCATCTTGGAATAAACAGAGTTCAACCGAGGCTGGGTAAGCATTGACAATAGGTTTATTCCAAGATGGCCGCCGCGTGGGAAAGGTCTATAGACCCATTCGAAAAATGGCGTCCAATTTAACTAACTATTGTTTAGGCTTGACTAGCCTCGCTTACACGTTCAAAAGCTTTTGTGTGTACTGACTAGCCTCGTGTTCACGTTACCAGGACAATAGCTTTTTAAATTGGACGCCATTTTTCGAATGGGTCTATGGGTTCCATTCTACTGCTCTCACCTCCTCGTGCCCATACTCCACTCGGAATACTCTGGGCCATGTTGGCCAGGGGTTGTTGTTTGAACGCGACTGCGGTGGCTCAGCTAACAGCTCGAACGTCACAATGCTCTTGGCATTCTAAACTCAAGGAAAGTATCAGTACATTAGTTTTGATTAATTGGCGTTGCACATATTAATTGTATTCAGTTTAATCTAGAAAAGGTTACTGCTTTGCCGGCGAATAACGAGATAGAGGTGTCAAGTAGATCATCTATGGGATGTACGTACCCGGAGCACGTTACACGTAATATTTAAAACACGTCTCGAGACAAGTTACACAACTCATGTTAAACGTTATTTTTCGTGCAACTAATAGAAATTTGTTGTAGAAATTAGAAACTATTCGTGCAACTTGTAAGTTTAAAAAAGGGGATGTTACACAATAAAATGTTCGTGTAACTCGTAACTTTGTAACACAAAAGAACAAGAAAAAGTGTACCGTGTGACAGAGCCTAAAGGATTTTTTTAAGTTTAAGTAATAGTCAAGATAAGAACTGTAGTGCCCCACGGCAAGGAATGTTGAAAGGTGCTCATTTTCTATTCTTCTTTCTCGTTTTTTTTTTTAACTTTTGGTATATACGTATAACAGCAAAACCGTCGATACTGCTGAAAAGAGCACCTCAAAGTTAGTCAAAATCCCAAATTTGAGAGTTATATCTTGAATAGGAGCAAAGTTATAGGCCCGCAAACTCGAAAACATTTACAGACGTTTGTATGGAAATTGACTGGGGGGCAAGTTTGTGCCCCCGAGTCGAAATTTCCATACAATCCCGAAATTTTCCGAGTTTGCGGGCCTGTATCTTTGCTCCTATTCAAGATATAACTCTCAAATTTGGGATTTTGACTAACTTTGAGGTGCTCTTTTCAGCAGTATCGACGGTTTTGCTGTTATACGTATATATCAAAAGCTCAAAAAAACCGTGCAAGGGTCTATTTCATTGGTTGATACTTATAAATTCAATAGAAACCCATCGAAATAATGCATTTTCATTCGATATTTTTTTGTGGTTTGAATTTATTTTTGATCAAACTAACTATGGTTTAATTTCGAAGAATATCGTGTGTGGGGAAAGTTCTCAAATTTGCGATTGAAAAATCTTTTGTTTTCTCTATATCCGATTGGCTGGATGGTGGCTTGTCTGAGTTTTCACAGAAAAAAGAGCCAATAGCATAAAAATACTTTATTTTCGAGATGTAGTTTGGACTGCAGACACCTCCTAAAGCTCTAAGGCATATTCAAGCAAAATGGTATGTGAGGGAGGCTCATTGCCGCAGAACAATGGATTCTACTACAGTTCGTATCTGGACCATTACTGAAGTGTTATGAATGGTTTGATATTGTTCCTGGATCAATCCCGGTTTCTGGGAAACCCCCACCCCTCCCCCACACTTCACCGTAACCTTTAATGGTTAACCATTAATAAACATGCATATCAAAGGGAGGGGTGGGTGGGTAGTTTCCCAGAAACTGAGATTGAGCCGAGTTCCTGTACCTGTCTTACGGATGTCCCAATACAGTCTACTCCAGTATCACCACCTCCTATCACAATCACATCCTTACCCGTGGCATCCAGGGATGGTAGAGCATAGTTACCTTGGAAACCAAATGCACTAGTCATTAATTGGTCAATTTTACGATTACGTCCAGAGCCCGAAGCATTTGCTAAACGTCTTTGACAACGTGTACAAAAAAAGGACTTTTCACATATGGCAAGGGCATACTTTTTATTATACACTGGTTTTCATCAATTAAGAGGCCATTAAGGTATGTAAACCGCCATGTGAAACGAGTAGCAGCTGACGTTTCGAGCGTTAGCCCTTCGTCAGAGCTGTTTGTCTATATATGTTTACTTACTAGCGATATATTAAACGAAGCAGATTTCGTATGAGTGCGGCAAACTACGGCACTGATTACGGTACGGTTACTGTACGGCATGCCGTGACTTTGAAATGGTTTCTCTATTGTTTTGTCCTGCTGATCCAACCAAATTACACAGTTACGGTACAGTAAATTACAGTAGTTTGTCCCACTCATACAAAATTCGCTCTATCGTCAAGGTACGTTTAAGATGTTGTCACAGTAAGTAAGGCCTTGAAAATGAAGGGTGAAATATTTCACTCGAATAGAAAATCAAGACCACATGATAAAACGCAGTAGTTCTAAAGAATAGGAATAGAGAACTTACCCATTTGTCTTTTTTGGCTTGTCTCAAGGAAGTTCATAGCATAGTGGACGCCCTCCAAGCTGCGTCCTTAAAAACGGTCATCAAAACATTGTCACGTTATAGTTAGAAAAATAATAATTAGAAATTGCATTTGTCATTACTGGAAAAAAAGTCAGAGCAGTTTTAAAGTTGTGAATAGCCACCGCCAGGTTGTATTTAAATGAGATTTAATAATCGAGATTGGCCAGCATATTGTTCTCATAATTGCATGCGTAATAAGTCGTCTTGTGTGATTTTGGGATTGCTTTGCAAATAGCTATTGGCCAGCAGACAGTGCTCTTTTGACGCATGCGCAACGGGGTCGTCAAATGTGACTAGTTTGTCCTCGTGCTCAGTTCTAGCTTGCTTGCTTCGCATTTGCTTGACGGATTGCCCACCCGTCCCTACTATGGAAGGTCTAAGACCTAGGTAAGTATCTTTTTTCCACTGTGAAACCAGTGTGACAGGTGCCGGGGGTTGACCCGTGGCTTGATTGCCATGGTTCCCTCCTTAGTTGCGCATTGCTTGCCTGTTGCTAGTAGTTGCATTGGAAGTACTATAGTAAGAGTACAATGTCACGAGCAAAAACCAGCCTACCAGGTATGGGTAGATCTCTAGGCCACGTTGAACCGACAGCTAGCAACACAGCGTCATTATCGGCCATTAGCTCTTTAGCGCCAATTGTCTTGCCAACCTCCGCGTTTGTTATAAACTTGATACCTTCCTTTTCCATCAGGTCGAGGCGACGTTGTACAACCTGTCAACAAGAAAAAAATGAATACCGCGAGAGCTCGTGTAGGTGAAACAAATGGTTGCCTGAAAAGGCGGTTTATCGTACGTATAGTTTGTTAGACTATTATCCAAAGTTAAATATTAGCACTTCATTTTTTTCCTGGGTTACGAGCTGGAGGTTCGTCTACTGATAATTAGCAAAAAAAATCAAAATAAAATGTTACAAGTATCCAACACTTTTTGGTCTTCAGCTGGGCCTGCATTCCATTCAGTCCAACTTGGAGGGGGTTTACTACTTACATTCTTGTCAAGTTTCATGGAAGGTATGCCGTACATCAGTAGACCTCCACATCGGTCGTTACGTTCATATAGTGTCACCTCATGACCCGCCTATTAACATTAACAAAACAGCGATGAGTAAATTACGATATTAGGTCACTCTACGATTGCTCATCGAAAACAAACGGTAAAGCATTCGAAAAGGAACCTAAATCCAACCAACTTTTTGTGTTCAAATACCAAATGCGCAGTCTGATATCAAGAATCTGGTCCTTTATATCCAGTAAGTCTGTACCAGTTGAATGAAGTGGAGTTATTGCCTTCAAAACGTTGGCAAACACTCTCCTGTTTTGCATATAATCAGCAACAGACTCTAGCAATATTCAGCAAACTCAGTGGTCATGATTTGTGATATCAAAGGTATATGAACGCACCTTGTTCAGTTGTACGGCCGCTGAAAGTCCAGCAGGTCCACTACCTACAACAGCGACCTTCTTCCCAGTTCGTGAGAGAGGAATCTAGACAAACGACAAAATAATCATGCAGAAACCTTTTAAGAATTCTAAAAGTATAATCACAACACCAAAGCATGGAGTAGTGCTACGCAGCAGTAAAATATATAAACAATAATCTATCTGTAGTGTTAAAATATGCACTGACATTTGTCCGAGGATATTATATGTTCCGAGAAGCGAACAGTTTCCGGGAGCGAAGCGAACAGTTTCCGAGAGAGAAGCGAACCGTTTCCGAGAGCAAGGCTCGAGGAAAACTGAGTTTCGAGGAACAGGTACTGTCCAAGGACAAGAGCGACACATCAGTTCAAATTTCATAGCCACAAAGTAGGTTCTTGTCTTTGTAATCCTACAAATATTTTATTCCAATATTTTCTTTGCGCGCTACACTCATAAGGGATTTATTCGCTGGTATTTGTCGTCTGCCGGGGATCAAATATCGGGTCACGTGACGCATTCCACCAATCATGCATAATCATGCGGGAGAAAATATTTGCTGGGTTATAAGAGCTGATAGCCTCGTAACAGGGAACCAATCAGTAGGCTCGATGGTCAGTGGGCGTGTCTACATTTAAGAAATCGAAAACATTTCCCGTGTTTCTATAGGGTTATAGAAACACGAGTGGGAGTTTGGGAGAACGAGAAATGGCAATGGGAATACGAGCCAGAAGGAAGAGTGTTTCCACAGCTATTTCGAGTTCTCCCAAACTTTCACACAAGGGGGAAATGTTTTCTATTTCCTTTATAAAATAAACGAATAAAAGCACGGAAATACTCGCTTAATTTGATAACCAAAATGTAAATTCTCACAACTAGCTCAAGCGCGCGCTCAACTGTCTGTGTTTCTATAGAGTTATAGAAACACGGCTTACAGCCAATCAGAGCGCGCGTACTATCGAAACTATTTTATAAAGAATAATAGAATATGGGATTACATCAATAACGAACTTTATTGACGTATTTCAGTTAGTGGTGATACAGTAAGCAGCCTTTCCAACTCATATTAGCTGTTCATATAGAGCGGGTTTCGATTGAGCGTCGAAAGTAATGTGATTGCTTTGGTTAATGTAATTATCAACCATCCAGTTCTAAACTAAAACCAAACATTCATGCCACGAAATCAATTGTCGTTTTAGCGAGAGTTATCCACGATTGCGTTTACTTTTCCTCATGATTGATTCGACTAAAACCAATCACGAATTACTTCATTGCATTTTATTTGCTCCCGTGATTGGCTCATTGCGTTTTTACTTGCTTCCGTGATTGGCTCATTGCGTTTTTACTTGCTTCCGTGATTGGCTCATTGCGTTTTTACTTGCTTCCGTGATTGGCTCATTGCGTTTTTATTTGCTCCCGTGATTGGCTCATTACGTTTTTACTTGCTTCCGTGATTGGCTCATTGCGTTTTTACTTGCTCGTGATTGGCTCATTGCGTTTTTACTTGCTCGTGATTGGCTCATTGCGTTTTTACTTGCTCGTGATTGTCTCATTGCGTTTTTACTTGCTCGTGATTGGCTCATTGCGTTTTTACTTGCTCGTGATTGGCTCTGTAATTGCTATGGTTTTACGACACTCAATCGAAAATCACTCTATACACATAGGTCATATATATATATATAAAAAAATGCCACATTCTAACCTGTGGCTTTATCCATCCCATCTCAAAGGCGTGGTCAATAATGGTACACTCGATCTTCTTGATCGTAACGGGCTGCGCATTGATGCTTAGCACGCATGCGCCCTAAAAACGCAAATGTTAAAATTAATACGTATTTCACTTATCGACCCTATCGTCGAGGGAACGATTTTCCAAAACAGTTCAACATCTCGTAAGCGACCTCAACGTCGAACGAAGGACGCTTAAAGAGGGTCAGCGTAACGATTTGACTGAGGAAAAAGCTAAACAGGTTTATTAGAAACATGGTCGCTTACGAGAGGGGTTTGATATCAGATTTGAATTTAATATAAATGAATGATTTATAAGGAACCCATGGAGTGATAACAGGGCGCCAAAATTTCATGCATTTGTTTGGCAAAAGGTATATTTTCCCCATATTTTGCATTAATTCAAATTCCTTATCTGATGAACCCGTGTGACGGAAGACCTTACCTCGCACGGGGCTGGGCATACTCTCCCGGTGAACTCTGGGAAATTGTTGGTCAGGAGAAGCCTTTCAAGTGCACCGTGCCAATCGTCCTGATAGACAATAGTAACATATGACGTCATATATTGCTCTGTAAAGTAAGTCAACACAAAGTAATACTGGCTCGAGAGGATAGAACATTATTAGAACATTATTTGTACCTGGAATACGAGGTCATTCCATTTGGGAATGATGTTACCCAGAGGGCATCCGGCGTGTGATTGACAGAAGGGCACGCCACAGTCCATACACCGCGCTGCCTGCACCTTGAGGCCTGTACGCTTGTGGCTATAGATCTCCTTCCAGTCTTTGACGCGTTGTCTGGCGGGACGGTATGGGCTACCACTGCGCGCATACTTGACGAAACCTCTGAGGATGAGAAAGAAAAATGTTAAAGACTCCGAAGCCACAAACAAACCTTAGATGATCAAAAGGTCACGCACATAAGTTCGAACAGCTTTAGTAAACCACAAACTATCAATTTTAGGAACACATTAAGTGCTAATACTTACGGTACGAGGCTAGCATGAAATCAAAGTGTTTTTCGCAATTTTTATGATGAAAAATGTTCTTTCTAAGAAATTCAATTGGTACTGCGCAAGGGAATGTTCTACTAGCAGAGACGCCGTATACGCGAGCTTCGATATAAGTGCATTAAAAGTTTAAAACAATAGTTCTTGTGTGTTTAAAATGGAGTGTCGCGGCTCTACTTCTTCGCCTGGTTAAATTTATCAAGTACAGTTGAACCTCTCGTAAGCGACTGTTTCTAAAAAATGTTAGTTTGCTCCTCAGTCGAATCAGTAAATTCTCTAAAGCAACCACCTTCATTTCACATGATCGCTTACGAGAAGTTAAACTGCACTCAGATCTTTGATCTTCAGTTCCATGGTTGAGTATCACAGTAAATTTAACAATAACGGAATGATTGTGACACTAATAGTCCAATGCATAGTTCGCATGGAGTTGACTCTCTGAATTTCAAACGAGACCTGAAACAACCATGGGGGCTGATCAAAGTCAGGACCCGGATAATCCATAGAGCGAATAGGAATTTAGCGTGTTGGTTTTTGCGGAGAGAGAAAAACCGAAGAACCCGGAGAGAAACCCTCGAAGCAAGGGCGAGACACCAACAAACTCAACTCACATATGGCGCCGCGTCCGAGAATCGAACCTGGGCCACAGAGGTGAGAGAAGAAGTGCGTAACCACTGCGCCACCCCGGCTCCCCTCTGCGCTGATACAAGCCCTCTTTCTATGAATATGGATAGATTAACATGCTAACTAGGTACAAGGCTCTAACTAAGCTGTCTCAACTCCAGCCTCGATGTCACCAAAGGCTTGGTTACCTTTCAAAATGGCGGTCAAGAACTACGAATTGGAATATTCTAAAGTATGGCCAGTTGAACGGAGATCCGGGTGCGCAAAGCATGAATGGACAAATTCACCAGCCCATTGCATGGCTACTAAGTCGGCAAACGAGTGGCTTAACTAATACATAACTAAATAAATACGATATCTTGACAGTCAACTCGATGGCGGTGAAACGACCGTGTAGTTATGATGAAATAACCCGGAGCGAGAGCCGACCATTAAAGCTGTATGCGCTCTGATTGGTCAGGAAAAGCTTCTCCATTCAGTGAATCCTCTCTACATTGTATCCTTCTCACCTTGTTTTATCCAATACTCTGTCTATGATCTGCTGCTCCATCGTGGAATCAGGTATCGCTTCCTCTATATCGGCAATCGGTTGATCTCTGATCTTCTTGACAGGAGGTGGCGAGTTCTCTTTCTTCTCTTCCTCTTTGCTCACTATTTTCTCCTTCTCTGTTTTCTACAAATGCAAACGACTAATCAATATAGATATGACTTCATTCAACGTACTCTGGCTTGCTATCGTTCTCATCTCCTTAATGAAAAGAAGGAGCGCAAAAATGGATCGGAAATCATTGGAACCACAGTAAACAAACTAGGTCAACCAGATAGTCAAGGGAACCTCCACTGAAAATCAAGGTTTGCTCTCAAATTTCCTTATGGATACCTAAATCTATTGCTGTGTTTGTCTCCTGTAATTGTGCACTAGGTGTCAGTTATGGACCGATTTTCCTGTCCATAAAACTCATTTGAATTTCCCGGATGCCGCCATCTTAGATCTTATGACGTCACACGGTTGCCAGAAAACACTGAACAGCTTGTTCTTGTGTAACAAGTGATAAATTGTCGTAACCTGCAAATGTTCAAACTTAATTTGAAAATGCTAATTCAACTGAGCTCTTGATGACTTATCGGATATTCAAGACTTTATTCCGTAATCAAATGAACATTTACCTTTCTCGCCATTTACCTTACTATTCTAGTTTTGTTTATATGTCATAGTAACCTCACTGTTTCTTGTCCTGGCTTCCTCGCCACTGATTCCAAATGCATATAAATATCGATATTTTAAAAGGTATATTTGTAGCAAACATTACTCACCTCAGCTACTACCTCTTCACTCATCTTCTGCAACGCCATCTTGTAGTCTCGTGGCATTACCTACGAATCATATCATGTAGATGACGCTTTTAATGTGCCCCAACTTCATTTTAGTTTTAATTATGTTCAAAAAGACTACATGAAAACTGAGGACGAATGAAAAAGAAAAAAGTGAAATTGGTGCATTCCTTCCTGATTTTTAAATCGTGATAATTCCCGGGGAATTTTGTTTCACGACTGCGCAGTTAGGGGTCTGGGTAGAGTGTCGTAAGATCAGGCAAAAAGACCATTGTTCACTAGCACTTGTTGTAGTTTCTATTGTTATGGATTCTTGATCTTACGTCACACACAATGCATGATGTACTAGAGCATTGCTTCTAGTTGGTGTACTGCCGCTCGATCGTGAAACAGCAGGTCGCTGTTCGCCTTTTTTAACCAACTTGAACAGGTCGTAGATAATCAACGATTCACGCAAAAACATCTCTTCCTTAAATTTAGCAGTTGGCGAACACGAAGTTCAGTTCCAAGGGGGTGGAGTGGAGGAGGAGGAGGAATTATTCTGGGGGGGGGGGGGGGGGGGAGAGTAGTAATGTCACAACATTCCGATAAGAATAATAAATAAGCCGCGTCATGCAAAAAGGGCCCCGACGACATGAAATGGAAATATCGTTTGAAGCTGTTCTATGTTTTGGATACCTGTGGTACCATTAGAATCTACATTATGAGCACCACAATCTGTTACTGACATGTAGTTTATGAAATTGACAAGTGAATTTGCCAACGAAATTTACGACATGTTTACACGGGTAGTTGATCGCAATTGTAGCAAACACAAATTATAGCCTTTTATGAAATGGTTATTTTAAGGTATAACTTACTTATACTGCTGCTAAAATCATATTACGAGCTACGTGGGGCAGAATTACTGGAGAAAAGGTATTTTTTGACGAAAAAGTGGTCATGTTGTTCACCTTAGGCCAGTAGGTATACATGAATGTCATACAGCAAAATAACTATTTTTTATGGTCATATTTGTAATCGGGCATTCGCATCAAAATCACGTAAATTAACATCAGATTATTTGTTGTCAAATAGACCAGTTCGCGGTAAATTCCGACATTTTGAAAGGGGAGCAAACATGGCGCGAAATACAGTGTTTGTATGGGAATCGATGGGAATCCGATGCCAAATAAAATCCGTAAAATCGAATTTATGAAATATTCTTCAGATACAAACGATTACACGCTTCCCAGCACAGCTACATCCCTAGCCTCCTCCGCAGGCATCTCTATCAGATTCTATCAGATTAAAAAAAATCGTGAATTGGGTTACCTGTGACTCCGGGAGAGATCTCCCTCTCTTTTCTTCACCTGCCACAGGGAGCCCATAATCTCATTTCCTCAAAAATTAGAGATGCCTGCGGAGGAGGCTACTACATCCCTCAAACTTCGATATGTTAATCTTTTACCTGGTATCTTAAGTTTGTATCTGAAGAATATTTCATAAATTCGATTTTACGGATTTTATTTGGCATCGGATTCCCATCGATTCCCATACAAACACTGTATTTCGCGCCATGTTTGCACCCTTTCAAAATGTCGGAATTTACCGCGAACTGGTCTATTAGTTCACGAAACCGACATTTAGGAATGAAATGTAGCGCTCCACGTCAAGAATAAAACGAAACATCAATCTGTTATTACGAACGCTATAATATGAATTATTTAACTTAAATGTCGTCCGGGCCCTTTCTGCGTAACGCGGCCCAAATATATTTGCAAGCCTTCAAGTAGATGCCATTTTAGAAAGGTTAAATATTATTTTTCTTGGAAGGTTTATGTCAATCAATGAAAATTCTGCTGCCACAAACAAACCTAGAGAGTGTACCTTGACAAATAATTCCATAGAAGTTTGCAAGTCCTCCAGTAATTCCTGGCCACAGTTGACCCGGTGTACTTGAGATGTTCCTCTAGCAGTCCTCTCAGCATCTCAATGTCATTCCCAGTCACATTCTCCAGGTCAACACGCTCGTGATTACAGAAATTTGTGAACGTGTTATTCCTGAAAAAGAGGACTCAATGATTATATTGCTGGCTTTCACTTGACGTCATAGCCGCCATGTTGGTGCCCTTAAACAATAGATTCCTCGTTAGCTTCTTTTGTTGGGGCAACAACATGGCCGCTATGCCCTTTGTCATTTGAATCTCTGGGCAATTGCATACTTGCCAACTGTACCGATTTTTTGTCATTATTTTTTCCCGTGTCCCGCATGACCGTCTGAATATCCCGCATTTTCGTTCCCTTGTCATGGCCTTTCTGCTTTTGGTAAAAATATTTTCGGAAAACAAAAGTTTCGAGTAACGGACGCGACTGCAGACTAATTTTGCATTCAAAATTCTTGAATTCTTATTGGCTGATAAAGAAATGGCGCGAAATTTCATGCATTTCGATTGGCCTGGTAGCCATGAGGTTAGTATGTTGATGAATGTTTACAACAGTGAAGGACCTTACAAACACTAAACGTTAAATTGACTTCGGGATAGCAAAAGTTACCGGGACACATTTTACCCTACCTGTCCAGGATGAACGCCATTCCGCCCGACATCCCGGCAGCAAAGTTTCGTCCACACGCGCCAAGGACAACCACCACTCCTCCAGTCATGTATTCACATCCGTGGTCACCTACTCCCTGACAAAGCCAAAGACAATGCATGATTTAGGTGTCCACTATTTAAATTTTAAGGGAGGAAAAAACCTAAGCCCGGTTTACACGACAAGTATTTTGGTCACGGTACCCTTATATTTTTGGTACGAGTGCCAAACACATCGGCAAGGCACCCCTTATTTTTGACGTGTAAATGGAAATGTTCCGGCTACGCGTGCCCGAAAATCTAGGGGTTTCCAAGTTAGGAGTGCCGTGCCCAAGTTAGGAGTGCCGTGCCCAAGTTAGGAGTGCCGTGCCCAAGTTAGGAGTGCCGTGCCCAAAGTGTTTGTAAACCGGGGTTTTGGGTGAACATAACTTTGAATATATTTTTAAAATATATTTTCTTTATAAACGCACAAGAATATTTCCTATATAACTGTTTTCCTTACTCAAACAGGTATGTGGACGACTTGTATCTTGTATTGAATGAGCACTTATTGCTGTGCAGTATTCCTGTAGTTTTAATAAAAGAAAAACGTTTGAAAACTCCTCACCTCGCACACGGCCGTCACGCCAGAGTTTCTCACACAGAATCTCTCAGCCGTAATTCCTCGGATAAACGCCTATAATGTGATAAGAACAAGTCATACGGTTATATAGGATAATATGGCAAAATTATCTTGCCCAAAGTGTTGAGGAAGTAAGGAAAGAAGACAGACAATGCTGCTTTGTTTTCCCTCTCATTTCTAAGAACCAACACCTCCCTTTTTAATAAAATCACGTACCGTTACAATGTCGCGGTTTGCCATGCTGCAACATTGAAATGGCTTCCCTATTATTCTACGCTCTTCATCCAATCAAATTGCACAGTAGTTGACAGAGATATAACGATGAAATCACACTGAGGAAGAATGGGCCTTTTGCAGGAATGCAATCACGTGGTTGTACTGCCTCATTTATTAAAAGGCACTTGTACGAGATCGGTAGTGTTATTAGCAAAACCTGTTTGTAAATGCTATTTTTCACCTCCAATTGATTGTCGATCTTTCTAAAACACGGTTTTGAAGATTGTTTACCATCCAGTAAAGCCTTTCCCACGAGCTCAATCATTCGTTATTGAAGTGATATATCAGTACGTGACTGTTTCCTGCAACAGGTCTATTCCCTTATTGAAATGTGACGGTGGTTACCTTGCCTGACGTAGAGCCGTACAGACACGTGTTACCTATGATGACGTTGTCTTCTGCTCTGAACTGAGGGCCGTGTTTACGGCTGGGATATACAATGATACGACCGCCCGACAAACCCTGGAAAGAAATCACACATGACTGGAATATACAATGACACGACCGCACGACAAACCCTGGAAAGAAATGATATTTATCACACATGACTGGTACAAAACGCATTCCACGACGTTTAGCAAATCTTCTTCGACTTTCCTTGAAGTCCTACGAATCGAAAATTAAGTTGATCTCATTTAGAAATCCTTTCGAAATGAGTAAGGGTGGCGTTTTCCGTTTATCAAAATCTCGTCTCGTTCCAGAGATGAGTTTTTGCAATATGCAAATGAGATGTCCTGTGACGTCATTTGTTTGACACAGACTGGAGGATAAATCACAAAATGAAAAATATCTCTGCAAATATTGGGCAAAACTAATTGAAACTTGGCACATGTGTAGTACTAATGAACATACACATCACCATGGGCATTATGACGTCACAGTGTTGCCCCTATCGTAACACAACAAGAGCTATAGTTTTCTGACAATAGAGGCAGCACTGTGACGTCATAAAATCCAAGATGGTGGCACGCGGAAAATTTAAACTGATATCTAGTATACAATTTATAGGAGTCAAACACAGTATTAGATCTAGGCATCCATAAGGAAAATGTGAGAGCAAATTCTGATTTTCTGTAGAAGTTCCCTTTTATCCCCCGTGTCTTTCCCGTCCGCCATAGATCAATCATGAGATCCTCTTGTAATGTTCTATGCAGCTCATACTTATACGCCCTCCAGACGCAAAGTTATTTCTTGTGACCGTCAATCATTTATTTCTCCAATCAGAATTAAGAGCCATTAAATCATGGCCTTCGTACAAACGGACATGAAGGCGTACACGAAACATGTGATTGGCTGTTAGCATAAATGATTGATAGTTGACAAAATAACTCTTATCCCACAAGTACAGGAAAGGGCGGTAGATAAATAGCAATAATTATCAAAATACACTGAATTAATTGCAAAGAGGCTTCTATTGATTGTAGTACAAGTTCTGAAGCAGTATTTTACACTGTCCCAGATATGCTGCTCAGCGCACTTTGCTCTTTAACTCAACTGCTCGCATTCTAGACAATACATGGCTCGATGCTACTGACTCTCAAAAGGTCAAACTTCTGCTACACGGCTCAGTTGGTTCTATTAGTTTTCATAACAATTTGTTGTACTGTTTGGAGGTTCAAAGATTTATTACTGAGAGTGATAGATTCAGTGCATCAGTACAGAAACGGTCATGTATGGATATTCTACATAAGGCTTCTTGATTATTGCTTCTGCTACTCTTAGGACAAATGTAGCAAATATATATGTTTAAATAGTAAAAAAGGGTAGATCTAGATACATGTTCGTACACGGAAGTCAAACCACCCGCCTTACCTTCCCAACGTAATCATTAGAATCCCCTTCCAGTTCAAGTGTGATTCCTTTTGCCAGAAACGCGCCAAAACTTTGTCCTGCGTTAGAAAGAACAGTGGGTTTGCGTGAAACAAACAAACAAACCTTAAAGAACCAAACACAAAGATGGGATCAGACTGCAGAAAACAACACTCAGTATTTAAAGGGCTGTGTCACGGTAATACTGAGACTTTACATTCGCGTTCCGGGCCGGAAACAGCTAGTTCCACCGATTTTGATATGAACTAACGAACTTCTCGGCCATGTGGGATGCTTAAAATCAAAGCAAATGTGCAAAAATGACTAACAAACAGTGTATATAAACAGTCTCCAGGGAAAATATTTAAAATCCTTTCAATCAAGTATCGAGGGAGGGAAGTTTAACTGTTGTATCCAATTAACAGCCACCAACCGAGCTATTACTCGATACATGCGAAGTACCATGACATAGCCCCTTTAAGCGCCATTGGGCATCTATAAGAAATGGCGCTACAGAAATGACTTATAAATAACTATAGTAGTATGGCCGATATTAAAACAAGGTGATCAACGAGAACAAGGCATTTTTTCGCTGCAATACAATTCTTTTATGCAACACTGCTCTGTTATATACTTATTTTTAAACTTTATATGGTAATAAATTCATTGATTGATTGGCTGCTTCAGATAGGTTCATTGCTTGGCTAGTTGGTTGATGTATGTAGTAAACCGAGATATTTCTCAGATATTCATTAAGTGATTTCTGCGTTTTCCAGTCAGTCATTGGCAATTTTCATTAGCATCATAAACGTTCTTGTTCTAGCAACAAACTCACGGAAAAAGTCATCAACATGTATTAAAATAAGACAGGGGCTAAGTAAAACCTTGTGGTACTTCACATTTGATATTACAATAATAAGTTTGCTCGATTATCAGGGGAGTAGCCAGGAGTTCCGCGAGGAGGGGAGGAGGGGAGGAGGAGGGGGGGGGGGGGGGGGGAGGGAGGGGAGGAGGGTGTTCCAAGTCTGGCGATCCATCATCTTACAGAGCTTTTTGACCCTTTGGAAATCATGAAGGGGGGTGCCGGAACCCCTGCTATCTCCCCCTGGGTACTCCCCTAGTTTCGTTCAGGTAAAAGATAAAATACAAATAACTCCAGTAGCAAGACACGACATAAGATTTAAGGTAGATTTTAGTAATGGTCAACGTTGTGGAATACTTTTATTACACTATTCGTACTGAAGGCTTCAAAGTTCCAAGAAGAATCAATGCGCTCTTCTGTGCTTCCAGAATGGTTGTGCAGAATTAGAGAATTCCTACCAAAGGAATCCTATAACTAATAAACAAACTTGTGCTGCGATTTACCTGCTGATCCCGTGACATCAATATGAATGGAGTCATCGGGTAGACCTTTCTCCCCGTACCGCCTGCACATGAATAGGCACGATAATTAACATTTCAGCTGATGTTTGTAAACAACTTACATCCTACACTTAAGATTTTTAGGTCTAATTTACGAATTTTATGTACTATAAAAATCATGAAATTACCCCCAAAAAATCTACCCACCAAAAAATCCAAAACTAATCGACAATGACAACTCATTCATCTGAAGTAGTTTATTGACTATAGTTTTAAAATGGTTTTAAGTAATTGAATTTCTTGCCGCGTCCTCTGGTAAATAAATAAAGCATTCCATGCTTTGACACCTTTATGGCTGTTTAGATTTGTTTGCATTACAAATTTTAAAAAAGAGGGAAAGCAGATTAGTAACATTTTATTTTTTTATACAAATGAAAATGAGATTTAATACTTTCTAACTAAAAACTGAAAAAAAGGGCCAGTTACCCTGATACCCACCGAATGCGTGCTATGGTAGTCAGATGAAAACTTTGGTTACAATTTCTTACCAAGCAATGTCTCTTTCTTCTTTAACAACTCTTATAATTTCACTGTCTTCTCGTACCCCATCCCCCTTCCTTAAAAACCACCAATCTGACCAATCAGCGATGAGCAGTTTCTAAGTATCAGTAGACTTCCGGTTGCTCGAAGCCAGGATAACTTTATCCCCAAGATAGCGCTAAATATGTCATCTGCTTGAGTGCTCCCTACTGATTTCTTACCGCGCAAAATCCAAAATAAATACATAAATGTTAAACTTCAAAGTTATGGCCACAGCGTTCGTAAACAGTCATAAAATACCATTGGCAATCACTTTTTTATGGTTTCTTTAATTTAAAACCTTAAAAATCTAGCATTTTAAAGGAGAGGCTGACATGCTCGCTTCTTCTCGTCACTGCTCTGCAATTTGAATTTTCAAGGCGTTTAAAGAGGAGCCGGGAGTTAACCCTTTTATACCGGAAGTTCATGTTTAAAGTCACTATTATAAGTAGGATACCATCCAGTATTACACAGGATTAGTGTTTGGACTCTTTTATCAAAGACTGGTATCTTACTTGACCACGTGGTAGCTGAGTGTAGTCCCTAATGCTCTGTCTGCGTTGATGATGTTCAAACGTAGACAAACACGTGGCGATGAGCCGTTGAGTACGTCCTGTGCCGCAGCGATCAGCTCATTATCCTACAGCACACAAAGAGAATATGGAATCTATTAAAGCGCAGTCGAGATAGTTAGTAGTGGGTGCTTCACAAAGTGACTTCAATCCATCGTACGAAAAAAGATGGCGGCTGGACCACAATCCCTTGCGAACCTAACACGGTCAAAATAATACGTAGAAATAAATACTATTCTCTTCAATAGCAGTGGATTAGCAACAGCATTTGTACTTGATTGCTTTTAAGATTTCAAACCACTCCACCGCGATTTTAAAACGGATTTAAAGTTTTTTCGCGCGCAAAGGATTGTGGGTAAAAGTACACGACGCCATCTTTTCCCGTACGGTGGAGTAAGGCTCTGCATATTTGCTTGAAGTATTCAGCGATTTTTACATTACGGTTACTGATTAAACGTTATTTTGTATTGACAAAATAGGGCTATTCACCCAAATGATCACTAATAAATTGTCTGTACAATCTTGTACTAGAGCAGAATTCGTATGAGTGGGACCAAAATACGACATGTCTGTAGCCTTTAATCTGATTGGATGAGAAAACAATAAGGAAACCATTTCAACGTCACGGTATGCCGTACAGTAACCATACCGTAAGTCGTTGCCGTAACCTGACCCACACAGCGGCAAAACGTCACGCGCATGCGTTTCGACGAACCAGAGCACGCGTCCGCCCCAGTTTCCCGCCGAAACTAAGGGAGCGTTCAATTGAACGTTTCCGGAATAAGAATAAACAGAATGATCACTACAAATCGCATATATCGGGAATTTTTAGCCACTGAAATACGAAATGTATCAGTCCTGAATATCATATGTCAGCAAGTGTTTGTAGCTTACAGTGCAAAATGTGCCTGAACCAGTGATTTCCACAGACTATTCCATCTATTACTATTCCGGAATACGGTCAATCGAACGCGCCCTAAAGAAAACAGAGGCCATCACACGTGTTTTTAGTAAAACAAATTACGTACGTACGCGTATTTACATGAAGTGTTTCGCGAAAAACAAGAAAACTACTTAAAAGCTGAGCCAAGACTTCAGCAGGTTTAAGTTTTCTTAATTAGTAATTAACTGTAAGTTATAAAATTATTTACTAAAAAAGTTTAAGACCTCGGAAACTTGTATTTGAAACCAGAGCCTTCGTTCTTTCGGCCAGCGGAGCACAACGTTTTGCCGCGGTGTGAACCTGTCTATTGCAATGATAAGTTGGGAGAATTTATATTCAAATCAGTGAATTTCACATATATGCAAGACTCACAAGCATTGTTCAACGAAAATATTACAAATCTTTTCACTATTGAAGATTTCTAGGAGTTTTAAACTGTCTGCAGCAAATAAACAGCGACCAATCGACGATTGCCTAAGGTCACCTAAGAACTAATAACTTCGCCATTTTGAATTCGAAGGAATTGTTTGGAAGTTATTTTCGACCGGATGCGCACACCACAGGTTTGCCGCCTAAAATCCCCAAAAGAAAACGCCATTTTGCCTACCGCTGTTCTGTTCATTGTTTATTCTGCTACTGGGAGCAAAATGAGCAGAATGCCGTTATTCTGTTCATCCCGAAAATGGAATAGAGCCCACAAGAATACGATTACCGTCTACTGATTCCGGCTATTCTTATTCCGGAATAGTCCCAAAAGAACGCCATTTTGCACTGCACCAAAAAAACTTCACAGAGAGCGGGAACTGGTGTCTATTATTATATGGACGATAGTGTTTTATTGAGAAATACAGCACTCATAGAACTCAGAAACTACATCCGGGTACTGAGTAGCGTATTTTCCATATCCTCACTAGTGAAAATATCGATGACGTCACGCTTGCCGACTTTTGAACTACAAAGATGGCGGAGGTTTGTGAAAATCACAGAGGAAGATATAAACAGCTTAAATGAGCTGCATCACAATTAATATTCCGAGTAAAAGAAACCAAATACGATCTAAAACTCTCAAAAGATTTTCTCCACTGCAACGAAGAGACAAGAAAACCCGATGAAACTCTCCAGAACAGCTTAGAAAGATTACGAAGAGATTTGTACCGACACAAAGGCGACAGTGAGTAAAATGAATAGATAAGGCTACGGTTATTACACAGTACCGGACGAATTCGGAAACGGTACAAGAGTGTACCAGTACGGCTCTGTTTACACTGCACCGTTCATTTTTATCATTTTATCCTTTTACGGATACGTGTACACTGTACCGGATAAATATAGTCAGGTCAGACATTTTAGCCATGTGCTCATGTGCAGAATGAATGTATTAGGAAAAAATGGCGGTAAAGCTAAAGACAGGTGCGGAGAAAAACTCCAACTTCTGTTGGACAGACGAAGACTTATCGCTTCTGCTATCTGTAATTATCGATTACAAGGCGGAAAAGTCGTCTCTGGGTCTAGATTGGGCTACCGTAAAGCTAAATATTACGATATTCTGGACCAAATTATCAAGAGATATCCCAAGATCAAAGATGACGATGACTCAATGAATGACATGAATGCGGAAGGTTTCCGAACAAGGAAACGTTAACTATTTTTACAAAGGACAGAATAATAGCAAAATCTTATCCAAAATCTCCTCTTATTTCTTGTGCGATAAGAACTGAGAACTGCCCGAGTTTAACACAAGTATACATCTTCGTCTCCTTGAATTGTTCGATAAATTGTTGAATTCAGCGCCTTTTGCAGTAAATTAACCTGCATCACTGAAACCCGTTATACCTAAAACCAAGGCAAGCAAAACAACCGCTAGTTGGGATCTCATATTTTTCCTTGTCAATCCGTCCCCTTTTGATGAAACTTTGAATACAGCTGAAAATATATATCACTCGAACTGTAGAAACTGTAGTACTAAGCTAATTAGCCAGGCCAAATTTAACTTGGTCCCCGGGGGGTACTCCTGTTTGTGACGTATTATGTATGTGCCGCGGGGGTGGGTCAGGGTTTTGAGCTCAGTTTGGGCAGGTAGGGTCAGGATATTGACCTGATTTGGGCAGATCAGGGTCAGGATTTGAGTTTAATGTGGGTGCAGTCAGGGTCGGGGTTCAGTATTTTTTAGGCATCAGGGTTTTTCCCCCCAAAAGGGGGGCAATCAGGGTTTTGGAGCTCGGAGTTTGGGTCAAACAGGGTCAGGGTTTGAGCCTCTTGGCCTCACATACATACCCATTTCTCATGTAAGTACCCCCCCCCCCCCCCCCCCCCCCCCCTCCCCAATTAGCGTGTCAGTATTGAAACTGATGTGCAACCTGAATTATACGATTTCGCTGGACCTTTTCTCATCCACTTTTTATTGTTTTAATCAATAATTATTATTCTTTTTTTTGCGAATGTTTGTTAGGACCTTCAGGCTGTTGTGACGGGAGACAATTTCTTACTCTTTCACCCTCACATACAATCGTTGCCAAAAGTATTTGCATGATTTAACACATTTCTGTCATTCCATCAACGTTACATTATCAAAACACAGGTCGAGCCCTGGACTTAATGTTGCTAAAAAGCCCTAAAAATATGGTGCGAGAACTTGCACTTTATTTTATAGGTAAAAAAAAGGTATTCATTTATATAGCGCAAATTCTATAATTATGAATATATCCAAATGCGCTTCACAAGGTTATTTTTGTGATACGGACTGCTATTGTGGCGCAATGTACTGCCGTGCAGTTTACAATCATGAGTGATTGTTAGTACCTCAGAATACCAGGCTCTTGTGTTGGGAGACAATCCCCTACTCTTTTTCGAAATAACACAACAGATTCTTTCACGTCCCCCTCGTATAGATTAGAAGAGGAAGGAGACAAGGCCAACGGCTTATACGTCCCTGCCCAAGGACGCGGCCGGGATTCGAATCCCTGACCTCCCGCACTCTAGACCGTGCTCTACCAACTGAGCTAACCAGTGAGCTGACACCCTAGGGACCTAGCCAGGCATTTTAAGAGTTTTTTAAAAGTTACTGTCGCTACGTCCCACAAGTATGTAGAATCTAGACAAAAGAGAAATTTTGGAAAGACACAAGCTATCAACAAAATGATACAGCAATAAGCTTGCGTATAGATGAATGTAAAAGTTTCCTATGTTTTTGTTTTTATTTCGCGCCCTTAAAATTATTCAATGCTCTTGAAATTTACAGGGCCAGGGTAGTACATGTTGAATTTCAGGTGAAAAGATTTAAACAAATATTTATTCACTAGTTTTCGAATTACAGCTTCCTTAGCGAATACGTTACGATTTTGAATAAAATGAGCATATTAATGACATTATTTATGATTCCATAAACCGAAATCGAATAAAGCAAATGGAATGAAATTTTCATGGGAAGTAGTCCTATGCCACAGGTATGAAATATGCTAAAAATATCGCTTGAATCGGTCCGGAAAACACAGTTCTCGACGACTAAACAGGAAGTAAGGCGAATTGTTATGTTTTTTAACGAAAATATTCAACCCAATCATTTTGGAAAACGCTCTCATACAATTTTTTTAAACTTTGCAGTCTTGAAGGCCTACATTTAGACTACAAGGGACACTAGGTCGTTTTAAAGGTTTAGGTCTAGATTGCGAGAAAATTGATGATATGTAAAATACATGACGTCAACGCTGTGCTGCTATGGTAACACCGATGTCAAACAAACCTACATTTTTGGAAAGTTTATTCTATTTCTAGTAAATGGATGAAGTGTCAGCCGTTCAAAGTGGGTATGGTGCGTCCCAGGAAAATCCAGGCGAGCCACCTTAAAAACGAGAAGACTGACAAATTCTGTATCTACAAGCAGCCATGCAATTTACTTTTTATTACATGAAAACCAGTTGGTGAACATTATTTTATTTCTAATTTTGAAGAACACTAAAATACCTTGAAAAGCCTGCCAAACCAAGTCCAAATCTAATAAATTTGTTCACAATTACGTTGTCTCTATTTAAAACTAATGTTTTTTCACATTTTAGAAATATTAGGGTGTAAAACAGTGGTACACCGGCTGATAGTAATATAAAGAGTACGTCAACACGAGTGGGAAATGACTTCACAGACCAAATGCTTATTCTACCCACTCAGGGGTTTTTAGGAGGACAATATGGTAGATAACTTCCCCAGATAAATGTTAAGATAAATCTAAAAATAAATGCAGTAATAGGCCGACTTTACGACTCAGTGAACCAAACGAAGGGCAGACTAGCTGACTGTGGTACTGTATCTCAATTTATCATGGCTCCAAGGAATATCCCACGCGAGCATATGTTGATTATGAAAGATACATAATAATAGAAAAAAAACCTAACATTTGCTTAAATAGAGAGTAGCTGAAGTCAAGAGCACCAAAACACTTCAACAAGCAGACTGAAGAACAGAGGAAAGACGCTGAAGTAAGAGAAACAATGGCCAGATGTGTTTTACTAGCCGCAATTTTGCTCTTAAGTTTCCAGTTTCGGCCTAATGATGCAACACTGGGAAGCGCCTGTCGGCACCCCACGACGGGGAAATGGGTCCCGTGCTATCAAATAGGAAAAAGAGCTTCGTCAACAAAGGTAATGGCAAACGACAATAGCTATGATAGTTAACGAGTACTAGTATGGTTTAAATAAAATTGGGAATTCCTTCCATTGAAGAGAGCAAAAAGTCACTCATTCATTCCCGATGAGCGGCATGCATTCCTGGAGCGTGGCGTGCCTGAAAAGTGATACACTTTGTCTAGTTTATTTTCGAATGATCGGCTCTGTGGCCGAGCGCGCGCCTTTGTATCATGAAGATTCAACTAAGCCCAGGTTTCGATCACAGGGTAAGAAAAACATATATTTTTTTCCTTCTTCTTTCTCAGTTCTCCTAATCTTTTCCTTTGTCTGCAAACTTAAGATTAACTGATCAACATTTGAAGGATGTAGCTGTGTTGGGAAGCGTACAATCGTGTTTTCAGTTTTCCATACATGTCTGTAAATTTTCCCGCGGACTTTGACTCGTTATTACAGACAAATGTATGGAAAACTGAAAACACGATTGCACGCTTCGCAGTACAGTTGCATCCCTCAAATTTTGATCAGTTATTTTTTTACCTGGTATCTTAAGTTTGCAGACAGTGAATATTTCAGAAATTCGATTTTACGGAAATTATTTGGCATCGGATTCCCATACAAACACTGTATTTCGCGCCATGTTTGCACCCCTTTCAAAATGTCGGAATTAATCGCGAACTGGTCTATTGATCGATAGAGATCTCGAGCTCGCAGTCTAATTACCCTATATCATTATGACGTCACGGCTTGACAGAATCGACTTGAACAATAGAGTTTTGAACTAAATCTGCTCTGCTGAGGAAAATTTAACTTCGAATTGTCTGGTTTCCAGATATCAGCTATATCAATGTTCATCCCACAATATTTACCTTATTTGGTGGCTGTTACCGCTATTCTACGTTCTACAAAATGCATTTGATAGCGATTTCCTTTGTGTTGTTGCTGTTTTGTCCCCCTCCCACGACCATGATCCTTAGCGTTTAAACAATAGATTGTTTTGATTTGACGTCATAATGATATAGGGCAATTGTTGAATATTATTCCTAAAACAGTGGTGTGAAAAAGATGGTGTCAATTTTTAAAGGAATTTGAACGACACAATCACAAATAATAGTCAAGAAAACAGATATCCAACAGTGAATCCTATCGCTAACGCTTCCCAAAGTTTCAATGTCGTTATGACTGGTACTTTTGTTTAACACAAAATAAACCATTATGATTAACATAACAACGTTCCTAGCTATTTCAATACAGTGCTGTTAGCAAAAAACACATACCACCCTTAATATATTTTACATCTTTTCCTCTCTATCCTATACAGGCCAGTGACGCCGTGGAAAAGAGAGCTGTCGACTCGGTCTGTCAAGCAGCAAGGTCACTGAACTGCAACTGATTGATACAAACGGAAGTCGGACAACGACACCCAATAATAATAATTTATAGAGAAATAAAAAAGATACAGAACCTCTACTCTCGCATAAGAATAGGGAAAGAACTTTTGAAAAAAATTGTAACAGCAATATGGTAAAATAAAAGTTAGAATGTGTGATATGAAATAGTTTTCTCTTGAAAATTGGGCACAATTTAGCTTCATACACATTTCTTCCTACATAGATACATACCTAACCTTCATTTATACACGGGATCACTTCCATGTATATAAAGTATATAAGTGGAGCTCCACTTTCAAAATAAAGTCTTCTTTGACGTAAGCGAAAACTATAGATAGTTTAGTCTGCACGACCTTAAAAAAAAACCAATGAATTTCTAACGGGACCTGAAACAACCATAAGAGGCTGATCAAAGCCAGGATCCAGCTAATTCACAGATCGAATCAGAAATTAGCATGTTGGTTTTTGTGGAGGGAGGAAAACCAGTAACCCGAAGAAAAATCCGCGGAGGTAGGACGAGATTCCAACAAACTCAACTCACATATGGCGCCACGTCCAGAGATCGAACCTGGGCCACAGAGCTAGGTTAGAGGCGAAGCGCTACAAAGCTGTTATTGTTCATACAGTAGTTCATTCCCAATATCGTAAAGGTATAAAATAACAAAAACAATGTTTAGAATTACTTGACCTCAAATTATTCTTTAGTTAGTTGTGTTTGTAGCCGGCATGGAATTGAGAAGGAATCACCTTCCAGAGTCTACGCCCAGTTAGTATTTTGGTGAATCTGTATTAAGCGGCCAACCTGTATTAAGCGGCCAACCTGTATTAAGCGGCCAATGTCTAAAGTCCCGAGGGTAACCGTTATATACAGGTTCGACTGTACTCCTTTGTTTTATGTTGAAAACTGCAACTGTTATTGAAAAAGAATACGAAAGAAAAACAAAAACAATAGAGAGTAGCAAAAGATAAGAACGAAAAGAACAGGCCTAACCGGAGATCAAGCACACGACCTAATAAAAGGTTAAAGGCATTATTTATACAGCGCAAATTCTATATAAAGTATACTCAAATGCGCTTCACAAGGGAGGTTTTGTGATACGGAATGCTATTGTGGCGCAATGTGCTGCCGTGCAGTTTACAATCATGAGTGATTGTTAGTGCCTCAGAATACCAGGCTGTTGTGCCGGGAGACAAGCCCCTCCTCTTTTACGAAATAACACAACAGGTTCTTTCACGTCCCCCTCGTATAGATTGGAAGAGAAAGGAGGCAAGGCCAACAGCTTATACGTAACTACGCATGGACGCAGCCGCAAAGTTTCTAACCCGCGATCTCCCACGCTCTAGAACATGTAATTATAACTTCGGCAGCGCGGGCAAACGGGCGACGGCGCGCAATGTGAAAAAAAAATCACTTCCATGGGTCAACTCTTTTTTCCTTATCGATTTTCTATGTGCTTAGAGCTCGCTAAAAATGCTTTTCCAGGGAGCCGTGTTTCCTAATATTACACAATTTAAAGGTTATTAGAAGTTACTAGAAGTTATTAAAATTATACAACTACATTAATAACGTATGCCTAATTTATGCAGAGTGGAAGCAACATGCATGCTGTATTTTGTTATTTGCCCATGCGGGTTCAAGTTGATAAAGAATCTTAATAAAATTACGTACTTGTACAGATATAAAAAATTAAGGAAACAATAATAATATTTTTTGACGTCGTAATTATAAAGATGAAGTGTTCTTATCCGCACGCACATTTACGTTCAAGCACTGCATGGAAATGTTTCCCGATAATTGACTGACCAATCAGAACGCTCGGTTTTCATGATAAATTGGGGCTTTGGTTTCCGACCATGAACCAGTAAACCAAATTTCAACCGACCTATGCAGAGAGTCCAAATGCATTCAATCAGAACTGAGCCTCATGAAGTTCGGCGCTTCCCTTTGCGCCGGGTCGTGAGGCAATAAGCTTTAACTTTACCATTGCTGGGTTGCACGTGACGTCATCGCCGCCATGTTGGAGGACGTTTACAAAAGATTCCTCGTTAGCTTCTCTTGTTATGTCCTCCAACATGGCCGCCACGGCTTTGTCATTTGAATCTCTGGGGATTGATTGGAACCCAACAATTGTTAATCAAAATGCTTTGAAAAGCATATCAAGACGTATTTCCCCTCTCCCCGGGTTTTAATTTTATAGTACTGTTTTTGAAAAAGGTGAATGTTCCATACGATTGATAATTCCAACAGCCGCAAAATTAGCTCCTCCCCCCTCCCCCCAGGGAGCCAGGATGGCGTAGTGGTTAAGCGCTTCGCCTCTCACCTCTGTGGCCGGGTTCGATTCCCGGACGCGGCGTCACATGTGAGTTGAGTTTGTTGGTATCTCGCCCTTGCTCCGAGCGTTTTTCTCCGATTCTCCGGTTTTCCTTCCTCTGCAAAATCAACACGCTAAATTGCAATTCGATCTGTGGATTAGCTGGGACCTATGGTTGTTTCAGGTCTCGTTATAATTTTTTTTTAAAGTTAATGTCGCTACGTCCCTAGCCTGCGAAACAGGCCCTCTGTGTTATTTCAACGCAAAGGAAGTGATAAAATGATTTGGCCGCGTGAAAATGGAAAAAGGAGACTGGCACGAGAGAGAAGGAGGGCCTGCAGCCATCCCTTATACATTTTCATTTCCCGTACAGATTCTGGTCAATTAGCTGTCATCGCTGTCATGTGTCACGAAATGTCGCACATTCCTCCTGCGAACTGACTGAAATTGCGGCGACAAGAGAGAAGTGATCGAGCGGTTGAGCGTTAATCCAGGAAAGTATTTAGAAGAACAAAGCAGGCAGTGAATAGTCTACATTTGTACTTTCTAGGCGAGATATTTTGGCGGTTTTACCAACAGGTAAAAGCCTTATTTTCCAACTGTTTGCCGTGGAAGTCGAGTCAGACAGGAATTAGCGCTTCGGCATTGTCCTATTTGCAAAGCATTGACATGTTAAATAAACATGTTAATCCATGCGGAAAAGGGCAGAATTCTAATTTCCGTAAGATGGCGGCAGGCGCTTATTTCTTCTCGCGGCTCGCTTCGCTCGGATCGGTATTAGAACTCGCTCCGCTCCTATTGGCAGAACTCGCTCTGCTCGTATCGGAAAAGCGCCTGTTCTGCAGGCTACTACGTCCCACAAGCCGTATAGATCTATCCCACGCGGCGGCCATCTTGGAGTAAACCTATTGTTAATGTTTACCCAGCCTCGGTCTCAAACGTGTGGAAAATGTCTATACTTTAACCCGATAAAATTCAAAACCAATAAAACAAAAGCCTTACAAAATGCAATAACTGCACGTGAAAATATACGCAGTCGCCTACATTTCTACCGTTCTCTGCAAAAACACAACATGTAAACCCCGAATTTCACGCTCAATCTGGAAAAAACATACAACAGGCGAAAAAAGGAAAGGATACACACATAATTTCGCAAGAAAACACTTTTTTACGTCCCGTCGTTACAGCCGTCGCCGTCCTCGGTGCGCGAGAGACGACGAAAAACAATAAATCACAAAATACGATAACTGCACGTGAAACTGCACGCATGCGCCTATTTTTTGACCGTCGTCTGCAAAAACACAACGTGAAAACCATACATTTTACGTTTCACAGAGAACGCGAACGATAGAAAGTAAACAAATACGTCTTTCGTTAGGCGTGAAGGGAATATATTTTTCGAGGATATGGATGTGAAAAGTAATTTAAGCTGAATAAAGGAAATAGAAAACACCAAATTTCGGGAGAAAATACTTTTCTATGCCGTCCAGGTTTCTTAATGGAATCGATTATAGTGTATTCTATCAAGTCTACCAGCGAGTTAGGCCCGATTCAAACGTCGAACTTTTCATGCGCCGAACGCAATGGCAACAAAATATAATTAGGCGGCTTCTTTTGATCTAATTAGGTTCGGCAACTTGAAACGTTCGATGTTTGAATCGGGCCTTAATGGTTCGTCGTGCCGAAGTGGAGTGTTGATACCATCTGCTAAATCCCATCTGGAATAAAACGGGTCAATTTTAGAAGTTAAAAGTGATCAGTGATGCACAAATGCTGTACTTATACTTCCATCAAGAGAAAACTTACAAGCCACAATTCGCGCCAAACTTAAGTCCACTTCCGCGCCTAATTCGCAACCAAATCATGCGCGCGTGTTCTTAGAAAAACGTGGCAAAAGGTGTCAGAAACAGGTGGGTTTTCAAGCTATACGTGAGCACGATAGACGGACTGACTGTGGATATATCTTTCAATTTATTATGGCTCCATGGAATATCCCACACGAGCATATGTTGATTATAAATGATACATAATAAGAGAAAAAACAACTAACGTTGGCTTAAATAGAGAGTAGCTGAAGTCAAGAGCACTAAACCACTTCAACAGGCAGACCGGAAGAACAGAGGAAAGACCTGAAGTAATAGAAACGATGGCCAGATGTGTTCTACTAGCCGCAATTTTGCTCTTAAGTTTCCAATTTCTGGTTAACGGTGCAACAACAGGAGTCGCTTGTTGGCACCCAGAAAAACAGACATGGGTCCCCTGCTATCAAATACCAAAACAAGGCCGAAAGAAGGTAAGCAAAGACCACACCGCGACAAAACGTCACGCGCATGCGCATTTGATGACCCCAGCGCGCGCGCGTCCAAAGGCAATCGCCCCTGGTTCTACGTTTTGGTACGTATGTATACTTTTTCGCCAAAAACAACAAAACTACTTTAAAGCTAAGCCTAACTGACTTTAACCCTATCAGGCATGTAAACGTCATTTAGAAATTTAGAGTTTTTTTAGAGAGTTTATTTCATTATAGTGACTGGCCACCTTATCTTCCATTAGAATTGTACATACCCAATAGAACACTACGGTCAGCCAGCACTAAACAGTTAAAGGTCCCACCTAAAAATGGCACCTTCCAGGAAACCAGTTCATCCGTGTTCAATAATTCACCTGTAAATATTAGGAACTCTGCAACCTTTGCTGAATGTTGTCGGTTATCGAAAGGATATCTAAAGAACTGCGCTGCCGACAGACTCCATTGATTAATTTTAGTCGTTAACCAGTAAATTTTTCATTTCATTTTTCACTTTTCATTAGATTATTTGCATATCCAAAAGTTACATCGCACATATTACTAGCATATATGTATTCCTTCTAGTGCAATTATATTTATATCAGTCAATGTTATTGTTAGTTTATATTTATATTGCTTAATAGTATTCCTTGGTAATTTATACCAACATTTTATATTTTGAATTATTTAGTTTAACAGGCGAAGAGCCACCCAGAGGAAGTACTGTTAATAAACCATTATTATTATTTGATCTATTTTACTGGGTATTTGCCTTGAGGGTTTCAGCATTGCTAAATTTAAAGAGCAAGGCGCTGAGATTTGTTGGACCAGATATTTTCTGATATTGCAGAACAGTAAACACAAAACAGAATTCCAAGATACATAATATTTTCGGAGATATAAGGGATTCTTCAAAATGAGAATATACATTCTTTTGAAAATGCTGTTACAGATTAACTAACCCATGAGCTTTGTTGGTAACGAGTTTCAATAAAATCGGTAGAATGGAAACTTCTACATCAAAAGAGGGATGAATGTTAAATAAATGATGCCCATTTGGCTGCCACAATTTCGGACCATCTGAATTCAAAACACATGTGATCCTGTGTGAAGGACCAAATAATTTCTTGAAAGACAAACGCACAGTGGTACACACGCAAAATTGCATGTTATGTTTACCTTTTGGGTTTAAGAAAGAAAAACAGATCTGTACGGCCCCACAAATGATCCCAGGCCCGCAAATGATCCTGGCCCGCAAATGATCCCAAAATCGTCCCGCAAATGATCCCGGCTGAAAATATAGCAATAACATGACTTTTGGAGGGCATATTGTTTATTTGTGGTCCGCGTAGTGTCATTTGCGAGGGTGCAAATGACACTACAACGGGACACAAATAAACAATATGACCCGATAAAAAAGTCATGTTGTTATCATCAATATACAAAGCCAAATAACTGATAAAATACTTTACTGAATTATTATTCGGCATGATCAGCTTACTAAAAGCTGGGGTGTACAAAAGTATTATAATAGTTAACATTGTTCTTACTAAAAAACATAAAGATCTCTTAACTGGTGAACTCTTTTGAAATGGTTTCCTCGCGAAATCTGATTGGCCAACACCAATCGCACGATCCATTCTCAGCCAATCAGAAGTAGGGCGGTATATGTGTTTGCAGCCCGCTCGGTTCGTCATCGGCCCGCTAGTTTGAGAGCTTTCGCGAGGCCGGTTTTCTATTTGGCCGCGTATTTTGATTATGGAATGGCAACGGATTTTGGATTGCGAGACTTTTCTAATTTGCAATTGACCTATATCACTATGACGTCATATCAAAACAATCTATTGTTTAAACGCTAAGGATCACGGTCGTGGGAGGGGGACACTGAAAACAGGGACAAAACAGCAACAACACAAAGGAAATCGCTATCAAATGCATTTTGAAGAACGTAGAATAGCGGTAACAGCCACCAAATACGGTAAATATTGTGGGATAAACATTGATACAGCTGATATCTGGAAACCAGACAATTCGAAGTTAAATTTTCCTCAGCAGAGCAGATTTACTTCAAATTATATTGTTCAAGTCGATTCTGTCCCCCTCATAAACAAGCCGTGACGTCATAATGATATAGGGTAATTCTTCATATGGTTTTCTTATGCTTATTATCATTTTGCGTACATTTTTCTTTAACTTTAACAACATGTAAAGTAATAGCCAATAAAAAGTTTAGCTGAATTCCTTGAAAAATCTATCCAATTCAGCCACAAACACTTGGAGTCTTTAGTCTACGTTTCACGCGGTACTTAGATAACAAAAACATGTGCAGTTTTTAGAAATCCAATTTACTGTTTAAACGACCGTCTCTGCACTACGAAACGCTTGCGTAATATATGACTGATGATAACTTGCCGACAACAAATTAGTGGGTCGCCTGTGGTTTCGGCGGGAATCCTGAACGCCTCGTAGGTGGTCTAGTTGTGTGACAGTTCCTTCAATGTTTACAAATGCAAAATGGAGAAACCCTCGCTACTTCTTATTGTGCTATTGCTTATACTTTATTGTCTGAGCGTTTCCTCGGTAGGAGAGGAGGATGACAAAAAGAACAAGAAAGAGGTACGGGTATATTCTGATAGCATGGAATACTGTGAAGACTGCATTTATTATCATGGCATGTGAGACATGTTCCAGTGACACGGCTTATTGCCAGTCCAAAACAATCAAGTGATTTTAACAGAATTGTTGTTGGCATTTTAGGATCAGGTAGATTTACGTTACCGTTCCGTTTTTCTGTATTCAGTGGAACCTCGTTATAACGGACACCGAAGGGACCAGAGAAAGTGTCCGTACTAACGGGTGTCCGTGATAACGGGTTATTTTTTACAGAAAATGGACCTAGCCGAAAACTGCAAGTAACTTTGGGGTATCCGTAAGGCGGGGTTCCACTGTATATAATACCCGCGAGTATGGATTTTATCAATGGTTGCCGTTTCTATATAATTCAAAATGATAGGTGTACAATTTTGTCATGATTACGTATCAAATTTACGCATATATTTACCAGTTTTATATTGCCGATGCGGCGTTTGCCGCGAGGACGGATTGTATGAATGTCATTAAACAGTTGTCAGTCTAAGACGTCATTAAACAGTCGTCAGTCCAAGATGTCATTAAATGTCACAAAATTGTTGTTTGACTTTTTTTTTTTATTTAATCAAAATAGGATAATCCGAACAACCCATCTGAGGCTTTCTCTTGCTTTCTTGATATCTTTTAATATCTAAACCCCTTGCCTGAGAAATGTTGGGCAAATCAACTAGCGGTGGTCGACTACAATGCTCCTCTTTTCATTTACTAAAACATGGCTCTCAAACAAAGGAGCTATAAATGCAATTCTAATTAAACGTATCGCGTCAAACGTTTTCCGGAATAATATTCAAGGAGCCCAGGTTTTCCTATGTGTTTTGAGCGGGCTGGTTTTAATTTGAGCTTCTTTAAAAATACAGTAGATTGGATTTTACAAAGAAAGCGGCGTCTATTACTTACTAACACGTACTCAGAACGTTTGTTTTCGGATAACTATATTCATCATGCAGTGTATCCAGCCAAGTTTTTTTGATTGAAAAATATAAAAAAATATATGTATATATGCAAAGTTATAAGCATAAGATAAAAACATTTAGAAATGTAGAATTCCAAATAAAAAGTCTCGCAATCCAAAATCCGTTGCCATTCCTTATTTTCAGCTGGGATCATTTGCGGCCCGGGATCATTTGCGGGCCTGGGACCATTTGCGGGTCCGTACAGATCACTTAACAAGAGAAAAGTACCTGATGCGTTATGATTTATATTTCTCTCTTTTTGTAGAGGCGTTATTTTATGGAAATGAAAGACGTACCATACAGCAAGGACATCAAACTACAATGACAAATAGCGGCAACTATTTATTGGACCCACAGGGCAAGGCAAGCAAGACAACGGACGCATTCTTTTGAAATAACAACAATGAGAAAATGCTAGCTGAACCAGACAGAACACATGAAATGAAATAAAATAAAATAAAATAAAATACATGAAGATATTCATTGCATTCACTGGTAATGGAAAATAAAATGTTTTGCAACGGCGGTAACTGCTTTTTATTTACAGCATCGTTAGGGAACTTTCAGTTCATATAACAAAGGCTGAGGGTGGAGATAGAGACAGAAATTTTAAAATGCATGTGAGCTCAAATATTTTGTCATTAAAATCGATTCTACATCAAGTGAATAGTTGAATAGTAAAATATTTCTTAATTTGAGTGTTGCGTCCATGAGCTATAGAGGTTTCTATTTCCAATATGCTAATGAGTGACGTCACAGGAGGTTTCTATTTCCAATATGCTAATGAGTGACGTCACAGGAGGTTTCTATTTCCAATATGCTAATGATGTGACGTCACAGGAGGTTTCTATTTCCAATATGCTAATGAGTGACGTCACAGGAGGTTTCTATTTCCAATATGCTAATGAGTGACGTCACAGGAGGTTTCTATTTCCAATATGCTAATGATGTGACGTCACAGGAGGCCAACAAAAGGTCATTTCTTTCTCCTTGTGAATTAAACTATTTCTGATTTATACAAAATATTTGGTAAAAACACTGATATCAGGCCCAAATATTACATGGATGTGTAGATCAAGTATTTATCTCTGCCAGCACGTTTTTGTATAATAAATGAGGCCTCCTGTAACATCACATAATTAGAATATTGGAAATAGAAACCTTTATAACTTGTTGATGCAATACTCGGACCACGGAATATTTTACTATTCACCTATTTACTTGAAGTAGAATCGATTTTAATGATAACAAAATGGGCTCAGATGCACTTTAAGCTTGGAAATTTAACAGCCCTCTTACCTCCCAAAATTGATCTTTTCATAATTCTAACTTAAGGTCCCCCCCCCCCCCCCCCGATTATCTACCTTTTCCACACCCCTCCCCCCTAATCAAATCCTTAAAACCCTCTCTCCTGTAAAGAGAGCTTCCTCGTTATCTATCACAGAATAGATAATGAGTAGCTTAGCCAATCAGATTGCAGGATTCGTGATAGAACACTAGTTGGTTTCTACAGTATTTCTACTAATATAAAATTGATTCAATAGTGCGTGCACCCTGATTTGGCTAAAAGGCATGTTTTTCTTAAACTTTACTCATTTTTATTTAATACTGAAACTAAATAGCGAACAACTTCTGTGTTCACATAACGTTATGTAAACACACCTTCAAATAACACACATGAAGATCTAAGGAAAAGTAAACTATAATAACACACATGAAGATCTAAGGAACGGTAAACTGAGGAAACACATGTTGCACAAAAACGCAAGAAATATAAGACCGTATTAGGGTAGTAAACTAAGGGTACGTTCGATTGACCGTATTGGGGTAGTAAACTAATAACACACATGAAGATCCAAGGAAAGGTAAACTAATAACACACATGGAGATCTGAGGAACGGTAAACTGAGGAAACACATGTTGCACAAAAACGCAAGAAATATAAGACCGTATTAGGGTAGTAAACTAAGGGTACGTTCGATTGACCGTATTGGGGTAGTAAACTAATAACACACATGAAGATCTAAGGAAAAGTAAACTATAATAACACACATGAAGATCTAAGGAACGGTAAACTGAGGAAACACATGTTGCACAAAAACGCAAGAAATATAAGACCGTATTAGGGTAGTAAACTAAGGGTACGTTCGATTGACCGTATTGGGGTAGTAAACTAATAACACACATGAAGATCCAAGGAAAGGTAAACTAATAACACACATGGAGATCTGAGGAACGGTAAACTGAGGAAACACATGTTGCACAAAAACGCAAGAAATATAAGACCGTATTGGGGTAGTAAACTAAGGGTACGTTCGATTGACCGTATTGGGGTAGTAAACCAAGGGTGCGTTCGATTGACCGTATTGGGGTAGTAAAAAATAGGGATGCATTGCATCGACCGTATTGGGGTAGTTAAGTAAACTAAGCCGGTGCGTTCGATAGACCGTATACGGGTGCGTTTGATTGACCGTATTGGGGTAGTAAACTAAGGGCACGTTCGATTGACCGTATTGGGGTAGTAAACTAAGGGTGCGTTCGCTTGACCGTATTCCGTTATAAGAATATACAGAATTATCACTACAAATCGCTTTGTATATCAGGATATGGGGCTGATCAAAGTCAGGACCTGGCTAATCCTCAGATCGAACTAGAATTTAGCGTGTTGGTATTTTGCGGAGGGAGGAAAACCGGAGAACGAGGAGAAAAACCCTCGGAGCAAGGGCGAGATACCAACAAACTCAACTGACATATGGCGCTGCGCCTCCGGGAATCGAACCTGGGCCACAGAAGTGAGAGGCGAAGCACTTAACCACTGAACCACCCCGGCTCACCAAAATACACATGACTCGTAAAACTACACAGCCGTATTAGGTGACTAATAAATCTAAAAAAAACTAAATATAATAAAAATGAGAATAAAAGCCAGTTTAATAACCTTAATGATGAAGCGAGTGGAATAAACGAGTCCTTGTGACATAGTAAAACCTTTACGCTTTATCCCGGGAAAGAAATACGGCAAGAGTGTAGCTTTACTTTAACCGTATTGTAGCTTTACCGTAACCGGCGTACTGTAACTTTGACGTAACCGTACTGTAACTTTGACGTAACCGTACTGTAGCCTTATCGTAACCGTATTGTAGTTTTACCGTAACCGGCGTACTGTAACTTTGACGTAACCGTACTGTAGCTTTACCGTAACCGTACTGTAGCTTTACCGTAACCGTACTGTAGCTTTACCGTAACCGTACTGTAACCTTGCCGTCACAGCGCCGTAACAATGTCACGGCATCGTAACCTGCCCACTCATACGAAATCCGTTCTAGATTGCCGGTTTTAATAGCTTCTGTATCAGTGCTTGTACGACTAAAATAAAACTCTACCACCCTGTCTTCGTACAGTAAACGTATTGGAGCACACAACTACGACTGCTAACACAACTATGAGGCAATTCATAATTTCACAAACAGTAACAAATGCAAGAAATAGGTTGAGGTTTTAGCGGCTGTACGTTCGCCGACCGTCAGGCAGCGCAGGCGGGCAATGGTAGCAATTCTTACTTCTGGTTTACACCTACTATTCTTCAAAACAGGTGAGAAATGAGAAACGGCATTCCCATATTGAAATGGACTATGGAAATCATAGTGTAGCCTCGTTCCCATGCAGGCCGGTAGCCTGCTTGCCGGCTCTTTTTTTACTTTTTCTCTCTTTTTCGTTCTTTTTTTCCACTTTTTTTTTCGGTCAAGTTCTTTCTCGGATTGGGTTACCTGTGGAATCCGAGCCGGCTACATCCCCCCCCCCCCCCCCCAAAATGGCGGCCATTTTGATTCCCGAGTAAGATGCCAGGCAAAACCTTCTGGGTTCACTCTCGCAAGGGGAAATATTTGTATTTTTGGAATTTTTTCGAGTTGGGTTTCACACGTATATTCCATTAACCAGCCGCGCGTAAACCAAAATCCTGGGGACGACGCTAACCAAGTGTAACTCGAAAGAACCATGAACATTCATCTTAAATATTTTAATCCCCAAAACAAACGAATTTTCCAGACTTCGGGTCTGGGAATGTCGTTTGTCAGCCATTTTTGTTATTGGTTTACCTGAGTTAGCGGCAGAGAAAACTACAATCGTTTAGCACGACACCAATGAAAACAAAATTAAATTTATACAGTTATCACGGCTTGTGGTCAGCCTTGGTCGTAACTACATGGCTCATACCGTAAGCCCTGGCTAATTCTATTTCTTACGAAGAGACTAGAGACCATAGACAAAGGATTCCAGAAAAGAAATTGAATTGATTTATTTTTCAGTGTCTTGGCCATTCAAAGTTTCCCAAAAACGTGTCTTGGGTTGCCTGTAGCCGGAAATCAAGCGCGCTTTACAAAATTGGCACTGGGTCTAGTTTGAAGTCATGTACAGAACACGCTCGATGAGTCATTGCATGAAAGGCCTTGTCGAATAAAGCTCTCAGAAACGTTTAGCGCGATATTATCATCTTTCTCGGTTATCTATTCAATTATACTGCAAATAAGCCAACACTTTATACCCGCGAAGAGAAGAGTTCTGTCAGGGCTCCTGGTTCTGTTGATGACGTTACGTTTCATTCTCGTCCCAGTCCCCAAACGTGCGCGGAAATTATTCTACATTTGAAAGTTTAGTCGCTAAAAAAATTATGAAAACATTTTTATTGAAAAATTGCGGATTTCTGCCCCTACCTTTTAAGGTCTAAGCTTAAAAAAAAGCATAACTGACCAGGGCTTATATGCACTTTAAATGATTAGACATATCAGTACTATTGTTTGAAACATACAACGTTTATGAGCGATATTAAAACGTTGTACTCCATGTCATATGGTCACAGGCGTCAACTTATCAGAACAATGTTTTTACTCTCCTCAGAATAGCCCAACTGCTCTATTAAAACAGCGCAATGTGTTGGGGCAGTCTTGTGTTAAATCTGACAAGAAAGGGAGGCGTTTCAAAAAGCAATGTAGAAGGTTCAAACGAAAGTAGACGGTTCTTTACTCACTCATGGCTTCTACACGAACAAAAAGGTAGGCGGAATTTATGGCGGCTGTCGGCTGGGAATGAGCTAGTTGTCACAAAATGCAGAAGTGCACTGAAAAAGGCTCTGTTTAAAAGAGTGGTTTCGCCTAGAAAGTTTCTTATCTCGATATTTGATTTGAACAAACTATAGATTTATTCTATATATTTATTCTGAAATATTTTTTTTTGTTCTTTCGTTGTTTGTTTGTAATTCTTTCTTTCAAAAGCCTGTATTTTATGAGCATGATTAAGCAATGAACGGCAGGAAGTTAATTAAAGACGTTGAAACGGTTATTTTCTAGCACAGATGTTAAAATATGTCAAACAAAAATATAACAGCTTGTCGATGTTTCAGAGCAATATGAAGACTTCTACTAAATATCCGAGGTGTTTCTAAAAAGTTACCCGTTTATTATCTCATTAACTATATTTTGCTATAATAATACAATTTTAACATATAAAATATAGATATTATTTATGGTGCACCTATCATATGAATCGATCCATACTTCCTGTCCATATATGGTGGCAGGCAAGTGTTTAATGATAATGTCACGTTATAAAAGTCACTCCTCAGGCCTTTCTGAGTCAGAACAATTTACACACCAAAGTGATTACAGAACTTCAAGGCTGTACACCATGGCTAAGTTCTACCTCATTTTCGTATTCTTGATCGTCGTTGGTGCTGCTCTACTGGGCGAAACCGGCGGCATTGCCGTGCATAAATCTTGTACAAGTCACAATAATCCAGTGAGCTGTGGTTATTTACTGAGGAAACGAATGGTGATGGAAAGGGTGATTATTGAAAATGCATAAAAATGTTCTACAGTGTATTGATGTTCTTTAATCTTCATGAACTTTCAGTTTCAATCGAGTGGATTTCGATGAGCGTGAAAAAATACATCTTGTTTCTTGAAAATACATATTTGTTTTCTTGAAAATAGAAAAAAGAATTCTTGAAAATACATATTTTTTCTCTAGTGCGCATTTCAGCTGGTAGGACTCGGAAAAAACGTATGCCAAAACTGTAACCGTACCGTAACTCATATTTATTCTCCAAGTCTGCTCCAAACGCCGTTGCACACACGCGCAACTAGGGTCGCTATTACCATTGCGAACTCAACTTAAATTAGCGATATCACCGGTACTGCCGAAATTAGTCAAAATCCCAAATTTGACACGGTTATGCCTCAACTAGAAGCCAAGATATCGTCGGGCAAAGTGCTCTATTTTTTACAGACGTTTGTATGAGGAAGTGAAACAATTTATACCTCCTCACTGACACTGTCTTACTTTGCGGGCCGTATCTTTGTTCCTAAACAAGATATAACTCTCAAATTTGGGATTTTGACTAATTTTGAGGTGCTCTTTTTAGCAGTACCGGTGATTTAAGCTAATTTAAGTATATATGGTAATGACGACTTATTCTTTATTACTGTTTTGACGATGAGAAAACAATATTGGCTACACCTTACGGCAAAAGGTCGGTACAATAAGCAAGCCATTGATACATATCAAAACCCCCCCAAAAACATGTTTAAATATTCATTGTGTAATCCCTCGAGACTGTTTTGCATATCGACAACAATGCTGCTGGTTCTAGCACTCGGGTCAACCATGTACACAGGCCCTAACTAATGCTGGTTAGTATTAACAGTCAACAACTTAATTCTGAATTCCTTTTTATACCGTAGAACAAGAAGCTTCTCAAAAGAGCCTTTGGTTCCTTGCGCGAAGTCGAGAAATCTCTGAAGTTTGATGTCGACAAATGAAGAAATGAACACGCACCAGATCATGCACAGCTAACACTTGTTATACCGACGGTATTACAAGGATTTCTTGGAGGAATAAAAATCTAGCGATGACAAAAGATTAACAGTTAGACTTATGCTGTCAAATTCTTTACATTTGTTGATCGGAATAGACTGTAAGTAATTCAGTTTATAGTGCCTTGGATCTTAATAAACGCGAACAACTTACGGCGACTCGTGTGTTGTTTCTAGCTTTAAGTAACGTTGACTGAGTAAAGAGGAGATATCAGGAAGTTGAAACAAACCTTTAACCCTTAAACTACCATAAGGATCATATGGTCCGTCAAGATATTTGGACATTTAAAGATGGCTAATAAATAATACATTCATTAAAACATATTAACATACTTTACTTTAATACCACTAATTTTACAGTTTCTGAGAATAATTAATAATAAATTTAAAAACTTTTTGGTAAATGCAACTCAGAATAACTATAAAAGCTAACCAAAGCTGGGTAGCATCAAACAGTTCATGATAAATATGTTTAATGTAATAATAATAATAATAAAAACATTTATATAGCGCTATATTCACGAATTGTTCATAGCACTTTACACTACTATATTAAAAACCTAAAATATTAAATAAAATAGTTAATGTCAAGTAAATTAAAGTCAATACGAACATATATCTACATATAGATAGATAACTAATGATCGATACTAATATGCTTCCTTGAACAAGTAAGTCTGCCATAACAAGAGTGGAGGAAGAAAAGAAACAACACAAAAACAAAACCTTTCCGTCTCATCGATAACTAGAAACATGATATACAACTGACAGCTTTTAATATAAAACGCATTGTTATCACTTGATATGGTCATCATTAACACCTCTAAAACAGCTGAGGGTGCATGGAGATGAGGTGAAGAAAATATTTACGCGTTCAGCTAGGTTATCAGACTTTTTTAAAGTGTTTTATTAATTTGTTTTTATTACAACAGTAAGTACTTTTACAGCATACGTCTTCTACAAAAACTAAAAAACACTATTATTTAGTATATACAACACGGGAACCTACATAGATCATGCAATTTGATTGGCTCGCTATCTCGGAATAATGAGCAATAGCCACCTACAAAACTCAGGATAATTTTGAAACAAAATGGCAGGCGTAAATTCACATTTTTCGATTGTTTCCGATGCGGAAACATTAGAAATTCAACAAAATGCAGTGCCCAAAAGCAGGTCCCGCCAGTGTTGCATATACTAAAACAATTATTCGCCTCATGCAGGCTCAGTCGATATTGGTGAATATTCCCCTCGACTAAGGGAATATTCACTAATATCAACTTTCGCCTTCGGCGAATAATTGTTAAATATATAAACAAAAGAACGAAGTACTAAAAGGTATAATATACTTTTATACCCAAGGAGGACGTAGGCAAAAGGAAAATAAATAAATAAATAGAAAAACATATATGTAATTCTATTAAGATTCTTTTCAATGAGCAATGCTGACAAAGAAGTGAGACTTTGAGTGCCCCTGACATATTTGTCGGACAAAAGGTAAAGGAGAAAAAGGGAACTTACAGGGAGTTCTATGGTCACCGTGGCTTCGATGTTTTCACAATATTTTAAGTTATACTGAAATTGTTTAGGGAAACTCAACCCTAAAATCAACCCAATGTCTATACAAACATGTATTCGAAATAAATAGGTTCTGCTATTTAATTTTTCTGTGTTGCGCGTCTAGCAAGAGAAAATCCGAAAACCTTCCTCACAGCCTCCGGTATGTACTGACGGCTCAAGTCTTGTAATTTGTGACGTAGTATACGGGGAATAAATTAGTTTTGCCATGCCGTCCCCTACATTGAATAGCAGGCCTAATGGCTTCTAATTGCGGACCATTGTGCTTTCTTTGTGCTAGAGGTGTGATCGTTCTTCCTTGGTATGTGTGACGTACGTTATGGGGAAATTTGCACTGAATTGAGCCGCCACACAATATAGATTTTTCAGCGGAAAATTGAACTTGGAGACTAATTTTCTCCTCATAGACGCGCAACACAGAAAAATAAAATATCAGAACTTATTTATTTAGAATACATCTTTGTAAAGACGTTGGGTTGATTTTAGGGTTTAGTTCTCCTTTAAGGAAGGCGATTTAGCTTCAGGTCTTGCTTTGTAAATCAGAAGTTTGAATATTAACAGAATAAAATTAATCGTGACATGATTAATTCCTTCTTCGATTCCAAAGCATTAATTGAGGGAGGACTTTTCCGAAAAAACTTTTTGCATGCAGACTTTGATGCTTAGGTATAAATTGTTTGTCTCTGTACAAATGTTCAGTAGTTTCCATGTAAGAGAAGCAGAAAGAACAGCTAGGGGACTGAACTAATTTAAATTTGAACATATCTCTATTAAGATAAAGACAGTTGTTCATAATCTTAAATTGAACCCATCTCAATTATGAATTAATTGAAGTTTTATAAATTTGACTACATATAAGTAGATTGCCATTGAGGAATTCTCTCTGGAAATTTACTATTAAGGTATTTCTGTGCAGTTGGAGCAACAAATTTCCTGGAGATTAGTTCTGTATAAATCAAATTTAAGCTATTTGTTTTTAGAGGCGCAATGTTCATATTTCGGAGGAGAATGTGTTGATTTGATTCTAACTTGGTAAATTCAGCTGTGAGATCTTTTGAATTTAGAAGAGCTATTTTCCATGCAACTGGAACAGAATCCATAATTCCTGCCAAGGAAAAAAAATCTCTGTTGTCCAATATTTTAGCTTTCGCAAGATCCCAACTAAATTCTCGCTGTTCCATAAATCTTCTATTATCGGGACGTCATTATTAACGAACCTTTTGATATGAGCCGTTACTGTCTTGTTTATCAACAAAGTATTATTCCATAAAGGTTATCTCAATATCTCAATAATATCGTCACCAATAGCGGTGTAGCTTACTTCTCCCCAAGATTTAAGCATGTTTCGGTAAAAAATAAAAGTTGTAGATGGAACTTTAGCGGGGTTAATATAATTGTCTTATACATCTCAGACCGCGTGTTGGAGCTAGCATGATTGACAGTATTATTTTCCAATATTTATTTCCCCCGTTCGTTCACTTTAAAGCCCAGCTTATCCCGATTCGTTGAGCTTTAATCAACGTGCTGTAATCAGGAAGTTTTATACCCTCCTGTCCTTAGTCCCTGATCAGGGTTTTGTATTTAACTTTAGGTTTTCTACCACTCCATAAAAAACCGAACAATTTCAGCTTCTACTTTTTGACAAAACTCTCTGACACATAAATTATTCGATATATAAATTATTCGATATATAAAGAAGTGTTGAGAGTGCTAATGAGCGAATAGCTTGGACCTTACCAAAAGGTGTTAACGATCTTGTTCTCCACAGGGAGAGTGTGGCAGCGAATTTTTCGAAAGTGCGTTCAAGGTTATTTGCGTAACAGAGGGCTGCGTTGTGTGAAAAGTAAATACCTAGAATTTGTTTACCATCACGGTGGAAGTTGATCCACACTTTAATTTATTATCACTCTGAGTGAAAGTCTCTTTTTCTTTATCTATCCATCCTATTTCTGATTTTTCCAGGTTACTCTTAAGAGAAGAAAATCTATAAAAACGGTCTAGAAGCTCTAATACACAATTTAATGATTTTAAATCCGACAAAAAGAAAGCTATGTCATCGGCGAACAGTAGGATTCTTTTTCCCCCAATCATGTCGCCAGTTCCTCTTAAATCTTTACTAAATCGTGTTAGTTCTGCTAAGACTTCTATAACGAGGATAAACAGGTAGGGGGAGATGTAGGATCTCCTTGCTTTGTTCCTCTAGTGGTTTTAGAAATCCCTGTTGCGGTCCCGTTAATAAGAACACAGCTCTCGTTATCAGTTAAGATAACGCGAATCCATTTAATACAGTCTGGACCAAAACCGAAGTGTTTGAGTACAGCGAATACGAATGGGGGTTCTACCGAGTCAAAAGCCTTCTCAAAATCGGCCGCAAATATCAGCATTTCTTTATTTCTTGAGATGGTATAGTCATTAAATCGTTTATAAAACGGAGCGGTTCTTCTATATTTCTTCCTTTAATAAAGGCAGCTTGATCATGGTGTATAATACGAGGTAGAATATCGAGAATATTACACAAAGGTTTACTGCAAATTTTAACATCAACGTTAATTAGGCTTATAGGTCTCCAGTACTTTAAATACCTCACGTCTTTCAATTTGTCTTGCTTTTCTATTAAAGGGATACCCGAGTGAAAAACACATTGGGGCTCAAAAGAATCTTCAACATGTTCTTTGTTCAGAAAATGTATTAAAATTTGATCAAACGTTTTTAGTATTAAGAACGAGCACCTCAAAGTTGGCCCCGCGAAGACATGGGCGCCGCCATCTTTGTTTGCATTTACGGAAGTGACGTCACTTCGTCCCACCAGCGTATCGCGGCTACTTGTCTTTGTATGATTTTCACACGCTCGGAATTAAAGTGGATATATTTTCATCGAGATTGCAGAGGAATTCTTACAGAAACCGGAATTATGATGAAAACGACATTATGAGAAAAGTTCAGAAGACTGGGAGGAGGAAGAAAAGCATTGGGAAGGCGAGAAATTATCAGACGAACAACAAGGTCTCGTAACTGCCATTTAATAACAGCAAAACAACATGGCTTAAAAGACTCGAGTGACTTCTGAATAAGTATAAGAACTACAATGTATGTGAGGTACAGTTAAGGCGTTTATCATCCTAAAAACACCTAATAAGTGAGAGAGTAGAACGCTGGTGGGACGAAGTGACGTCACTTCCGTAAATGCAAACAAAGATGGCGGCGCCCATGTCTTCGTGGGGCCAACTTTGAGGTGCTCGTTCTTAATACTAAAAACCTTTGATCAAATTTTAATACATTTTCTGAACAAAGAACATGTTGAAGATTCTTTTGAGCCCCAATGTGTTTTTCACTCGGGTATCCCTTTAATGTAATTATAGTTTATTTTTGCGATGTGGTAAGAGAGCCGTTAAAGTGGCTATCACCCTTTTGCAATTTTGATAGCTTATGATCCTCCGAAAAGTTTTGAGTACTTCTGTGAAGAAAGTTTTGGTTTAAAGTGAATACTTTATGTTCTACGCTTGTTTGAAATCGCGTAAATGTGACCTTTCCTGACCCTTGACCGCGTAAGTAAAAGCCTGGGTCGAAACCTGGGTAGACGTCATCTCATTAATGCATTATTCCCCATGGCGCCTTTTTATCACAACAACATCGATGCATAGAAAATATACACAGTTTTTGAGTTGTCAGTAAAGAAAAAAGTCATTTTAGTCAACATGTTAAGTATTTCTTCAAATGATCGCAAAGCCGAATTAATTATATGACGTCAAGATGACGTCTACCTAGGTTTCGACCCAGGCTTTTACTTACGCGGTCATGGGTCAGGAAAGGTCACATTTACACGAATTCAAACAAGCGTAGAACATAAAGTATTCACTTTAAACCAAAACATTATTCACAGAAGTACTCAAAACTTTTCGGAGGTTCATAAGCTATCAAAATTGCAAAAGGGTGATAGGCACTTTAACGAAACCGTCGTTAATAATAACTACTTATTAACTGAGCGTGAGAAGCCTCTGTCTGTACAGAAAAACCGCGGTCTGATATTTCTCTGTACAGACCGAGCAAGCGAGGTTAATAAGGTGTTTATTATATGGCATATTTTGTTTTAACTTTTTAAGTTTAATTCGTCCGGTTCGTGTACACAAACACTGCAGCGGGAAAATCCGTATTGCCCGTGGGGATTACGGGAGAATTCCGCCCGCTAAACGGCCAATCAGCGCGCGCCATTTGACCGGAAGTAGCATGTGCCATATAATAAACTCCATTACAAGAAAGATCATACTACATTTAGCAAGTTTACCGGAGCTTTCGAAAACCTAAAAAAAATGAGAGAGAATGTATGGCTTTCGAGGACGGCGTCCCAAAAAACCAAACATTCTCTCTTACTTTTGTGATTTTTGAAAGCTTTCTGTTCAGATCGTATTTATCCAAACATTCTCAAACTCGGTAAACTTTTAATTTTAGTGTGATCACAGGTAGCCCAAGCTTGGGATCTGTATAACATTAACAGCATTTGTATGGGATTTTTTAGTTTTCCATGTACAACGTAAATCTTGAATAAAACTCGACAAAAACCTATACAGTGTCTTCTTGTGTTCCTTAACTATGTCTGTGCCATGTTACAGCGAATTTCAGCGAAATTTTCTCACATGGCACAGACATAGTTAAGGAACACAAGAAGACACTGTATAGGTTTTTGTCGAGTTTTATTCAAGATTTACGTTGTACATGGAAAACTAAAAAATCCCATACAAATGCTGTTAATGTTATACAGATCCCAAGCTTGGGCTACCTGTGGTGTGATCTTTCTTGTGATGGGGTTCATTTCTTAATCAGATTACGTTTTGACACCAGTCATGATGGCTGTGTTTCATCACGGCAAGTACTCTTATAAGAAAAATAATTAAAATATCGCTAAATGCTCACACACTTTGGTTCATATGTAGCTCCTCTAACACTAGGCCAAGTTTCATCAAAATCTGAGAAGTCTTCATACCCTATAAATTCATCCAAAGACAGTGAATACGCATAAAAATCTATCGGCGTTTTTGGCTTCTGAAGGTTAGGAAACACATCACACCTCATCAAAGCAAACGTCAACTAGCCAATTATATGTAAGGATCCCCGGAGCTTATGAATCAAGTCCAGAAATTCGCGGGAAATTAGTACGTGGCTCAAATTGCATAAGAAACATACATACTAGTGTCGTGTCACAAATATTCAAAAGAGCGTTGTGTTATGGCCAAAACTAGAGATAATGCGCAAAAGGGGAAAAAGAAAGGTAAATCAGCTAGTTTGAATCGTTTCACCACGAGAGCTGCGTTGGCAAGTTCTTGCTCGAGGAGATCATTGGCAGCTTTCTCAATGGCCTTTGTGTGCGCTGACCAGGGTGCTTTATTTACAGGATGAGGGAGATTCAGTACGCTGAAAAACTTTTCAGCTGCTGAGAAGCCACGGCCAATAAGCCTGAATGCCAGAACAGATGCCCTGTTGATGTCGTAGAAACGATTTTCTTTCGGTGTTGCGAAGAACCGGTCAGGGATCAATGACTGGTGTGCCAAGCAGCTAGGGTTCTTGCATTTTAGGGTCCATTCCGTACCCAATCCGTTTCTTGAAACCTCGGTGATGTTGATTCCTTCAGTTCTGCAAAATCGACAGGCTGAACTTCGCTCAAGTTCACGATTTAGAACTCCTGGATTGACCACGGCCCAGGTTGGAAACTGCGAGTCACCCAAGACATTAGAATCGGAGTCGGATGCGGACTCGCTGCTACTCTCTGAATCTTCCGTCTCTTTTCTTGTACCTGACAAAAGTTTAAGCCTACTAGCTGAGTGAGCAGCTTTCCGTCGGAGTTGTAGCAGTACTAATAGAACTCGAAGTGGAAGTAGTCGAACATGAAGGCCTGTTCGAACCACGAGCCTTTGTCGCTTTCCGCGAGCATCACTTTCTTCTCCGTATTGAAACTTTGCTCCTTCTCGAGCTCATTCTCTTGAATCTTCTTGGAGCCTGTCTTCTTTTTTTACCTTTTATCCAAGGATTATTTTTTTCTCTTCTGGACATATCCACGATCGATATACCGGTAAATTAAACGCTATACTAGTATATCTAACAGGTAGTGAATGCTGCTCTGCTCAGTTAAGAAATTGTATTAGAAGAGAACCTACAGTAGCACTTTGGCAGGAAAAATAGATTGGGCGATAAAAATGCCAAGGTGTTAGATGAATATATTTTGTAGTTTTGGGGCTATCGTGAGACTGAATCCTGTTTGAGCTGTGGTGTGTAACTCAAAAGCTGTCGCGATTTATTTTCGTTTTGTCCCGACATATCAACGATCTCCCGGTAAATTCCCTGAGCCTACCAATTCCCAACATTTTCTTAAGATTCCCGGCACAATAAACTGCTTTTCTCCCCGGTGAAGTTTAAACACCGGAAATCAACTGTAATTGAGAATGTAATTGTAAATGCTAATTGTATTTTGAACCGGCTGCTTGACTTTATCGAAGCCAATAGAAGAAAATTATTTGCTGCTCACCATCTTGATAACAGGAGAGATCTTGCTCTTTGGAAACTGATAGTTCACACAGAGTTAGAAAGAGTTCGCCTACACGTCTACACTTCAACAAATTCATGGTTACACAAGGATTGCATACACAGAAATGCATTAAAGAACGGTTGAACGTAGTTAGCTCAAACAATGCAGATTCCACCTCGTGCAATGTCGCGTGACGATCAGATCCGTGCAAAGCAGTGTGGTAAAAAAAGACAATAGAAGTGATGCATTGTGGTAAAAAAAATGAAATCGAGATTTGGACCCGCTTACAGATTAGAACAGATCAGTTTACGGTTCATGCGCAGTTGTACAAATCCTTTGTTTATTTGGCGGGTAGGCAGATATTAAACAATGGTGGCCCGCCAGTTGAAACAAAAGACTTGATCAACTGCGCATGAACTGTAAATTGGTCTACTGCTGCCTTGCTCGCTCGCTTCAGGCTCGCTCGCTGCGGCAGCAAAAATCACTGAACTCACGAGTCACGGCTCACTGTGTGTCTGAAGGTCCCGGATGTAGTTTCCCGCAAAAATTCAGCGGGGTGCCTGTGGCACGTAATGGTTCAGAGAGATTTATCACGCCTAAGCGATTTATTTACTTTCCTTCAAATTACGTTTTTTCTAATATCTCGCAAACTTTTGAATGTTAAAAAAAAAAATTCCGTAAAGATGAAGATCAATCCATCAATGTACGGGTAATATGATAAAAAAATACATGTCCTTCAGTTGCCCCGGGCAAGTAAAGAACGAGTTAATAATATTTCCAATTAGCAGTTATGTCTTAAACCTTTTAAAAATTCAAAAGTTTGAAGGGCAAATTATCAAGATCATGAATAGGGGATTTGGTTGGTAATTTGGTGATACAGAACTACCAGAGTTTCATTCTCTCTTGTTTTTATGTGTTTAGTAAAACTACGTAAAAAACAGCCGGTTCCAACTCTTTTAATTAAGTTTTTTAACTGGTTTGATGCCAGGAAAGGAAGATAATTATGCCCGTATGGAATATTATATTTTGCAAATACATCACTGAATTGACTGGAACAATCTGCATTTGCTCCTTGTACCACCAAATTACTGCCTGTTGCTCAACCCAGGGAAATAATTTGTCTTAGCCGAACATCTGTGCCGCAGTTGAATGGTGTCATTTAAGAAAACTTACTCGTTATTCTTATTATTTTGACACGGTATAAATGTACGTGGTATAAATTAATGAAATATTAAGGTGATTACAAAAACAGGTAAGGCTTTAAAGAAACCCAGAATTCGTTTAGTTTTGTTCGTTCTTACTGGGTTTTTAGTATCACAGAAATGCTTGTGCAGTTAAACATGTTTAAAAGCTGTTTAATAAAAAAAGTTGGAATCCCCATTCAGGTCCTCACACTGCCAGCGCAGGATGCTTTCTTTGCGGCGCATGCGTTAGAGTTACCTAGCAACCCTGCCATAATCCTTCACGTGACGTTGAAACCCGACGTCAATCATCTAATGTGGGCTCAAATAGTGTAAGCGAAGTGTTATGTTTGCCCATGCGCATCACACGCATTTCCGAAAAAAAACACGGTTTCAGAAAAAGATAGGGATCTGGGCCCGGTTCCTGAAAGCCCGATTAGCGCTAATCCTGGATTAACTCTCAACAAAACATATTAGTTGTCATGGTAATTAACCCTGGATTAGCGCTAATCGGGCTTTCAGGAACCGGGCCCTGGGCCGGGTTGTTCAAAGCCCGATTAGCGTTAATCCTGGATTAACTCTGCACATAACCTATTGGTTGTCATGGAAATTAACCCTGGATTAGCACAAATCAGGCTTTGAACAACCCGGCCCTGGTGTCGAGAATGGCGTTTTGTTCGTCCATAGTTGTGGACGGCGGTATATCAAAGAAAGCGTCTTACACCGGCAGAGTTATATTTCTTCTCTCTCTCTCTCCCCCTTCGTATTGGGAAGGAAGCGAACTCTGCCAGCAGGGCAAAAATAATATAACGACAAATATGATTCGTTTAGCCTTTGAACAAGTCAAGGGGCTAATTGAATTGAGACGGCTGTTTTTCACGCTAGTCAGCCTCACGGTGTGGTTCTTCGATTTTCAATAACATCTCCACAAATTAACTGCTGTAGACCACATTTTAGAACTTCGCTGTTAAAATGATAAAGGAAACAAAAACTTTCCCGCCAAAAAGATAAAGCATCAGATGGTACTTTTTGAACTCTCCGAAATTGTGTCAATATGGTTGTAAGTTGTGCGGCGAAAAACACCTATTTTCTATTCAAATTAAAGCCAGATCTCGGCGACGGAGAAAATAACAGAAATCGTGAAGTGAAGACTTAAAACTGAAGTCTGGACTACAAACATGACAATTTTCTTCTTGTTCTTCCTAGTTCTAGTAATCGGGGGTATAATATTATAGCAGAAGCGGCCTTTGCGCCTTGGCCAACAGCGTTCAAACTTGAGAGGTGCTTTAGTAATGATTGATGTTGCAGTTATTTAGTTCAAGTAATCTCAAATGTGCTGAGTAGAAATGGTGCAGCGCCGGGAGTTCAGAATCGCGTAGAAAAGTGGACAGGAAATCCAGCGCATGTTTGCTCTCTCGCTAAATTTATGGCGCTTACGCCATTTACACGAACTGACTGGTCTGATCGGCCAGTTTTCAAATGAACTGGTTTGGGACAACCTGGACATACTCAGGGAGGAGAACTAGCCAGTTCTATTCCACAATTAGTGTCCTAATGTGTTCAGTGTTCTCTGCTTTTAGAGTACCTTCGAGAGATCAGCCGACGCCGTATATCATGCAGCAAGGGCTTTGGACTACGATGACAATGGCGATTGTTGAACAAGAAAGGCCGGTTCCGCTGAAGACTGATAACAACAAAGCCAAGCAAATAAAAAGCAGTCGATACGACGACTAGAGCAAAATAAGATTAGACTTTTAACTTGTAAATAACATCAATAAAATAAATCCAGTTCAACTAATAAGTTTACACTTCATTCAAAACAAAACGTTTTTGTCGGGATTCCTGTAGCAGAAAAGGAGCGAAGAAGTATAACGTTAAGATCCAGTCCCTCTCGATCCTTTCTAACAAAGGAAGCCCAAATTTCAGTTCAACCAGTTAACAACACTTCTGAGAAGCATTTTACCACCGTGTAAAGCTGTATTGGATATTGTTCGATGGGTTTGCTGTAAAATGGTCAGAATTAACGAATAAGCGAACTAAATTGCAAGAAAAAACATTGGCTATTAGTGGCTAATGTTATGGCTTGACATATGATACGTCTGGTACCAGACTGAGTGAGTGAGCGAGCGAGTGAGTCCCCACTCCCTTTCTTTTTATGGCCTGCGCACTTTTCGTTTGGGCCATGAAGCAGGGAGTGTTGGTACAGGTCCATAACTTACGTACTCGATTTTCTAGGGATGAATGTAACATGTAATGACTGCTCCCGAGGGAAACAAAAATCACGGCTAAATCACTAAGTGATTTGTTGCATAGCATAAGAATTATATTCCATATCGTCGAGGAAAAAAAAGCAAACCAAAAGGCAAACCAAACACACGGCATCACGCCATCTCCTGTCACGCTCTGATCACGTGCACTAGCGGTGAACAGTGAACTGTTACCCTCTGACGTCATAGTTTTCAAGCATGTAGCCCGCTCGTTACCTGTCATGTGATATGGAATAAGCCAATAAGAGCGTGCGATGTATCTCGAAAATAACACGAGGGCTTTAGAACACATGGCGGCAATGACGACGGGACGTAGAAAAGTGTTTTCTCCCGAAACTGGGTGTTTATTATTTCCTTTATTCGCCTTTAATTACATTTCAAAAATATAATAAGCAACGACTTCCCTTCACGCCGAACGAAAAACGGAGCGATTTACTTTTTGACGTTCGTGTTCTCTATGAAATCCGAATGAAACGTAAAACGTATGGTTTTCGCGGTGTTTTTCCAGACAACGGTCAAAATGTAGACGACTGCGCGCATTTTCACGTGCAGCTATTGTATTGTGTAATTAAGGCTATTGTTTTATACCGTCCTAGAGGTGCCCTCATAGCATTGTGTTAATATTTTTCCAGAAAGAGCTGCAAGAGCATGCGCGATAACCGGAACCCCAGAAATTCGTTTTCCCAGAGTCTAAACCGGGCGGCCAACCGCTGATCAGAGTCCTGGAAGATTGTGGGCACGAGATTGCATAGAATACAGAATAGCGCTCACCTTTCTCTCCTCGAGTTTGTGGTCCTGGGCCTCTGTACCTGCCGAATGGTCTCCAGGTCGAAGATCGTTACTCTGGGTTAGCAGACCGCTAAAGTCTAGCAACTACAGCGTAGAAAAGAAAAAAAGTAATTTAAATCATTAGAAAATAAACAATTTTTAAAGTGCATTCCAGCCCTAGCCTGCTATCATAGACTTAAACGTTGAACCGGAAAACAAAATGACCACCTGAGAAAAACTAAAACTAAAACTACCAGAAATGTTTGCGCAGATTCCTTTGTTTAAGCATCGCGTTTTCTTCTTCTCGTGAATGGCAGAATAGCCGATATTAGAGTGGCATCAACGAATAGCAGTTTCAGCGGCATTGACCCGAACACCTCAATTCGATGTAATAAAGCACTATTCAAACTGTGTATCTAAATTAGTCGTGCTTGTTTAAGAGGGTGTTGGTGTCATACAAGAGTCATACAAGAATGATGGTTTCAATGGCGCTTCATTACATCGAAGTGAGGCGTTCGGGTCAATACCGGTGAAACTACTATTCGTAGACGCCACTGTAATATCAGGCATTCGCCACTCGACCATGGTTTTCTCGCATTTGCCGTTTGCCATTTCTACGTGAAGGTGATTTGTTGTGAACGTGGGAATTCTTTCCATTTTTATTATAGATTTATTTAGTACTTTGACGGTACTTGGACAAAATTTAACGTCTCCCGCAAAATGTTGTGCTTAATTTCTCTATAATGTTGTGGTATTCTCAAAGGAGATCACAAATCTGAATAAGAAAATAATTTGAAAACGTTTCTTGTGTTGTAATTAAATGACGTCATGACGCAGGATGACTGTACCAATATTGTGTCCATACTGTAACCGTGCCTAACCGTACTCTCTGGACAGATAAAAAGCTTGCCTATTATCATGTTTGTGTACATAAGTACGCGCGTCTCGGCTTCCATTTTTGATGCCATAGAAAATTCCCGCCATGCCAAATCCAGTTTTATAGTCAGTTGAGTTCCTCAGCTCCAGCTGGTTGAGATGGTTCCTTTAAAGTGCCACTTCGATCAAATGTTGACATATCAATGTTTTTGCATATTCACCAAGTAGAGTTGCTATATTATTACCAGTTCAATCCGTTTGTCGATACGACGACGGAAAGTCTTATTTGCTGAACTCCGAGTAATAAATATTAGAGCGCTTTCCATTTATACGAACTGACTAGTCTGACCGGCCAGTTCATAAATGGAACGCGTTAGTTCTAGGAACTCACTGGACCAGTTCTCAGAACGGCCACGTTCCATTTAAATTATGGCCGGTCAGACCAGTCAGTTCGTGTGAATGGAAAGCGTTCTAAATGTCCGCCATTACCGGAGGCCATTGCCTTTATGCAGCGGAAGTGATGTCATACGCGAAACACGACAACCAGCGTGGCTACGTTTCTATGCACACTATTTCGCACGAACCTCGCAAAGATAAATATGACTTTCTCCTTGTGTACGAGAATAAGTTCGACTACAACAAGGCGTTGTACTGTGCAGGCGAGCGTTGCGCGTATTTCATCGCTTCCGCTGAATAAAGGAAGGGCCTCCGGTAATGGCGGACAGGATTTTACCGGTAAACTTTCCAAAAATAATTGATTTAACTTGCTCATTTGGGAATATTTTTTATTAATTTGGATATTTCTAACACTGATTGACTTACTGTCACTAAAAAAGTGGCAAATCGAAATGGTAAATTTTCGTGGTAGTGGCAACTCTAACAACGGAACACATATCCACATTTACCGCCCTAGCCTAAGACATTTGTTCACTTCTTTGAAATTCGCAGTCACAACAAAAAAATAGCTGAGTGCCGTAGGTTACCTGTGTTTTCCTGTTCTGTGCTTTGCCTGGGACTAGCAAGTCACACCGTCCTATGACGTCACACATTCGACGGAAACCCAGCTTAGATAATAAGGTTCGCACCTGAAGAAAATATGAAGTAAGAACTTCGCATTGGTCACCTACAATAAGTTATACACGAGTTATACCTTAAAGTGCCTACAGCCTATTTTTGTATCCTTAATATCGATTCTACATCAAGTGAATAGTAAAATAGTTATTGCTAATAGGCCTTATACATGATGTCACGTGATCACCAACAAGCCTCGCTTTGGCACAGCATTTCCTCAACACAAAAGTGAGGCTTGGTGGTGATGACAAAAGCGTGACATCACGCATAAAGCCTATTATGTGATGAATCTATTTCAAAAGCGTTACCACGCATAAAGCCTATTATGTGATGAATCTATTTCTGATTTATACACAATATTTGGTAAAATCACTGAAATAAGGCCCAAATATAACATGGATGTGTAGAAAACGTTATTTCTCTCCGCCAGCACGTTTTTGTATAATAAATGAGGCCTCCTGTGACATCACATAATTAGCATATTTGAAACAGAAACTTCTTATAACTCATAGACGCAACACTCAAATCAAGAAATATTTTACTATTTACCTATGTACTTCATGTAGAATCGACTTTAATGTTAAAAAACCTGATTAACCACTTTAACTGCGATACAACATGCGCTCTAATTGGCTAGTAAAAACTAGCAAATGTACCAATGATAGAACTAACAAGTGTACCAATGGTAAAAACTAACAAGTGTACCAATGATAAAAACTAACAAGTGTACCAACGGTAAAAACTAACAAGTGTACCAACGGTAAAAACTAACAAGTGTACCAATGATAAAAACTAACAAGTGTACCAATGGTAAAAACTAACAAGTGTACCAATAATAGAAACTAACAAGTGTCCCAATGGTAGAAACTAACAAGTGTACCAATAATAGAAACTAACAAGTGTCTCAATGGTAACAACTAACAAGTGTACCAATAATAGAAACTAACAAGTGTCTCAATGATAAAAACTAACAAGTGTACCAATAATAGAAACTAACAAGTGTCTCAATGGTAACAACTAACAAGTGTACCAATAATAGAAACTAACAAGTGTCTCAATGATAAAAACTAACAAGTGTACCAATAATAGAAACTAACAAGTGTCTCAATGGTAACAACTAACAAGTGTACCAATAATAGAAACTAACAAGTGTCTCAATGATAAAAACTAACAAGTGTACCAATAATAGAAACTAACAAGTGTCTCAATGGTAACAACTAACAAGTGTACCAATAATAGAAACTAACAAGTGTCTCAATGGTAACAACTAACAAGTGTACCAATAATAGAAACTAACAAGTGTCTCAATGGTAACAACTAACAAGTGTACCAATAATAGAAACTAACAAGTGTCTCAATGGTAACAACTAACAAGTGTACCAATAATAGAAACTAACAAGTGTCTCAATGGTAACAACTAACAAGTGTACCAATAATAGAAACTAACAAGTGTCTCAATGGTAACAACTAACAAGTGTACCAATAATAGAAACTAACAAGTGTCTCAATGGTAACAACTAACAAGTGTACCAATAATAGAAACTAACAAGTGTCTCAATGGTAACAACTAACAAGTGTACCAATAATAGAAACTAACAAGTGTCTCAATGGTAACAACTAACAAGTGTACCAATAATAGAAACTAACAAGTGTCTCAATGGTAACAACTAACAAGTGTACCAATAATAGAAACTAACAAGTGTCTCAATGGTAACAACTAACAAGTGTACCAATAATAGAAACTAACAAGTGTCTCAATGGTAACAACTAACAAGTGTACCAATAATAGAAACTAACAAGTGTCTCAATGGTAACAACTAACAAGTGTACCAATAATAGAAACTAACAAGTGTCTCAATGGTAACAACTAACAAGTGTACCAATAATAGAAACTAACAAGTGTCTCAATGGTAACAACTAACAAGTGTACCAATAATAGAAACTAACAAGTGTCTCAATGGTAACAACTAACAAGTGTACCAATAATAGAAACTAACAAGTGTCTCAATGGTAACAACTAACAAGTGTACCAATAATAGAAACTAACAAGTGTCTCAATGGTAACAACTAACAAGTGTACCAATAATAGAAACTAACAAGTGTCTCAATGGTAACAACTAACAAGTGTACCAATAATAGAAACTAACAAGTGTCCCAATGGTAGAAACTAACAAGTGTACCAATAATAGAAACTAACAAGTGTCCCAATGGTAGAAACTAACAAGTGTACCAATAATAGAAACTAACAAGTGTCTCAATGGTAACAACTAACAAGTGTACCAATAATAGAAACTAACAAGTGTCTCAATGGTAAAAACTAACAAGTGTACCAATAATAGAAACTAACAAGTGTCTCAATGGTAACAACTAACAAGTGTACCAATAATAGAAACTAACAAGTGTCTCAATGATAAAAACTAACAAGTGTACCAATAATAGAAACTAACAAGTGTCTCAATGGTAACAACTAACAAGTGTACCAATAATAGAAACTAACAAGTGTCTCAATGGTAACAACTAACAAGTGTACCAATAATAGAAACTAACAAGTGTCTCAATGGTAACAACTAACAAGTGTACCAATAATAGAAACTAACAAGTGTCTCAATGGTAACAACTAACAAGTGTACCAATAATAGAAACTAACAAGTGTCCCAATGGTAACAACTAACAAGTGTACCAATAATAGAAACTAACAAGTGTCTCAATGGTAACAACTAACAAGTGTACCAATAATAGAAACTAACAAGTGTCTCAATGATAAAAACTAACAAGTGTACCAATAATAGAAACTAACAAGTGTCTCAATGGTAACAACTAACAAGTGTACCAATAATAGAAACTAACAAGTGTCTCAATGGTAACAACTAACAAGTGTACCAATAATAGAAACTAACAAGTGTCTCAATGGTAACAACTAACAAGTGTACCAATAATAGAAACTAACAAGTGTCTCAATGGTAACAACTAACAAGTGTACCAATAATAGAAACTAACAAGTGTCCCAATGGTAACAACTAACAAGTGTACCAATAATAGAAACTAACAAGTGTCTCAATGGTAACAACTAACAAGTGTACCAATAATAGAAACTAACAAGTGTCTCAATGATAAAAACTAACAAGTGTACCAATAATAGAAACTAACAAGTGTCTCAATGGTAACAACTAACAAGTGTACCAATAATAGAAACTAACAAGTGTCTCAATGGTAACAACTAACAAGTGTACCAATAATAGAAACTAACAAGTGTCTCAATGGTAACAACTAACAAGTGTACCAATAATAGAAACTAACAAGTGTCTCAATGATAAAAACTAACAAGTGTACCAATAATAGAAACTAACAAGTGTCTCAATGGTAACAACTAACAAGTGTACCAATAATAGAAACTAACAAGTGTCTCAATGATAAAAACTAACAAGTGTACCAATGATAACAACTAACAAGTGTACCAATGATACTTAAAGTGCCCCTAACACCATTTTAGTTTTATTTATTTTCAAAGTCTAGATGAAAATTGAGGACGAAAGAAAAAGAAAAAAGTTAAATCGGTATAATTCGTGATTAAATTGTTTCACGACGGCGCAGTTTGAGGTCTTGGTACCGAGGCTAGGTAAGCATTAACAATAGGTTTATTCCAAGATGGCCGCCGCATGGGAACGTCTATACCGGAACTTCGTGTTTAAATAAGCTAGTAGTATATCATTTGTAGTAATTTCTGTTATTTAGTAGTTATGTACCTTTTTATCTAACAGAGAATCATAGAATAGTCCATACCATAAGTTATGGTCCTAGTTTACCCCATTTTTTATGGCCCCCGCGCTTTGCTCTTTGGTCATACAACAGGAAGAAACTCGGCCAAATAACCTACGGTACGGACCTCGTGCCCGTTTAATAAGAGGTATATATTGATTATTGTAATATAATACGCGTCCCACATGGAAGGGCCAAGTTTCAAACATTAGGTAACCATTAGATATAATTCGCTGGGCAAGCGTGTTTAATAAGATGTTTATTATTTGGCCAAAGGTATTCAAAACCAGCTTTGTTTCAATAGCTAATATTACATTGGCGTCTACGAATAGCAGTTTCAGCGGCATTGACCCGAACGCCTCACTTCGATGTAATGAAGCGCTATAAAAATGTGTATCTAAATTAGTCGTGCTTGTTTAAGAGGGTGTTGGTGTCACGCACGAATGATGGTTTCAATGGCGCTTCATTACGTCGAAGTGAGGCGTTCGGGTCAATACCGCTGAAACTGCTATTCGTAGACGCCAAGGTAATATCAGCTCTTTTGCGGTCCGTACGCGAAGTTATGGACGTCAAACTGATCAATCACACCTCACGAAGTTAACTAGCCATGTAATATAAGATATTTACCTCTTCCGCCAGCATGAAGAAGTAATTGATGACGTATTCCGGCTTACCGTCGAATTTCTTACGAAGGACTGGATCCTGAGAATACAATGCAGACAAGAGAAAATTACCTTTTCTTGAACGAAATGAAAGCCTCAGAGATCATTACTATTGTATAACAAGCATTATTTCAAGTGGGAATCTAGAGTTAGTTCAGCGGTTAAAGTGCAAGTGTCATCTTAAAAAACTAAATGCTATTGTACTGTTTGTTTCTCACGAAAATGTATTAATCTTGCGAATTTTGTAATATTTTTGATATTTAACCCCTAATTTTGGTAACTTTTCGTGGATCCTGTGACGTCATAAGATGAATCAACTCCCTCCAAAGAGAAAACTACTACAATAAAATCCCGTAGGTTTCCATTGTGACATCACAAGATGAAAAAGTCCGAAATTCGGATAGTTTTTATGATAGTTTGATTGCTGCTCCTTCCTCTCGAAGAAAACTAATTTAGACAACTGAAATATATCAGAATTAGAATTTGAGGCAAAAAGAGTTCATATTGTGTTATGGCGCTACTTGCACTTTAAGCGTCTGATGTGTGGGAGGTCGGAACAACACTCAGGGTCTTAAAATAACTGAGTAGAAGGGTGCTGCTTTTGTGAAACAATCTCGTTCTCGAGCTGCAAACGGTTACGTCTTCTCGTCTTTTCGAATAAGGTTATTAAATCGTAGGTCCCACGTCGGCCTCAAGTTAACAGTTTCACCAGACTGCCACCAGTTACCGACGCTAAATAAGGTTACTTTTTTCTTTGTTTGTTTTGTATGTGTATATGTATCTGCAGCAATTTGCGAAGACGAAAATCAAGGTGGCAACCTAACGAAGAGAAAAAACGTTTTAAAAGAGCATTTTCTGCCCCAAAAGAATAAACTAGTTTTCTGATCAAAGAAAAAAATAATAAAGTACAAATATCCAGCGTTATCCTATAAATGTTATATTTCAGCCAATCGGAGCTCAGCATTTCTATGAAATACAGTGCGGGATTGCGGAATTCCATGGTTAGATGAAGCCATGTACCAACACCTTTAAAAAGGGAATTGGGAGTCCTCAATTTTAATCATAATTCCTCGCCTTGCGACGGATCGATCACCAGGCTAGGTTGGCAGCAAACAAGAAACAGTATAAATTAGAATGCACAAAACACTCAAGAGTGCTGCTGAAATAATATCTAAGCGATCATATTTTCACTCTTGTCATAGCTTTGTATACAGTATCGGAGCTCTTTTCGACCATGGAAACTACAAACCATTCCAAAATATTAGCACTGGCTGCACATCTGAATCAGTGCAATATGTAGCAGAACGAGATCAGTTGATGTGTTGTAGTCAGAACATTTAGAAGTTTAGCAACAAAATAAGACCTTGATGTTCCCTAAAGGAGGAGAGGAGTAAAATAGAATATGCAGACAAGCTTGCGTATTTGTGCTCTCAGATCTCGCACCGGTGTACAACAACAACAATTAATGCATTTATTTCACACTCAAATATAACAATATGAGGAAATATATAAATATTTCTTAAATAAGCTGCTTCGCATTCTGCTTTTGCTGTTTTAGCTTTGTTGTTCGAGCCTTTTCCAATCCATATGTTGTAGTTATTTTAAGGGAAGACCAAAGGAAGATTTCTATAAAAAGCTCCTTTGAAGAGTAGTTGAAGTGTTCTTCTTGTTCTCTGGTGGAGATTTAAAGCGAATTTGACGAATTTTAACCCCCTCTTTCTTCCCCGCGACTGCTTTCCCCATCTTTCCCCATATTAGCTCGACACTGATGACCGGCGTCTATCCCGAGCGGTGTCGAATCTGATTGGCTGACCCTGTCACGTGGTGAGCCATCTCGCAACGACAAAAAAATAATAATAAACGCTTGCAAAACTTGACTTGGGCGGCCAAAGGCCTGGCCCTAGTAATTAGGGCTCAATCCCGGTTTCTGGGAAACTACCCACCCACCCCTCCCTTCGATGTGCATGTTCTATTAATTATTAACCATTAAAGGTTAGGGTGAAGTGTGGGGGAGGAGTGGGGTGATTGATCCTTAAGTAGTCTTGAGACGCGGCCGCCACTCACGACAGTTGGCTTAAAAGAAATTAAAATTTCAAAGAAACTTTTTCATAATGGCTTAAAATCTCGCCTAAAGGCTCGTTGTATACCAAATATAAATTTCTCGTGAAATATTCACCCATATTCCATACAAAACCATGAAATAACCAGTAATTTTGATATATTAGTTATTTGTACTCTATCACAAGCACCTTTATTTATTTTGAGAAAGAAAGTTGGATAATAAATCTCGTATTAGACAGCATACTACTACTCTTGATAGAAATTTAGAATAAAGTTGCCACAATAACATTAAGTTACCCGTTTCAATTCTTGTTAAACTTTATTACAACGATGTGAAAAAACGTAGCAAGACATTCACAACGTATTTCTCTTCTTTCCCAAGGTGCATTGTTTTGACGTTGTACAAGTATTACAGACATTTCAATGACCAGTTCGAGTGACAGTGACTGTTTACCTTTCACATAGAAGAACCAATTGGATTTGAGTTTGCACGAACGGAACACAAATATCTTCATTGGAAAATTCCTTACAGGAAGAACGGATATCATTTACATAGGACGCCAGGAGCCTGACGAGAAGTCAGGAACTAGTGTGGAAAAGTGAGAAATGAGTAAATGAAACAAGGAGATCCATTCGAAACGCTCCAATTGGATAAAGGACTTAACCTCTTCAGACGATCCGTTCATGTCGGGAATTTTCCAGTTGGACGAACCAAAATAGCGTTTTCCATTTACCTACCAACCGAACTCACCAGAATATTTGTGTAAATGGTAAACAACCAGTGCCCCTTTAAGGAACCTACCTGGGTTGCTATGCCAACAGGGCACGTGTTAAGGTGGCACTTTCTCATCATTGTGCATCCTAAAGCAATCAATGGTGCAGTGGAGAATCCGAATTCATCAGCCCCTAACAGCGCTGCCACCAGTACATCACGACCAGTCCTCATTTGGCCATCGACCTGCAGTACCACCCGACGGCGGAGATCGTTTAAAACGAGTGTCTGATGAGTCTCTGAGAGTCCCAGTTCCCAGGGCAAGCCTGCGTGCTTGATACCTGACCATGTGCTCGCCCCAGTGCCTCCATCGTGACCTGAGATGACGATGTGTTCCGCGTGACCCTGGGAGGAATTTAAAATTGAACAAATAGAAAAGGTATAAGTGTTCCATTGAAATAATTCGCGAAAAGCTGCTAGTGAATGAAAGATGGAAAAGTTTAAAAAGCCAATTTAATGCTGAAGAAAGTTTCACTTCTGACTGGATAAAATTTAAAGAGCCATTTTAATGCTGAGGAAAGTTTCGCTGCTGATTGGATAAAGTCTAGAAATCGATTTTAATGCTGAGGAAAGTTTCGCTTCTGATTGGATAACGTTTAAAAAGCCATTTTAATGCTGAAATGTTTCGCTGCTGATTGACTAAATTTTGTGTTTCTGACGCTCGAGCGTACATTAATAAACAAATCAGCACAATGAACTCAACCCTCTTAGCCAATAAAACCGTGCGTTCATAGGATGCTCCCGTATATGTTTAACAGAATATATTTGGTCAATGCTAACTTCAACAACTTCATACAAGGTCTTCGTGTTCGTCTAAAGGTTAGATTTATCCACATTCTCTTGAACTCTAAGCGTTTCGATACAATACCTTTGTGACGCCGGAAGCGATGACGCCTACTCCTACTTCTGACACCAATTTGACGCTGATCCTTGCCTCTGGGTTCGATGACTTTAGGTTATAAATCAGCTAAGCAGGAGAGAGTATTACTGTTGTTAATTCGAACAGGCTTTTTTTTTTTTTTTTTTGCATGAACATTGTTTTCTACTGGCTAGATTAGATTTCACTAGCGCGAAATCAGTTGTCTGACAGAAGTTGCCTGACACAAATTATTGAAAGAAGTATGGCAAGACTTTTCAAATCCTTGAATTCTTCGCTGGTCTTATTTGGCGTAGTTATCAGGGAATAATGCAACACTGTAACCACATGTCGTTTTCTCCATTATACGTTGGGGTTGGAAACTATAAACGCCGGAGTTCCACTTTGTCATAAAATTAAAGTTAACAAGAGCCCATCTGGGCTTTCACTCGGGCCACATGAGATTGAAGATGAAATACTAGTATCAAGTCGTGCTTTAATTCGCCAGTGAGAACGTCGAAAAAACAGACTGGTCTATTAATCGCTTTTATGGCATGACTATGATAACGCAGGATTCGAACAACAGAATACTGGCACATTCAAGTGTATAAATGCAATACAATGACATATTCAGATTTTGAATTTGATTGAAAATAGATCAAAAACTCGGGGAAATGTCCGGCTAAAACTGTATGAATAAATGTGAAATGAAACATAAATTTCATAGCAAGAAAAAAAATTGTAATTCCTATAAATGAGAAAGCTCTTCTATTAAGCCGCTTCTCATATACACAGACTGTTTCACAAAAAACATTTGCGCCTATCGACACAAGAATTCAGTTGACCTTTCAAATACTTTATTCTGAGGTACGCATACTCTAAATCAGATGTTAAATAAAGCGATAATTAGAAGGAAAAGTACATTAACAGACAAACTGAGAGGAAATTTATTCAAATCAAAAGGAGTTTACTTACAGTACTTACGTAACTGACACCTTCGTGCACATATGCACTGAATCGGAATGAAAGTCGAAGCCTACCTCGAACTTAACTTTCAGCTAACCTGTTTCCTTTCATTCCACAATGAATAATAATCTCATAAAGTAAGCCCGTAGCTTTCAATAAATTTGCCAGTGTCTGAATGAAACAGCTAGATCTTTTCCAATTTCTCTCACGAGTCACGGCAGAAGACAGTCTCAAGCTACAAAACTTGAATGTTGATCCTCTTCACAGGAACGTAATTTAACGTCTCCGATCAATTCCTCTCTCTTTGCTGGCAGTTCATGCTTCTTGTTCGTATAGTTGCCCCACTGAGCCGTAACCACAAAACGAGCACAGCATTTCAGTTGGCATACACTGCGTACATCTGCTTAACTAATTAGATTTGTAAAAATCTTAGCGGATCATGTAAATATTCCGCTTGGCTCAAATATGAGGGTTTCTGCCGTCAAAGTTCATGTTTTGTTTCAGTTTTCCCCATATTAGCAGACTTGTATAATGTCTCGAGCTCTCCGAATCCAGTAGAAAGACTCTGGTTATTCTGTCGTAAAACATGGACCTGACCCAAATTTAGGTTGTATTGCATCATTGCCCACGATGGAATAGATTTCTGACAATGACTATTTGAAATTGATATCTCCTTGTCTCGCCTAGTCTGAGCTTTGAATTTTCTTATCTGAGCGCGCCTGAGGAAATCTAACCTTTGTTTGCGTGACCAGCACAGTGCAATCTGATTGGTTAGAATTTGACCTTTAACGCATGCGCAGAAGCAGTTTGACACTGATTAAAAAAAATAATAATAACCACTTGCATTTTAAGACTCGGCGCTGCCACAGGCAGCCCGAGTAATTAAAGTGCAAGTAGCACCATAAAACAATATTAACTCTTTTTGCCCCAAATTCTATTTCTAATATACTTCAGTTGTCTAAATTAGTTTTCTTCGAGAGACTAGACCAGCAATTCGACTAGAATAAAAGTTACCCGAATTGCGGGTTGATTCATCTTATGATGTCACAATGGAAAGCTACGGGATTCTCTTGTAGTACTTTTCTCTTAG